>CAAE01015012.1:22200-69656 GCA_000180735.1 Tetraodon nigroviridis
AGGACGATTTCAAGAGGGAGTGAATAAGAGTTGCCTTGACAAATGTGTGCCCTATCCTTGGCAGGGACCGGAAAATGCCATGCTGTGACAGTGGGATCAGGGTTGGGGGTGGGGATCCACGTACTGGCTCCATACTGCAGTGCAGCACAAAAAAGGTATTATGATGGAGTAGACAGTCCCCCAAAAAAGGTATTATGATGGAGGAGACAGTCCCCCAAAAAAGGTAAGACCTTTGCAACTTTTCGTAGTTGCTTGATCAAAAAGCAATTTGAGCTCAAATTTGACCAGTTGAGCTCAAGACTGAGGTATTTCATTGCACCTCACAACAGCATCCAGGTCTGATTCTTTGGTCGGCACGTAGAAACCAACTTTTTGATTAGTGTAATGTGCATAATGTAATGGCTCTATCCTGTGATGCTTATAAGCACATTCACATCCATAGCCTCTGAACTCATCTCCAGCCACCGATCACAGCTTACATTCTCATATCGGTCCAGATCTTCTTTAATAAAAACATCCCTGCAGGCTTTAAAATGTCTTGGATGGGATATATTTGGCATCTATTACAATACCTTGAAAATATCATTTAGCCAACCATAATATCTGCTAAATTTGTAGTTCTCAGACTGGAGATCCAGCAAGACACATCTGAGCCAGATAGGCCTTCTCAAGATGAGGGACAGTGAAATGAACATGGTTTTTCTGCAGTTTAAAGTGTTAGGACATGTTGACAAAAGCATGTCAACAAAAATGCATTGGAATAAGTTGCTATAAAGTTCAAACGGTATAATTGCGCTATCAAAGGTTCCATTTTCTCCACAACGGAGATGACAGATGGTATCAAGTTAAGACCGACGTTGTTATGATGGCATATTTTCCTGGGGGTCAACTTACTGCAAAATCAATTCTTTAAGGATGCCAGCAATGAAATAATGTTCCTTTACACCCAAACAGCAAGGCAACACTTGCCTCAAGCGGGTATGATTGGAAGCAAGAAGATTCCGGCTGTGATCCAAGAAGAGGTCCTCCTTTCACCTCCCAAAACAAAACTTACCATGTCCAAGTTGTTTGATTCAAGAAGAAAGCAAGGTGTTTAGATGAAAAGGTTGGCTAGGCAAGCAGGGAAAACACAAGTACATCATTGTGGCGCAACATAACCTTATTCTGATAGATTTCTTTTAAACAATATCAAGTGATTAGGAGCTTTTGGCTGTGGAAGATGTTCTCACACCACTACAAAACAGCTGTGTTCTGTAGAATACCTTTAAATGTCCAGGCGATGTCAGATGAATCTTAAACAAGGTTTCACCTCTTATTGACTTCTCACACACCTGCGTTAACAAAAAGAAAACATTATTCAGCGTGATGACGCACTTACAAAGTCCCATCACTGTAACTGATTTTAGTAAGTTACGGAGATCTATTGAAGTGTACTATTATTTTTATTGTCTTGTAGTTACACATCGCATTACAACTGCCTGAAAACAACAGAAATGACTTTAGTTTCTGTGGAAATGCGCATAAATGACAAGGTTTGTCAGTTTACTTGAATTGTGTGTTGATATTAAACGATACAAGGATATTTAACTACGGCTATAGTTAAATTTAGCCACCATACCTTGCATTCAATAAACTTGGCGTCATCATCATCATATGGTGTCATAAATTCGTCCATTTTTTGATAATAGTTGTTTATTTTAGGTCGCGTAGCTTAGCAAATCGCTAAATGCTAGGAGGATCAGCTCTGAAACAAGCTCCAGATTTATATTCACACGTAGTGGCTCGCAGTTTTGCCGTATTACGTCTTCATTTCCTTAACAATTAAACGTAAATGGACTGTTTAGACTTAAAAATAGGTGCATCATTTGCAAATGTTTACTTTTTATGGCGTCGAGGACTCATCTACTACTACCGGGGCAAACCCACGGGCACAGGATATGACGTTAGAACCGACTGGCCCCGCCCTTTCACGTGCAACGTCGCATAGCAACAGAGAGGCACTAGTTTCACACATGACTGCAAACGTTACTTTTATTTTAACTAATAATAATTCGATTCATATTTACAAAAAGCCATGATGATAAATAATATTCTGTAGACACAACGGGAGCCACAGGTTAACTAAACAATGGAACAGACACTTTCCACTACCAAGTATGACAATGTCACTCATCAAACATTTAGGGGAGGCATCCAGATGTTTCAGTAGCAGTTTCTGTTTCTGATCACAGGAGCACCAGCTTCAGTTTGAAGAGTTGTAAAGTCCCCCGGGAAGGTTGTTGAGACGTGACCGCAGCTCCTTCCGGACCTGAGTCACCTTTGCCAGTTTTCGTTTGTATTCCTGAAAATGTGAAGACAACACACACATTAATTGGTTACTGAAATACATCTGAACAAACCACTTGAACCGATGCATTTTTGACAGGGGTCAATATAAACAAATATTAAAATCTTAAAATTTGATCTTGCACCCACATTTTGTCATCAGATGTATGTCAAAACAAAATTCCAAGTGTCAATCTCACAGTTGTTACCATTAATTTTACATCTATAAAACAGACTTTTGTACCCAACATTCAGAATTATATAACTCCTCATAATCAATAGGACAATGTAGCAGTTGCATACTATTCAAAATACAATCTGATGTTTACAGAGATAATTGCTTCAACTCCATGTGTTTATTCAATGTTTGTAAATTAGAAGCTGCATGTATTTACATTGGCTCACGGTTCATTTCTTCAGGGTACAGAAAGCTTTAAGAAGACAGTTTCACGATAACACTCAATTTAAAAAAATGTCTCTCCAATCTAGATTCAGAGAAAATTTCTCCATTTTTTTAGAGAGAACAAACCTTAATTTTTAATCAGTACCACAATGTTGCATGTTAACAGCTAATGAAAAAAACTCACAAGATCTTTTTTGTTTGTTTGCTTTATTGCCACTTTTTATTAGGGGTTGGGTAAATACTGGGCGGAGAAACATCTATGAGATGCTTTGTCTTCGTGCTGTCCTGTAAATAAAAGCTGGAAAGTTACTGCCGTCATACAAATATGCCATTTTAAAGACCATTTTCTGTAGGCGTGTGTTAAAGGATTTGAATTTTAGTCAATACTTACTGTAAGACAACCTTGTCAGGACAAAATCAAAACCAGTTCAGAGGATAGATGTGTGTGCTGCAGTCAGGCCTATACTAAACCCTCTCTGATAACTGGAGGATATCAAAGTTAAGGCACAGGAGAGCACCACTACAGAGATGGAGAAAAGAGGGGGGGCGGGGGCCACGACCTGTCCTAAAAGGCCGTAATCCAGCCAGGTTTTCTGACCTTTCAGGCAGAAACGGGCTTTGACCGAAACAAGGTGTCCTTGTCTACCTGCTAGGTCAGGGAGTTCATGGCCCTGGGTGTTTGAGATGTGAACAGGCACAGCAAGCAAGAGTTAAAAGGAAGGAGAGTGGTTACGCACTTCGAGTTTCTGTTCGTTCTGGGCCAGGCCGTCCTTCTGACTCTGTAGGAAGACCGTTAACGTGCGCGTGAGCTGCCTCCTGTCATCTATCTCTGCTGCCAAGCGACCGCTGTAGTCTGCTAACAACATGCAGGCCTCCTCCACCAGCCGAGAGAGCCGCTCTCCCGATTCTTTATCTGCAGCAGAGGAGGCAGACGAAAGCGCTCCTGAATGACTGCAGTTTCCTCACAGGGCTGGTGAAACTGGTTGCTTTCTTTTCTTTTCTTTCTGCAATACCTGTGATCTTCTGAAGCAGTGACGTATCATGCACCTCGGCAGGCAAGGAGGAGATGCGCTGACGTAGTGCTGAGTCACTGGAGGCTGCGTTTTCCAGCTCCTGCAGAGCTCGGATTAGCTCTGCTGTCTGGGATGGAGAGCAAACGTCAGAAAAAGAGAGAGAGAGAGAGAGAAAAAAAACACGCGTAAAGGCAGCACAGTATACATTTTACTGTCAAAGAGACGCCATTATCGCTTTCATCTGACAAGACTATAAATAGAAATGGGACAGAAATTAGAATATGATCCTATTCTGTGTATTTGCCGAGGTCAGAACCTGGGGGGGCTCAGCTGGGGAGCTCTGAGAAGCATAGTCCTCATCTGTCTGGATCTCTTCGTAAGACCTCTTCTTAGCCTTCTTTTCTCCATCTAGAATTAGGCGAATGAATAAATAAATAAATAAGGGATACGCTTCACATTTTCAGAGGTCTCCTAGCTACAATGACAGGTGCGAGTGTAATTTATATAATGTACATTTCATGATAACAGGTTCATTGACCATATTTTCTGCAACCTGGCATAAAAGCACCACATTATCTGTTGGGTCAACTTACAAAGTACTTGCGAGAGCTGATCCAGGAGGTTGTTTTCATACACAGCTCTCTCCTGCCAGATGGACAGAACCCGACCCAGCTGCTTCTTACAGCCGTCCTCGCCATCTCTGAACAGGAAGAGACACACTGTAAAAACCACTGTGATGCGCAGATCATATTGAGGTTAAACGATTACAGAAGTGTGAAGCCACTGACTTAATTTTGGTCGCATTTAAATTCGCTGGGGGAAAACTGACCTGTAGACGTGTTTGAAAGCATTGACAATGAGCGGAGCAAAGTCCTCGGTAAACTCTGGCCCTTTTTTCTTGCTATTTTGGATCACGTCATTGGCCAGGTACAGGAAGGTCAGCTTGCGGGACACTTGAGCTGTAAGCGTTATAAATACACATTTAAACATATTATCGTGGAGTACTTTGGTGTGATTTGCAAAAGGGAAAATGAAGATGGTTTTTAAATCAATACCACGTTCGAGGAACTATGACATTTCAAATAAACTTCAGAGTCAGCAATAAGTGTATTATTAAACCCAATAGTTACATGGAAGCTTTCTTTACTGTTTATCTGCACAATGCATGGAATCAACTGCGTCTCTAGGCAGGCGTTTTATATACCCGTAAATATTTCACAGCACACTGACACAATGGCAGTCTAGTGCAAATGTTGGCTGAAGACAAGAGGCCTCAGCCCGGCTCTATCGCCACTGCGATGAACCAAGCAGACTCTTTACCTCAGACAACACCTAAAAATAGAACTTCCACTTGAGATATCGCTGGGACGGTAACTGCGCCCTGAGGAAAGGTGTGCTGGTAATAGCAACAGCTACAGTCCTGTTATTGCAGAGCTATAATAGGTCTCAGAACCGAGTTCACCGAATACGCATTTTTTTATCCCTGTGTTGCATGTGCAGGTCAGCAGTATCAACAGGTTAGCATCCATACCTAACAACTGGTTCTAAGTACAGTTTTTATAGCTCGGAAATGTCCATAGATCATCAATTGTGCAATACAAACGCGTAATAAATGATAATTGTTAAATAACCGTACAAATTAGGCCAGGCCTTTTCTGAATAACAAAACAAACACAGTTATATCAGGATTCTGCTATCAGCTTTTTAAAAAAATATTAATTTTCTATTGTGTGGAGTTATATGTTTATGAAACTGTGTTTTTACGTCAGCAATTTTAAGGTGATGTTCAAATTTGAAGCCTACATCAATGAATTAAGACTATGAAACGCTGCCAAATGTTATGACGCTATTATAACCACCTCTGTCAGCTGTATTGATATTAAGTTCAAGTGATTTTTATCTCATAATAAACCGATCATGAATGATATCAGTGATACAATGTCATGACAATCTTCCTTGTAATAACGATATCTAATGTAAACCAGGGCTTTAAAGGGGTTGAACTGCTTTAGGACATCTGGCATCGGTTGGCTAGTTTTCTCCTGGGTGCTGTTTTCGTTTCTAGGCCTGCAGAAACATCCTTTTTGAGCAGAAAGTGAGCTATTGTTTGGCCGGAAGCTAACGCTGCCGTGTCATTAGCATGCCCGCGGTTGTTTTTACACACGGCTAACGGCGACTTGATGCCAACCAAGTAAACGTGCGCGCTAACGTGGATCCAAGTTACCCAATATTGACAAATTACAGCCTGTGCTGGATTTGAAAAGTTGGCTAGATGTATAAGCCACTTACCAAGCTCACATTAAGCTCATAATCAACCGTTAGTCGTAGCTGTGGACTTATTAAAGACTACGGGATAGCAAGAATAGCAGCCTCGTGTAGCCCACAGCTAACGTTGCTCCTAACTTGTTTTGGGATTGTTACAATCTCCCGACTACCGTGCCTAGCTTACCTTTCTTTAGCTCGTTGAACCAGACATTGACAATGATCTTGGAGTGCTTTCTGTGATGAATAAGCCACAGTGACAGCGTCTGCACACTTTGCTGAGAGTTGCTAAGCTCGGAGAGTTTCTTTTCCAGAGCCGCCTCGGAGAAGGCTGACATCTTGACGAGACTGCGGGGAACAGAGACGGCCGAGGCGTTTCTCCCAGATGCGATCTCTGGCACAAATTAGCTCAGCTCTACGGGATTTTTAGCCATGAAAATCCGACACCATGCGCCCCTTCTGTGTGCTAGCAGCGCTTCTTTCCGCAGTGTTTACATATAGTTTGCTTTAAATCTAACTACGAGCGATTGGTGAATACCGTTTCCGCACGGCTCCTATGGTGCGTTCACGGCGGATGTAATCTATGCTTTTACGATGGATACTTCAATGAAAACGTCAAACCGTCGAACGTATTTCTATCGCTAACAATAAAATCGGACAACCCTCTTGAAAAAAACTACCTAAAAATCTCTTTACAAATGAAACAGGTCATTAGAAATTTGCTTTTAATTAAATACTAGCTTCAAGCATAATTAGGAACAAAATGCATTGTGAATAATTAAATAATTACATACATTTTAGTCAGAAGAATATATTTTTTGTATTTATATTTTGTATTTATTTCTGCATTTTTGTCGCTATGGATCGGTGGGCCGCGGGTCAAATAGAGGAATCAGACGGAAGCAATCTATCCCGATCAAAATCTACCTCCATTTCTGCATTGCGGAGGGGGAAAATGTTAATATTTTTTTTCGGACCAAAAGGGAAATAGTATTTTGCCAGATCAATGTATTAATCTTGTCTAACTAATCTTAACTAGTGAGCAACTACTCGTGAAACTACTCAGAGTTCTAAACAGAATCCTAAGTGAAGACAACCTCTGCAATGAAAGGCAGTAATAATCGAGATGAGATCGCTCATTTACACATTCTCCATTCAGAAGCGTCCCATTGAAAAAACAGGTGCCAAATTAATAGTTTGTCGTTTTTACATCATAAGAAAGGCAAAAGTATTGTTATGTCATTCATATAACTTTTTCATTGTTTTTTTTTTCTGTCATTAAGGTGCATAATAGTATAGGGAACTCAAAACATCCAACAATAATCTCCAGATTGACATAAATATTTGAAAAATGAATGACCACATTTTAAAATTCATCGTAAATAACTAAAATATTCAATGATTCACGGAAATATCAGAAACCCAATTATTTATGTCCGTAATCAACCACCAGATGGTGCTAAAACGCCACGACTTCTGACGTTAACGCTGAATGAATAAAAAAAAAGTGCAACTGCAAAACCATCACACGACTGACCTCAGTTTTTAAAATAATAGTTCAGGAAAACGGTATAAAATGGTTGATACTCGAGTTTAAAGATTAATGCCTTGTGGTTAGAAAGACACATGCATCAGGAAACGTGTTGCAGTGAATGCAGAGAGCCCATCAGTGAGGACGGTGGGTCTAATGGGAGATGGGTGGGTTTGGTCTGGGCCAGGGTGTGTTCATACTCTCCACCTGGTGAACCCTGGGGTGGGTTTCAGCTGGCAACGTGGGGAGGAAATATCGTGAGAAAGTAAGAAACGCCAAAAACTAATCAGGACCTCCAACCAAATACACACCTTTAATAATAAAAAATAGGAACTGTGATCTCATCTCACCTCCCACACATTCCCAAAGATCTCCCTCCCCGTTTTCACTCCCTTCTTACACAAAGAGCTCAAAGAAGGCGTGTTGAAGAAACTTCTCAAACATGATTTCCAGATGATTAAAGCTAAAAAAAGATTCCTGCTTGGGAACATTGAAGAGGTCATTTAAAATTAAAAAAAAACAACTTACCACACACTAGTAAACGTGGTGTTTTTACACCCTGGATGAGCACAGACAACAGACACTTGTCTCATTAATAGCAAAACAACAGCTTTATTAAAACTATATGACATGTTATAAACTGGGCAAAAATACAAGCGAGTCAAATCAGAGAGGCAAGGCAATATAAAATAAAGCAATACAGAACATCTTTTAAAAGACAATCGTAATAACTTTTCATTGACTTTCTTTTTTAAAATGACAATTGAAATAAAATTTAAACAAGTAAACAAACTGAAAGCTAGTTAATAAACGAAAGACCTTTTTAAACGAGGCACGTGTAACTGTGAGCGAACAATGTGAAATCTCTGTTCATCTACTACCTGAAGGATCTCTAAGGGCAGGGCTGCTTCCAGTTTCCAAACTAAAAACATATCTACATTAACTGATACTGCACAAATGAGTTGTCACGTTGAAACGAAGCATGCTGTTGTTCCAGTCGATGTTGGCGCTTAGCGCAAAGAGGCGTGTGTGAAATGTCGCGAGGATTAGCTGCCGGGATACTGGGGGTTGGCTGAAAAGCTGGAGTAATGTCCTACGTGACCGGTTGGAGCGATGTTCTGCATGAGCAGATTGTCGTGCTGTGCCAGTGAAATGCTGTGGATGTTGTACTCAACGTTTGCTCGTGCAGGTAATGGAAGGCTGCTTTGGTTGGGAGCCACACTGGTCCCTGTGCAGTACTGGCCGTACTGCTGCCACACTTGATCCTGGTTACGCTGCTGCAGCTGATACATAGCACTGGCGTTCATTTGCTGTTGCATTTGGTTCGGATACATTTGATATTGATGAATCAGCGGCTGCATTTGCTGCTGCTGCTGCTGCTGCTGCTGAAGCTGGTTCTCCATTACTTTGCTGCTGATACATTTGATATTGATGAATCAGCTGCTGCATTTGCTGCTGCATTTGCATTTGCTGCTGCTGCTGCTGCTGCTGAACTGGTTCTCCATTACTTTGCTGCTGATAAATTTGATATTGATGAATCAGCTGCTGCATTTGCTGCTGCATTTGCATTTGCTGCTGCTGCTGCTGCTGAACTGGTTCTCCATTACTTTGCTGCTGATACATTTGATATTGATGCACTTGATACGTTTGTGGCTGCTGCATTTGAAATTGATGCATTTGCTGCTGCTGCTGTATTTGGCTTTGGAGTCGCTGCTGCATAATTTGCTGTTGATGCAGCAGCTGCAGAATTTGCTGCATTTGCTGCTGCATTTGCTGCTGCTGCACTTCCACGCCAATGCCTCCTGGGGGTGTCTGGGTGCCCAACTGGCCAGAGCCGCGTGCTTCCAGCCCTGCGATAACCTGGTCAACGTGAAAAACACCCAAAGCGTTGCCTCCAGGTGCAGCACTTGCTGCCTCAGCAGAACTTGAAACCTGCCTGTGTGTGTCATTCACGGGTTGGGTGCACCGGCCGTAGCGTTCCGGCGCTGGAGCTAACGGACGTGCCCAGTCTACCTCGGTATAATTAAGGGGCCTCGGACAGACAGCTCTGCTGTCAGTGTCTGCAGCGCTCCGTGATATCTGAACAGAGATCTGTTTGCCTTCCACACCAAGACTGGACGTCACCTGGCTCTCGTTTTTGTCCGTGCTCTCACAATGAACAATTTTTCCAGGTTGATTCCCATTTGTGTCGTTACTGAGAGAATATGGGACCAGTGCTTCTGGAGGTGCTACGTAGTCAACACGCTGGTTCTCCATGGGCGCCACAGATGGGGCAGAGAGCAATACTGGCTTCACTGGAACTTTCTTCTTCTCTGAATCCCACCTTCCTACTTTGACCTGAGATGGAGGCTGCACACAGCTCATCTCCGCACTCTTTTGGGAGGATGTATTTTCACCAGCATGCTTCAAGTTTTTAATTAAAGAAATTAGATTCATGCACTCAGCCTGGTGAACACTGAACACGTTCTGTGTTGGAGGTCTGTCTTTGTTGTTAGACGAAAGGAGGGTGGAGGTTGAAGCGTGACTGGTCTGCTGGGACTCAAACACAGAGCCGGTGCTGGGCTGAGTCTCTGACTGAGGGACAGAAGAATCAGGCTGGGCCCTAATGTTGTGAGGTGTGACCGGTGATTCAAGGGATTCATCTGTTGGCCTCGGAGTTGCACTTTTCTGAGGACCAACAGATGAAGATGGGGATTCTGGGACGGACTTCTGATGCAGAGACACTGTAGCTTCTGATTCTGGTTCTAAAGAAAGTTTCTTGACAATCTCTTGCGGAGCGGGAGATGCATTTGCGCCAACAATTGAGGATACAACTGCATCAGTCTTTCTGGAGACACTGGCCACTGTCATGGGACCCAACATCCCTCCCGGTTTGTCTTCATCCATCAAATGCTTTTCAACTTTTATAAAACACAATAGAAAGGTAAGAAGCAGAAATGTCATACTGATACATAAATACATGCATTCATATCACTGTTTAAACAACCAAATCACACATACGCATATTTTAAGGCCTATAACAGCCTCATTGCTATAAAAAGAAAAGGTCAACTTGGGATTAAGTAGGCCAAATCATCTGAGCTGCCAAGTACACCATCTATTTTAGTTACTGTGAACACGTTTTGCACACACAACTAGTGTAGTCTCCACTTTTAGCCTTGCTGCTTCACTGCAGTCCATTTCTGCCTATGAATAAAAAAACCCCAAACCTTACCATATTCATGTAAAGCCTTGGAGAGTTCGGGGTTTGTTCCTCTTGTCATACTTTGAACAAGTTTTAAAGCTTGAAAACACACACAGTACACTTTTAATACCGTATGTTGTTGTAAAACAACATTTGCAGGCCAGGGTTTGATAAGTGTGACCTACCTTTACTGACTGGAGCTGCTTGAATACATTTATACAGGTCTTCTCTCAAAAGCACAACCTTTTGGAATGATAAAACACAGTAAGCGGTCGTAAAACGCTACATTTACTACATTGTATGCGATATAGAGGGGCGATACGTTACCTGTGCATCCATCTTGGCATAAGACTCGTGCTTTGACAACAAACTGACGACATCCTTTAAACCAGACAATTTTGCCGTATGTGACAAGTCTTTCTCTCCCCAGAACAACATATCACGAGGGTAATGCTCCGTCTAAAAGAAGTTCATGTCTGTTAGATATGTCTACTACAAAGACAATGCACCTGCTGCAGTTTCAATGCATTGTTTTAACAATACTCACCAAATAGGCTAATTGGTGTAAAGTGCTGTTCATATGGTTGCAGATCTGCTCAATGGACAGCCTCTCCACACAGCTCTCACACAAGAAGAACGAAGGGAGCTGGCCTGAAGAGATACCTCGGCATTCCCAAATAGAGGACAAACCTGATGACGAGACATCACCACTGTGAACCATGAGCTGGTATTTAAAAAGTTAAAAACAAAAAAAGACACACACCTACTATTGGTGTTTGGTGCACCATCAGTAATACTGACAGATTGCTGGAAGCGTGAATCCTCTCCCCTGTGACAGTCACGCGAGATACCGCCTCATTATTTCAAACATCAGAAAAGGTGATGAAAATGACAACACACACCTATGGAAATTCTTGAGAGGGAGTGCGCTTTAGCCACTGAAACTCCCTTGTTTTTGACTGACGATTCCGACACAGGTTTGGAAGTGCGATCGGTTCTTTGATGGTTCTGCTGTTCTGTGATTCCCGAAGTGGCAGAGGGACTGTCCTGAGTGGACACTTTTCCGAATGACATGTCCGTGAATCCCGACAATATTTCCTTAACCTGTAGATCCCCTGTCGATCTCCCCAGTTGCCACCTTCTGTCAGGACGGTTCTGTCCATCCTGATGGGCATCCATTTTCTGACCTAGGATGGCACGGAAAAATTTGTTAAAGGTAAAAAGAACGTGTACAAATTCACCTATGAATTCCTGTTATCGTTCTTTTACTGTGGATAATGAGTGCTGACAGACACACCTGCTGCCTCTGCATCTGGAACACCAGTTGGACCAGTGCCACCGTTTCTGCTTGAGGTGGGACGGGGCGAAAGCTGGCCAGCGCTCTCAACAGTCTCTGAACCCCTTGTTACCGTGTCTCTGTCCGCCTGATCCACAGCTTTGCTCGTGTCTTGTTTTAAAGCAGGTTCCATTTCTCAATGACGAACAGAATTAATGTCTCAACATGGCCACCTAAAATGCGAGTCTGGACTTTGCACATAGTCAATTTACGCTCCTCTGGACTGTGAAACCCAACTGGACTTATCTGTAATAAAACATGTCATGCTAAATTCACAAATTAAATAATAAGCAAGTCAGTTTTTTCCACTGCGAGTTTCTGTATTTACCTTCGCTTGCTGGAAGGTCCCGCAGCTCCTTATAAGTGTCCATATTAACAGTAAGTCTCTGATATAAAAAGATAGACAAAATCAGTACAGACATTTATTGTGGATGTGTTGGGCAGAGTGTTTGGCTCATTGAGGAAAAAGCAAAGGTGACCCAACAGTTACCTGGCAAGTGTGAGATCCCAAATTTCTCTCGACCTCAGACAAGCTGGACACCACCTTGTCCAGAACATCTGGAGGCAACTTGTCCGTAACCCCAAAGAACTTTTTCTAGTAAGAACACAGCACGTGTGGTGAACGTCTGCACTAAAGCCTCACTCAACACGCATCACGCAACGACACTCCTGACGCACCACATAGTTGTGTTTGTGCCCGTCTTGTCTGACGTGACCGGAGCAGGACAACTTGACTGAACACAGCTCACAGTAGACCTGCCGCTTTGATTGACACGACACCACTATCAGCTGGTTAAGACCTAGGAAGAAAAAAAACAAAGACCTCAAATAAAAACCAAACAGATACCATCCGACTGATGAACTCATGGATTTACTACTCCCCCCCCTCCTAACATCGCTCACCGACTTCAGGGGCTCTTTTAGTGGGCTTGCTGACTGAATCACACGGTGGCTGATTGGCGGGATTCGTCCGTTTAGATTTGATAGATACTTGTGAGGTCGAGTGCGGTGCTTCAGATGTACACGCTGAGCTGATGTCAGTGTTTGCTTGGACTACGTCCCTCAATGGTCCAGGGGAGGTTTCAGTACCTCCATGTTCCACCGAAGCCATGCTAGCGGAAGGCAGGCACCGCGTTTGGGATTTGACTGCAGACTCCGAGCTCTTACTTATTTTGGAACATCGGCTGGAATCACTGCTGGTTGCAGGGCGCTTGGTGGTGGTTGCGGCTAATTTGCACCAAGTTTCTTTAGATTTTTGGATGACGGTGGAGGTACTCGAGCTGGAGCTGCTTTGAGGAGAGCTGCAAGCTTTGGATTTGGCAGTTTCTTCGGAAGAGCTAGGCCTCCTGAATCGACAAGTGGGACCGACTGTAGCACACATGCTAGAGGTGGTGACGTCACAGTTTGCATTCTTTTCACTGTGAGAAGGCCCCAGCATTCTGCAAGCAGCCGGTGCCCTGTGTGCTGCAGCTGGGTTTTGTATCACATTAGCATTCGAGCCATTTCCTTTGGAGTCGTGCTTTACCCTGGTGGAGTTTGTTAAATCAATCAGCGTCAACTGTTCTTTATCACTTTGAAAATAGGACAAATGGATGTCGCTAGTCGAAGCAGGCGCTTTGGAAATGTCTGGTGTATTTGAAGTACTTTCATTTGCGGCAACCGCCGACTCATTTCCAGCGGAGTGCTGCACTTCTGTATCGCTCTCAATCTCCATATCCACCACCTTGGAAGACAAACATTTGCGTGATGTGTGCAGCATGGTAATTATCACATTCTCAAATAAAAACGTATTCCTTTTCTGTGACATTGCATTACATTACAAATTATTCCCATTTTTATATCATATTCAGACGTGTTTAAACTTTAACTATTATTAAAAGCAATATTCTAATTTCGATCACACTACTGAAAAAAACAACATTTTATACATAGTATTAGAATACATAGAATTTATTCATCTGATCCAGAAGCAAACCAAGATGTAAATGCATATAGTGGACATGATGATCAAACCAACCTCCAGGTTAGCCATGGGTTGAACTGCAGGAGGAGCCGAGGGTGGATTAAATTCAGCGTAGGTATTCTGCTCAGCCTGATCGTCAGATTTACTCATGCCTGTGAGAAGGATGCAAAAACACATTAGTGTTTTATTTTGAATAAAACCAATATACAGTAAAAACATGGCTCTACAGACCTGTGTCAATTAGAGCCCATTGACTTGGTTGAGGGCTTGTTGCTTTGTCGATATTTTTCTTCTCATTTTTAATGCTTGTCAAGGTTAGCAGCTCTTCACAGGGTGGTTCCTGTTTGAGACGAAAGTGCTGCTCGGTCCGGTACATCTCTGCTAACGTTTTCCTCAGAACTGAGTCTTTTTCCAGGGCTTGCTCTGTGTGTTGTCCCCACCAGGTTTCCCCGGCTCTCACTCTCGGCACCGATCCTTTTTACTTCAGCCTCGACTTCAATGTCACGGGCGACATTAGGGAAACTTTCAAGAGCGATCTCGGCTCGTTCCTGCTTTATAGACACTTCAGTCATTTCCTCCTTTATTCCTTGAAGAGTGTCACTACATTCATTCTTTGCCTGCTCTGAGCGACTTTGAGAGGTCAGACCTTTTCCATTTTTGGGATCATTTGCACTCGATGTAGGAATTTCTCCAGAAGGTCTGTTTGTTATATTTTCTGCGTCACTGCAATGCAAATGTTTTTGACAAGGCTGCATTTCAGGGCCATTCTGGCTGTTTTTCAGACACCCTTTCTGATCCACAGGTTCTGTAATTATTCTGGGGACTGCATACACAGGGAATCTGAGTTCAGAATATTGTTAGATAGACAGATAAAGATGTAAACAGGAAGCAGTGTTTCCTCTAGAATTTTTTCAGGCCTGGTGGCAACTACTGAAATTATTGGCGGAGCCAGATTTGGTCAGGTGGTACAGTAGGCTGTCTGCGATTTATATTTGTGTTCACCCAGACCATCTCTTTAAGATCACAAAGAATGACACATCATTTGTATTTCATCTACAAAGTGTGCATGGTTTTGCACTGCACTTGAGTTTTCTTGGCACTGAAACAAGGCATAGCGATATGCTACAATAATGGGGTTTTTTGTTGTGCATTTTTTGTTTTTCTCCATCCACATGGTGTGGGTTTGTGTTTTTTGGGTTTTTTTTTTAATAGATCTACCAGTCAGACCACTGTCAGCGACGGTAAAGCAGTATCCACACTGGCGGCAGCTTTGTTGCATTCTGACTTCACCACAATGTCTTCTTTTATGGATCGTTTTATACACTACAAAGGGATATCACCATCTTGTGCTTGTACGGGAATTCCTTCACTACCACTGCCTGCTGGAGCTGCACTTTGCAGACACTCGTCGGCTTACCGGCCAGCAATTGTAGAGGAAACACCGAAGAGATAGTCAGAGATGAGGAGAAAGAAAGAAATCAAGGAACGAAGAGACTGCACATACCCAACTTTTTTTTAGGGACAATCTGAGGAAGAAGGTGCCCTCTGCCTTCCTTGTACTTTAAAGATATCAAAACTGATTTTGCTGTAACAGAAAGCAGGTAAATGCTAATTATTATCAGCATGTTTTAATTACCCACAATACTGTATCATTTTTATTAGGTAATCTGGGCTGATGACAGCTTTGAGCTTCTACTAAAACCTAAATAGATACAGATACAGAAGCCCCTGATAATCACCGTTCTGGTAGGTGTATGGTTTGCCAATGGGCCATTCTCCCCGAATTACCTTTTGAAATCAGAAAAAAATGATACCATTAGGACAAAAACCTTGAGCTGTGACATGTGTAACTAAAGCTTTCACACATCTTCATCACATAACTATCTTGGTTGATTAAAAAAATAGCATTTACTGCATTTTTTATGATCCTCCTAAAATTTAAAAGCATTCATTTTCAAAGGTTAATTTTCAGTACATTTGGAATCATCATTTTTCCTTTAATTAACAAACTTAATAGAATTTTGCCCATGTGTGTCCTGTGAGTGGAGAATGTGCTTCTGTATCTCATGATTAGACAAGAAAAAGTTAAAGTGTAAAAGTGTCTCTAAATTTTTCTTTGTGCGCATTTAGAAAGAATAACTCTGCATCCATAGAGTGAGTGTCGTGTCTATAAAGAAGGGAGATTCTGCCTCAAACCTCATATGAACTAAAAGGGTCTTTAGAAGACTCCAAAACCACATAAAGTATCAAGAATGGCACAAGTGTGGCTGTGATTTCTAAAAGTGAACAATAATACCTGTAAATGTGATACTGGGTGAATTTGTGCCGCCTGCCTGGCCAAGTCCAACAGCTGTGAAGCACTGTCTGAATTCAGCGTTCCGGGGTGAAACCTTTCCTTAGGAAGAGATTCAAAAGGACAAGAATGCATCCGCATTTCAGTAACTCTAGACCCAAAAGAATACAACACAGTTAAATCATCCCTTGTACAGTAAAAATCTAATTTCAAACATTGTAAATGACAAGTAACAGGTTCCCAATTTTTACTGTAGGTCTAATAATGCCAACTATCTTTGCAGGACACATTGAACAAAAACAGACATGTTTACCAAGATTTAAAGAACCCCTGAGCTTCTCGATGACTATAAAACCTTTTGATGATGTTAAAAATAAATATCTGGTGATCTGTTTTTTTTTTACAACTGTTGTTTCAAAATTGAAACGCCCTTTCGAACGTCAGATATAACACTAATGTTTGTATTTCAATAAGCTTGAGTGAGACGCTTAGCATTAAATAAAAACGTCTCAAACTTTTTAAAATATTGCAGTTAAACAAACAAAAAAAAACAAACATCCGCTGTTAGCGAAAGTTATCAAGCTAGCTCGTTAGCATTTAGCATAGCATTTAAAAACATTTAATCGGCAGAAATTGGCACTACATTCTACATTCGTTAACGTATTACGACTCAATGTTTTTTTTTTTTGTGTTGGTTTTTTTTTTTAAAGCGTCCTCGAAGAGTCACTTCCGCACTTATTTAAACCCGTTTAATGAAATATATTATCTAAAAACGTTGCGCGTAAACTAAAGAATTACCGTCCAACAGACATCCCATAATGACGCGTATTATGAGGCGCGCGCGGGATCACCAAAGTTACCGGGAAGTGGCTGAATAACGTACTTAACGGGGAACGTGCCAGGACCCGGAGCAGGGGCCACCAACACGGTGCCCGCGGGCCCTTAAGGACCACCCGAGTTTATTCTATTCTTGTTTAAATCACTTTTATTCACTTACACGTAAATATATTTTTTTAAAAATTAAAACTTTTAATACAAATACAAGTTCAAAGGTCAGTATGATGCCACGTGTGAGAAATATTGTGTAAAGTATTTTGCAGTTTGCTGAATTATCATAAAACAACGTGTTGACGGTTGGTCAGGGAACAGGATGCACCAACTACAAGTACTTGCAAGGTAAAGATAAGGCCTGTTTAACTGAAGGGCAAGCCCGTGAAGGAGTGTTTTTTCTTTTTCGTGTTTTTCTGTTGATGTGTGACCACCAAAAGTGGTAATCTAAGGTCCAGTGAACGCATACATCCTGTTACGCCCTTAACGGTATGTGTGAACTCAATAAAAAGAGGAGAGAACGCACGCAGACTTCAGAGCGGGCAGAGGAAGCGCCACGAGTGAACTGCTGCACGTCTCTCCCTTGCAAGGCCTCTGGTTCTCTTTGACTCTTTTGTTGAGACAGATATTGCGTGAAGTTTGTGAATCCACTTTTGGATCCCACGCATGACCATAACACAAGCTAAAAATACTCACTAGAAATGTTGTGACGTGCTCCCTACTGAACACATGAGCGTGGGACTCCTCATTCGATAAAATCCTCTCACAGAGCAAACACAAAAATTCCACTTTTGTGTCCTCGTACTGCAGCTCTGACATGTGGTGCATCACCAGAAACTCTTGCCCTGCGACAAAGAAGTAGAAAATTAAAGGTTATTCAGTAATGTAATCGATCTATTAAGAACACTTGCACTGATCAGTTTTTTGTCACTGGCAAAAAATCACTGTAGTTCTCTGCGACGCTCACCCAGCAAAGGAAATCTGTGATTATTGTTGAGTTTTCTGTACGTTTCACGTCTTGGAACTGCAGAGATGAAGTGGCTCAGAAGTTAAGTACAAGGATTTTAACAAAGCATTTTTAAAAACCATCATCACTGACCTGCGTGCATTAAAAGAGCGTGATATAGTTGAAGGACCCTCATCACTGCAACGAGGACAAAGCCAGGTTTTAAACTGCACCATTGTCGGGATTGTAATTGTTTATAGTAATAGCATTTGTAAAGATTTATTATGTCATTTAATTATCTGGACACATTCTGCTTAAAACAGGTCATTTTAAACTCCACTTATGTGGTGAATAATAGGGCAAGATATCGCTCCACTGTCCCAAATATGAGCTGCCTGCCCTTCAACCATCTCCGACTGGTTCCTACCTTTTTCATAACTGTGGCAGAACTTGAAAAATATCCTGTATGGGACATCAAGTATCTGGGAGAGGAAAATACAGAGAATATGTCATTTTTTACCCCAAAATGTTGATTTGCTATGATGCATTTGCACATTGTGTCCACGATATCAGGCCAAGTAGAAAGGCTAGGAAAGCAGGCACATGTTTTTACAAAAAAATAATAACTTGACCTAATAAATTGACCTTTTACCTTCATAAGCATCAGGTCTGGCCCTCTTTCCTTCTCCTCTTCCATTGCTGTTAACCTCAAGAGCGTCACATCCAGGTCCTTCTCCCAAGCAAAAGGCAGACGCCAAGGGTTGTGGTATAGCTGTTTTTATGATTAAAGATGAGATAGATAAGCCAGATTTTTCACTCAGAATGTATGTGTACTTCAAAACTCCTGACTCAGAGCGCACCAGGACGTGTACGAGATGCTTTGTAGAGTTCAAGTGCCGAGTGAGACGACTCTCATTGAAACACTCCTTGCAGGCAAAGCACAGATAGAAAGGTTTAACGTCTGCCTCAGTGCTGATGCACGATACAATCAGAGGCACACCTGGAGAATTACGAGTAAAAAGAGTTTATTAAAGGTTCACTGCTTAAAAAAAAATTACATATAATGACAATGAACTTACCAACAACTGGAGTATTTGTCCTTAAACCTTTGTTGAGGTGAAGAAATAATCCAATTCTTTGTGTCCATTCTACCATTTTAAGAAGAGAAAAACAAATATTTGACATATACGAATGTTGGAATGTAATGCAGCAGTTCCTACAACTATACCTTTTGGTTCGGGACCATTATTGGCACCATGGACTGTAGTTAAAGGGGAAAAAACAAAAATCAGGCTTGCATACAACGATTTAAAAAATATTTAATGATTTTTTTCTAACCTACTTTTATTAAAATATTGCTCCAACATCTGCAAAAAAGGGAACAGACTCCATGTTGGACATATGTATTGAAGCACATAAGAAAAAAAAAATTAATTTGGGTAAAAAAAAAAAAGCTCAGAACAATACCACACATTTTTATGCTCAGTAGATGCCAGGTGCTTGCAATAATCCTGTGTAGTGATGAAGCTCGTGCTGCAGTTCTGCTCCAAAACACAAATAAAATAATATAAAACTATATCATTGTTGATCTAGTGAAGATCTATAAAGATCTTTTCTTATCTTTAACTTTGACTCCTCGTACCTGGCAGCGTATGTCGTGTGATAAAGCTGATTCTGCATCCACTGGGGCAGGGCCTTTACATGCTTCAGAAGCTCTTGGCTTCTGAAGAGGCTCTGCAGACACCGGAAGCTTTGCAGGTGCTGGACATGCAGCAGATGATCCAGCCGCTGCAGGCCCTGTGGAATCTGGAGATCCTGCATGCGCTGGCATCGCAGATGGGGCAGGGGCTGCAGGTGTTTCTGGCATCGCAGAATCTGCAGATGCTGCAGACGTTGCAGGGGCTGCAAGTGTATCCTGAAGCACTTTTTTTAAAAAAAAGATTAAACAAATTGATTCCATAGTTCCTCAGCAGTATGCAGATGCAATGCAACTACCATGCACGTCTAAAGAGAAGCTTCTCGCCATTCAGGAAGATGCCAGGACAGGTCATGATGGTGAAATAAAGGTGAAGATCACACATTTGTAAATTTCTTTTTAACTTAATCCATAACCAAATGGGTTTTATATTAGAGAACACTAATACTCCATGTTTCACACTATTTAGGAATTATTCTCTCCCTTTTTTTGTTGTGTTATCACTTTTGTCTGTACCTTTATTACTGTCCCACCTGAGGGGTCTGTACCAGCTTCAGAATCAGAAACGCTTTGTTGATCCTCTCTGAGGAAATTATCTCACTCTCTTACTGACTGAAATAACTGTGAGCCTTGAGAATGATACACACCCAGTCTTTTCCCTGGTTTGACGACAGGAATTAAACTGCTCTTCTTGCCGTCACTTGTGATGGAATGCAGCATCCTCAAAGCTACAATCAACCACAGACAGAGGAAAGAAAAACTCAGAAACGAAAGGACTATAACAAAGACTTCTGTAAAAAAGATAAATATAACCTTCTGCATAAGAGGCAAAATTCACTGATGCAAATACATCAGGCTTCATGATCACTTGCTGCAAGAAGAAGGCAACATTGTACATTAATACAAACAAAAGCGCAGAGGAAAAGCTGCGTTAGTGTGCTTGCACAGTACCTTCATGTCAGTATTTAGAGTTGGGTTTATTTCCTCTGACTGCTTTGCAAAGTTGAGCATCTGTGAAGAAAATGTCGTGGAGTAGCCCTGGTAGCATTCCTTTGACAGCAAAGTGGACGGATGCTGGACCTTCTGCGCAGATTGAAAAAAGATGCCTGGTTCAGCCACTTTTAGGACCGGCCTAAAATGTGTATTGGTAGTGTCGACGGAAACACAAACATGGCGGAATTCTAGCAAAGCCGCACAAACTAATAATTAATAAGTAATTTGTGTTAATAAAACTTAATAGAACTTTTTGTCCAATTTACTCAAAACAGCGAGTTTCTTACTTACAAAGTAAGCGTGTATGTGGTCAAAGCTCAAGACATGTTTGATGATCATGAGGGATGGCAAAGAGAGCTTGCAGAGCGTGCACAGGTAATAGGCCTTCGTAGGGTTTCCAGTACAAATGCATTCAATAAGGTGCTGCAAGCCTACAAGACCAAGATTACAGCAGAGGAAGAAGGTGAAAAAAAGGTAAAACCAATTTCAAATTAAAGTGCTGTTCTCTCGGGGTTATGGATGAATGAAATGACGCCAAGTGCAGAGGAATAACTTTAGCCAGTCTGTATCCAACCCTAACCCTGGTACTGGCTCCAAGACACTGAAACCCCAACACTGTGCTTTCTAAACATTTTCAACACCTCCATCAGAAGCCATTCATACTAACCAAGTAGTGGATGCTTCCTCTGGCCGTTTTTTAGGTACGTTTGAATTGTCACCCTGTTTGGTGTGGAACCTTGAGGTAAAAAAAGGAAAATAAGTATATTGTAGTAACAGATCAATGCTGTGAACCACATGGGGGTATAATCACTGTTAATCATTAAACAAGTTAAAGACTGGAAAGTTATAAGTCTACATACGCTAACCTTAAAGCATGTTAATCATTGAACAACGTACACATGAAATGTAGACATGGAACGTGTATGTTGACTTTTGAACAATGTGTACACGGGGAAACATGAGAAAGCCCCACCTGCATAGGGGCAGGACGTTGTTTGTTTAACATTACCCCTAACCCTAAAAAAACATGGAGAAGAACAGGCTAACCTCTGATAAGAATAATGGGTAAGGTATAATGGTGGAAAACTGGGAAATAACACCAAATAGCAGGAGGGGCCTGGGGAGGAGTAACCCAGGCCCCGAAATTGTATAAAAGCTGGAACTTTCCAGCTAGGCTTCAGACTTAGCCCGGGCTACTTCTCATGCATGGTGAATTGTAACTCTGCAATAAACCATCATTGGACCGTGAACCAGCTGATCCTGTCTCATCTCTAACATGTTGGCCCAGGTGTTCAATTTAGTGTAAAGTATAATTGAGTAGTAATTAGACTTAAAGAAAAGCCACAACAATATCTGGTTTCATACGCAGTAATAATAAAATACGGTACTCACCTTGCATTAGCGTCAAAAGCTCCTCGTTTTCATTCAGACTCTGCATGACTAAAAAAGATGGGGTTTTTTTACCTTAATTAGAATTCAGTCTTGATCAATAGAAGACAGATCTTTGAGTAGCTCACCTTCGGAATAGAGTCTCGGTTTAAGTTCTTTCATCAGATCAGCAGGTAGATCCAACACCTGACCAGATAAAAACACATTGAACAGCCTCTCTTTTGAATTATTAATAACAAATCTTCAAACTGATGGTTTTATGTGAGAAAATACAAGTTGGAGAGCTTGTTTCTTATATTCTGGCAACTCGTTGGCCACCAGTGTGTGAATGTGAGCACGGGGATGAATCAGGACTTGAAACATGCAGTAGTTTGTGTTCATTCTTGACAGGGGCACCAAACCTGCAGTTGTCCAGAGCCATTGGCAAAGATTTGCCTTATCTTACTCGCGCATATTTTTCCTTTATGTGCATCCACACTGGGAGTCCAGGCAAAATTAAGAGAATCTGGATCTGTGTAGTTCTAAAACACAAAATGGTGAAAGAATGTCTAGAAAAAGTATGTGCTATCAAGTTGATAATGGAATTCTTATAATCATGTTCAACATGTACCAGGTAGTTGCTGTAATGGCTTTTGGAGACGACATGAGTAGCGATAAAGTTGGGTGGACACTTCTCTCCACAGACGTGACACAAGTAAAAAGAATCGTTTTCCTCCATACTGCAGCAAAAAGTCAGCATAGACAAACCTGGAACAGTTTGGAAATTTGGAGACAGTTTGAAATTTATGAAAATCCAATGGGGGAAAAAAAACATTCACAGTACTAGATGTGCCTTCATGACACTACCTACCTACGAAGGGTGTGTTTCTGCTGACCCTGAACACGACAATGAAGGGAAGGAGCCCTGTAGAGAAACGGTAATAGATTCAGAGATGTCATATAATAAGGAAACATTATTGATTCTCTTGTTATTAATAAAGTGTGAAACATAGATATTTTAATATCTGATTTGTTATGTTCCAGAAAAGGAGTCATTAGAAGTCACATCTAAAGCAAGAGGCCAGCTGACAGAATGAGTAAGTGAACTTAAATTTAAGTTGTTAGGTCATCATTTAGAGCAGAGGAGCCGCTGGGTCTGGGTCCCAGGCTGCTGGGTCTGGGCCGACAGTTTGGCGGTATGGCTGAAAGCCCCATGATTACCGTTTTTTAACTGAATGTATGATGACGTGTGTGTTCACCTCTTTCTGCCCCATCTACATTTCTACTTCTTTTGCATTTGGCCAGATGAAGATATTCATTGCAGACAGGAATATTGTTTAGAAACAAAAATAAAGTTAAATATGCTTACCAGAGGCCTTTAAAATATCTACATAGTTTAGAAAAAAAGACAGAAATTAATCAGCAACATTGAAAGTCTGACCAACGTGTTTTTTTTTTCTTCAACAGGAAATGAATTGTTTAATAGACAGAAATAGTGAGTATAAACAGGTTACCTTTCTTGAATATTTCGCTCTTTCTCTGTTAGCAAAAAAAGATGGAAAATTAAAAATCTTTTCATTTAACTGCACCTTGAGTGCTCCAATAAATCAGCCAACATCCTACGAAACTCCCACTACATCCCCTCATCCAACCGTCTGAATGTAGACACCCTTGAACCGATGGGCTCCATATTTAAATGACTTTCATTAGACACAAATACACAGATCACAAGGACACAATCAAAACACCCACCCCATGATGCCTTCCTGAGGACAGATGCATCTTGATATCAAAGATTCTGTTGAATTGTTTGTTGCAGATCTAAAACAACAAAAAAAAACAAGTCTGTAAATAAGTTTGGCGAAACTGATAAAGTAAAAGATTAGTCATGCACTGGTAATCCATATTTTAGGAGGCCGTCTTTTAAAAGTCTTGATGTGAGCATCCTACAAGTTTTCCAGTTCTGTCAGATTCCCGGGCCTCTTCCGCTTGAGGGCCGCCCGCAAAACTTCCAGTCTGGGCTTCTTGAGGTTGTCCATCGTAGATTTTTGAGGTGTCTTTAGGATCATTAATTAAGAAAGATTTTCTTCTCATGATTCCTTTATAAAAGCCATATTAGAGACTTCATTAGATCGCCTTTTCGTTGAAAGTGTGGTTTTAGCATCTATGAGCAGTAGTTTGGGATCTTTTCCGTGCCTCTTTCAGACATCATCTCTCACCTCCGGTTCTGAAGATTGTGGTTTTAGTCCACGTGAGGACTCAGATTGCTCATAAAAGAACTGGAGCAAAAGGTTTTTCACTTTCAAAAATGTCAGAAGGCGATGTCCCTTCTTGCAGTTTTTACTGATCAGCAACAGGGGGCGGTTACGTTCCTTAGGTCACACAAGGTTTCAACTCCTAAGGTCACGTTTCACCCCAAATCGCCTCTATCTTCTTAACAACATTCCACACACCCCAAGCAATCCTTTCTTTAGGGTCTCTGTATTTCCTTATCAGTTAGCTGATTACATCCCCTCAGCAATAAACCAGGCACACGCACCATGGCAAACCAGGCAAATGTCGTGGCTTTTCTTTAAGTCTAATTACTACTCAATTATACTTTACACTAAATTGAACACCTGGGCCAATATGTTAGAGATGAGACAGGATCAGCTGGTTCACGGTCCAATGATGGTTTATTGCAGAGTTACAATTCACCATGCATGAGAAGTAGCCCGGGCTAAGTCTGAAGCCTAGCTGGAAAGTTCCAGCTTTTATACAATTCGGGGCCTGGGGTTACTCCTCCCCAGGCCCCTCCTGCTATTTGGTGTTATTTCCCAGTTTTCCACCATTATACCTTACCCATTATTCTTATCAGAGGTTAGCCTGTTCTTCTCCATGTTTTTTTAGGGATTAGGGTTAGGGTTAGGGGTAATGTTAAACAAACAACGTCCTGCCCCTATGCAGGTGGTGGGCGCTCATGTATCCCCGTGTACACATTGTTCAAAAGTCAACATACACATTCCATGTCTACATTTCATGTGTACGTTGTTCAATGATTAAGATGCTTTAAGGTTAGCGTATGTAGACTTATGACTTTCCAGTCTCTGAGTCGTGTAATGATTAACAGTGATTATACTCCCATATGGTTCACAGCATTGATCTGTCACTACATATATCAAGATGGCTGCAGGTACTTTGCAGCCAGGCAACTAAAAGCCTGGTCAGCGATAGACCTGAAAACGAACATCTAAACTTTACATGTGCTGCTGTACTGAAAACCAGGAGTCTGCACAACAGATTCCTAATAATAGGTGTGGAAATGATGGGTTAAAATTGCAGCTGACAAAAGTTAGCATACATAACAGGATGTGCTGAAGGAGCGAGACCAGGGGTGTCCTAACTCTTCCACAAGAGGCCGACCAAGCCACGGCACACCAGACTGAACATGAAATCACCTGATCTCAGTCTTCAGGCAGGTGCTTGGTCAAATTGTGCGCTTGATTGGCTGGAACGAAAACCTGCAGCCACACGGCCCTTGGTGGAAGAGTTTGGACATCCCTGAGCCATCCCTGAGCACCCCTCCAGGATAAAAGGTGAGGAGACTCTGCCTCAGCAGATCTGAGGGAACAGTTCTGTCACGCAGACGCTCTGTCACCTCCAAGTACTTGTAAAACTGGTTTGTAATCAAAGCTTTGCCACGCAGCAACTATCTGTCCCAGTTTGATCCGTCCTGACCGGAGGGTGGGCCAGCCCGGCCGCCAGTCCCACATAGGAAAGACAAGGAACCCACCACCCGCCAGCACTCCCTTGCTAAACGTTTCTCAACCACAGGATTATTGTTCCTTCTTGTCTTATCCTCAGACAAATTCACTCTGGTTTCAAGTCTGTTCAAAACGCATCTTTATCCCATCTTCACAAAAGGTCTTTGTCGGTCAGAAAGACAGAACCCACCATCTTTGCCATCTCTCCACCCTGACTAGAGCCCTGCCATCTTGCTTTCTGAGATCAAGTGAGGGGCCGACTCCTTTCAAAGTCCTTGATGAGCAGACAGACGGACCATGATGAGTTCTCTCTCTCTCTCTCTCTCTCTCTCTCTCTCTCTCTCTAACCCCCCACCCCCCCCCCCCCCCTCCCTTTCCAAACCCTTTTCTACCACCCGCCTATTTTTCGTTCTCGTTTTATCTCCACACAAATACACTCTGTTTTAAAGTATGTTAAAAAAGCATATGTTTCTCCATCTTCAAAAAAGCTATTTGTCTGTGACAAAGACAGAACCCACAATTGTTCCGCTACCTCGACCCTGAACAGACCCTCGCTATCTCTATTTCTCAAATAAAAAGAGGGGCCTACCCCCCTAAAAGCACCCCTCAAGAGCGTTATCTATATTTCTATATCTCCCTATCACTCTCTCTCTCTCTCTCTCTCTATCTCTCTCTCTCTCTCTCTCTCTCTCTCTCTCTCTCTCTCTCTCTCTCTCTCTTTTCCCTTAAGTCTAATTACTCAATAAACTACACTTTATAATAAGTCGAATGCCTGTGCCAATGAGTTGAAGATGAGAGGCCACGATGAATCAGAGATGAGACAGGATCAGCTGGTTCACGGTCCAATGATGGTTTATTGCTGAGTTACAATTCACCGTGCATGAGAAGTAGCCCGGGCTAAGTCTGAAGCCTAGCTGGAAAGTTCCAGCTCTTATAACAAATTCGGGGCCTGGGGTTACTCCTCCCCAGGCCCCTCCTGCCATTTGGTATTTTTCCCTAGTTTTCCACCATTATACATGACTTATTATTCTTATCAGAGGTTAGCCGTGCCCTTCCATGTTTTTTTAAACAAACCATGTCCTGCCCCCATGCAGGTGGGGCCTTCCCATGCTCCACAACACCGTTCAATGGTTAACATGTTCAAGGTCAGCATACGCCTCTTCCTCCACTGATCCACGTCCAGGCTGGGCAGCAGCTTCACAGGTGAACACCAGGTCAGCTTTTCCTCCTCCAGGAGAAACAGAAGCTCCGGAATAAACTATCCAGGACGTTCCCCAACGTGTTGCTAATAGCAGTAAATATAACCCGAGCAGAATAAATGGAAAGTATCTGCTCCCTTCTTCAGACTGGATCTATCACGAGAACCCTCAACCAGTCCATCCTCCCGTCCTCCGTCCCAGTCTCAGTGAAGCCAGTCATCATCCTCCCTTCCAGTATTCAGGTCAATAAAAGTGGCCCTGAATAAGCGCTGGTCCGAGGAGTATCGCGTTATTGTGGGCTGATTCCTGGAAGGTCTGAGGAAGAGCAACAACGTCTCCTCTTCCCTGACTGGTACTGTGCACATCCAGGCTGGTACAGGAGCTCCAGCAACGGGAACGTGACGACCAATTTACATTTGACAAAGCAAACGAAAACGAATAAAGAGAAATATGATAAACAATGTGATAAAATGGTTCTTTGGTCAAAAATAATGAAAGCTTCCCTCAAAATAAATAACAGAGATAATACATACATCTGTAACACAGACAGTGGATAGATAGATAGATAGATAGATAGATAGATAGATAGATAGATGGAGTAAAAGACTTATCTAAATAAAACCAAACTGAACAGACGTCTAGTAAATATCAACGCGTCCACAGGAGGGCGCAAACAGATTTGTAAAAAAAAAAAGGACGAAATATAGAATAAAGATATCTAAACAGGATTTATATTCTTCTTCTCGCCACCACACATGCTTCCAGTATCACCGCGTGTCGGAGGCAAACCCAAACTAAGACCAGTCATTCTGAATGTAATCATGTCGAACTACTGGGAGCAGTGACGTATTAAACAATTGTTTGGAGCGCGACATGAACGCTCAACGTCTTCTGACATACCGAAACTTTCAAAAAATATTCTAATTCTTCACCACACTTTAAAGACTCCAGCTGTTCTGCTTCACCAACAAACAGGACGAGTCGGTTTTCAGGTTCTGGCGAGTTGGTGCAGAACTCGGACTTTTTGGACGTGTGGCCCCCAGAAACAAGAGCGACCAGTGGGGGGGAAAGAGCGGAGGAAAGCGGCACTCACCAGGCAACAGCAAGGGTCCATCTTCCGAGCCGGAGCAGAAAGGAGCCTGTTGAAACGCCAACCTTGAGGGGCCCCACGGAGGAGCCGCTGCTCCATTCCAGCCGTCCGTCCCTCCCTTCATCAGAACGGATGCGCTGCAGCTGCCGCCTTTAGGGGCCCCGCTGGCCCCTCCCAGGCCCCTGGATGGAGGTGGAAGAGGGCTTGAAATCAGCATCATCGCGTCCTCGCAGTATTTATTAAAAAAATTAAAAATGTACTTTATGAAACGTGGATGAAAAACGCCAACTGTTCCCTCCTTTATTCTAAAGGGTTTATCATCCTCATCAGAAGGATGTGAAACAATGTTATGGTTCATTGTTGGATGACAGGTCTTCATCTGGTATAAAATGATACAGGACCTTGTTGAAAACCGTCGCCCCTGGTTACAGGACCCCAGATGTTCCTATACAGGTTAGTGTATAGATGTAAACGCAGGGCCAGCATGGAGGGTCAAAGTGTAGGGAAGTGACAACAGGATGTGCGAACGCTGCTAAGCAACCAGTTTGTTTGTAGCCTCTGGCAGGTTCAAACCCACAAAGCATAAAAGAAACACAGGAGGCGCGTGTGTCTTCCTGGCCAGGAGAGCAGTGGCGGAGAGCAACATTCCATCCATCCACCCCACTCTGAAGTGCTTGGGTGGTTTCTGGTTACATCGGTTCGGTTCATCTGAAGGCTAACGTATACACGAGTCAGCGCCCAGACGTCCTTTCTCCTCCTCTAGTTGCAGACGCTTCTTCTTTACTGTCAAATGGTAAACTCCCGCTTCCCTGCCTCATATGCTGCTTTGGCCCGTGACTCTTCTTGTTCTTCTTCCATGGGCTATTTTCAGCAAAGCTGTGATAGGTTTTCGCTCGTAGCGTCCAGGCCACTTTAAGCATGTCGTGCGATCAAACACAAACGTCGGTAAAAATTCAAGCAAAAGAAGTGGAAAAATTCACAACCCACCTCAATCAGACGGACTGTTGTGGCTTTTCTCAGCAGTTAAATTACTTTGTCAGTAGCACTTTAAATAAGCTTAATACCTAGGCCAGTGCGCTGAGATTGAGAATCCACGAAGGTCGAATGATGAGACAGGATCAGCTGGTTCACGGTCCAAATGATGGTTTATTGCAGAGTCACAATTCACCATGCACGAGAAGTAGCCCGGGCTAAGTCTGAACTCTGACAGAAAATCTCCTGCTTTTATACAATTCTGGGGTCTGGGATTGCTCCTCCCCAGGCAAGTTAGCTTAGTCTGTTCTGTATTTTTTAAAAGGTATAAAACAAACACCATCCCTCCCTCTCGCGGGTGGACTCTCCTCATGTTTCCATTAACCCATTATGGTGACAGTTTACAACATTAACAACTTCCTTCATTATCTAGGTAACATATGTATTGCCATGGTTTCCTAAAACAAACATCATTTCCCCACCTTTGCACCTCCGCATAATGATATTATGGCCTTCCGCATAATGATTGATCGTGACAACATCCCCATACGTTGCTCTGTTGCTACATTTGATACTACATTTGCTACATTTGTTACTACAGGATGGATGGATGGGTGGATGGATGTATCTGAGGTTGCTCTCCATCACTGCTCTCCCCGCGGGTGAGATATCCTTGACTCCTGTGTGTTTCTTTCATACTTTGTAGGTTTAAACCCGACATGGACACATGCAAACCTGAACCATTTCTCCCTCGTTGCCTCTTTTCAGCGTGTTTTTAGGACTGATTTGTAGGACGGGAGGGATTCATCAGAGCCGGCCTGCCTGGAGCCCCCTTTTAGATAAAATTCGCTGGACGGTGGGAAAGCTGGGCCAGACTGAATGTGAGATAAGGTTGCTTGTTGAGACGCCAGCTGCAGGTGTGAGCCCGACTGGAGGCGCTTCGACCCAACCCCAACGGCCTGTAGTAACAGATATAGCGACAAAGCAATGTATGATGTAATCATGATCAAAAACATTATGATACTGAAGGCCAAACGGCCAAACGTGATTTATATGGCTTAATATCCTAACAGCTTTGATGATTGTGGGAATGGTGCTGTGTTACGTGGGAAGGTAATATTCGGTCGTGGAACAGTGATATTTGACTATGGGAAAGTGGTATTTGTATATCAAGGTCGTAATGGCCCAGTGAACACGAAAAGTTGGAGAAAGGTATTGATGTTGTAAAACTGTCACCATAAGAGGTTAATGGAAACATGAGAAGAGTCTGCCCCTGAGAAGGAGGAAGGAGGTGTGATGAATGTTTAAAAAAATATGGACAAGACTGAGCACTGGCAGAGGTATTAAAAACTTATTTGAAGCGTAACTGACAAGTAATTTAGCCGCAGAAAAAAGCCACAACAGGCCCCGCACGGCCCTGGAGGAGCCGATTTAGGCCTGATCTGGGCACCGTGTGCTGGGAGGAGGGACTCTCACCCAAACATCCCCCCAGCAGGGACCCAGGTGGCAAAATGCAAATGCCTGAGCCCCCGATGAGCTGCCTTTCATTTAGAACTGGCCGCTTCCTCTTTCCTGCTCCGACTCTAGAACATAAACACACATTCCGACTAACGTGAGGTGGTTGCAACGGAGGGTTTGACATTAGAAAAAGAAGGATGCGAGGGTGCTTTCGTCACATGGTTTAATCAAATCAGAAGCCCGTTGTTGAAAGAACATTTTATACTTTTTATTTGATACTTTCTCTATTTTTGTGTGTGTAACCTTGTGCGAATACACCTGGAGGAAAAGCTCCGTTAAAACGGCTCCACTTTGCACTAAAACACTCTCCGGGGTTTATTTTTTTCTCTAACACCCATCATTCACACCATACGCCTCATTAACTTTCTCTTGCTCTCTCTCACACACACACACACAGACACACAACCCACTGAGCAACAGTACCAAGTGAAAGAACGACTGGAGAACCCTGACAACATTTTTGTGTGTTCAGTGTCATTTCAAGGTGACACTGATGAAAAACACAAACATCAGGCATCCTGATGTAACAAAAATAGTGGAAGTTGTTGGATGTAAACTCTTTAAACATGGTTGTAAATAAAAGCTCTCACTTGCCCTTGAAAGGGAGGAGGGAGGAGCAGCGAAGGCCGACGATGGAGGGAGGCCTTGACGCGTTCACACAGGAGTGCTTACCTTCCTTTTACAAAAAAAACACATAAAACAAGTCGAAAATCCGCGTCATTAAAGTCCTTTACCTCATAAAATAATACTCTCAAACCTGAGCCCCCACTTTTGGATAAAAACATGAAAAAAACCTAATCTCAGACTCGTCCCTTTGCCCCCGAACACCTTCTTTCCTCACGAAACCCCTCTTTTCTGACCCCTTGACCTTGAGCCTCGTCATAGCTCATCGTGGGCGGCGGATTCGTCGGCTTTGAGCTTGAACTCGGCCTCCGTGATCTTTCCGTCCCCGTTGCGGTCTTGGTTGAAGAACATGTTGTCGATGATGCGATGGGGGTCAAATCCCGGCGCCAGGCGACCTTTGCCCTCGCTCACCTGACGCATGATGTAGTCGGTAAACTGCAAAAAGAAAAGAAAGATTTTAAATTCTCAGGAAAGGAGGACAAGGCCTGATGTTTTCTCTGTGTGGAAGGCCCCAGAAACTATGCCTCCATCTTGGTTTTTAATGCTGGCCGGTCAGGACGCACCTCCGAGGGTTCCACCAGCTTGTTGTCGTCCTTGTCCATCTCTGAGAAAAGGTCGGGCGACACGTCTTGGTTCCAAATGAACATGTAGCCTTCGGGAAGTCCTTCCTCCACGTTGATCAGCTCCACGTCGAAGACCAGCACGGCGCTCCCGGGAACCTCGCCAGCTGCAGGTGCGAAACAGCGCAAAGATGACCCCAAGGAGAAACCCAAGCCGGTTCCGTCGCCATGGTGAGGTGCGTGAGAAGCTCATGTTATTTGTTGTTTCGTCCCATGGCAACCGCAGATATGCGTACAGGGTCAGGACGCTCTGATACACACCAGCTGCAGGTGCCGTGGGACCTGGAACCTGGCCAGTCCCACTCCCTCTGACGCCCTTTGAGCAGCATAAGTAGCGGAGGCAAAGCCCTCTCGGGCAGAGTCAGCTGCGGGTCGCGTACGGACGCCCAGCCCGTTTCGATGCTCACTCTGTGTGTGCAATTTCCCCGCCGTGGGACGAATAAAGATCTATTCTATTCTACTCTGCCGGGGGTGTAGGCACTCCGAAAGCGTCACGGTAAGAGGGAAACTATAGCTCGAAACACTGCTTGTTGTGTGATATTATGCTGTGTGGAGGAATAAAGACGCCTTATTCTAGCATCTGCATAATCGCGTGAAGTCTCGTCATTTCCGCGCCGACCTCGAACGATCCTAAGTTCTTTCACCGGAACACATGGTTACAACTTACTGACTCCTCTCTCTCCGTAGGCCAGATGAGGAGGAATGATGAGGTGCCGTTTCTCCCCCACACACATGTCCAACAGTCCCGTCTCCATCCCCGGGACAACCTGGTTGGCTCCCAACACAATGTTGTATGTTTTTCCATAACTGTACCTATAGGACACAAAAAACGCTCAAATGCCTGATCGATTTGCTGGGTTTAGAGCACATTCTGTCATTCAACGGTCTTTTCTCTAACAAGCGCTACTCACGTGGAGTCGATGGGCGTGCCGTCCATTAGAGTAGCGTTGTAGTGGTACTTGATGAAGTCTCCCCTCTTGGTTTTCTTCTCACACTCTTCTGCTTCCTCGGTCACAGTGATCTCCGTGGTGTCGGACGGGTTGTGGAAGTCGATGATGTGCACGTCAAACACCAGCACGGCAGATCCGGGGATCTTAGACCCTGAAAGGGTTTTTATCCTTAATTCTACCATCACAACACAGATAGCAGGATAAAGAACAGGTGACACACACACCTGTACCCTCCTCCCCATAGGCCAGATGTGGAGGGATGGTGATGGTGCGCTTCTCCCCGACACAGACTCCAATCAGACCCTGGTCCATGCCGGCGATCACGTAGCCCAGGCCCACATAGGTGTCGTAGGTGCGATTACGAGAGTAGCTGCAGGACGGAAAAAGACAAGAACTTTCTAAAAGGTGCATTAAATCCCACTTACACTAACGAACACTACTGGGAAATAAATATATAGCTTCAGAATTTACTGCTGCACTGTGAGGTGTAATGGGACCATTGTTTTTGTCACTCAGAATGAGAGGATAAGTTTTTTTTCTGATGAAATGGTACCAAGAAAACAGGAAACTGGTTTAAGTTTCATTTTATCGGTCGACACAGCTGCTGGAAGTACAGCTATGCCGCCACCTAGCGGCCAGTATATATATCTCTCTATATATAGATAAATATATCCTTTTTTCTTTGTTGAGAGGGCACGTTAATTCTTCTACACACACCTGGAATCGAAAAACGTCCCATCCAGAAGGCTGCCATTGTAGTGGTAGCGGACAAAGTCTCCAGAGACAGTCTTCCTGGTGCAGGCGTCCGGGACGACCTGGTTGGTCACCGAGATGCCGTCTCTGGGATTGTGGAGGTCCAGGAGGACGACGTCAAACACCAGTGAAGCCTGTCCTGGAATATCGCTGCCTGCAGAGACCAGACGCCCTTTCACTCCATCTGTGTGAGTGCAGGTGACCGCCAGGTCCCAGGAGCGGATCACACGCATCGAACACTCACCATCTCCGTTTTCTCCATATCCAAGCGATGGCGGCATAGTGACGAAGCGTCTCTCTCCTACGCACATACCCAGAAGGCCCTGGTCCATCCCGGCAATCAGCCACCCAATCCCGACGTATGTGTCGTAGGTGCGCATGCGTGTGTGGCTGCATCAGGAAGGAGGGAGAGATGTTGTGTTTCTGTGTGTAGATTCAAAGGTGTCGGACATCAAAGGTGTCCCACCTGGAGTCAAAGAGCGTCCCGTCCAGCAGGGTGCCGTTGTAGTGGTACCGGACAAAGTCGGACACCTCGACCTTCCTGGTGCAGGCGGAGGGCGTGTGGTAGGTCTTGGTCTGGACGCCGTCCTCTGGGTTCCAGACGTCCAGCAGCAGGACATCGAAGTGGAGGATGGAATCGGGAGGGATGAGGTCACCTGGGGGGGGGAGACGCCCGTGTTACCTACAGCTGATAGTGGGCAGGGATGTGGGAGCGGCGCTCAGGGCGGGAGGCCATTCCAACCAAAAATAAGGAAAACCGGCTGTTTTCATCAAATTCCATCTACAAAGAAGTGTTTTTAGGTTTCTGTGTATTAAACAGGTTTGAAAGAGTGAAGGCGGCAGACGGGGGTGCAAGGACGAGGTGGTGCTTTCTCCTCTGGAGGAAGAGCGGAGACCACGGCCTTGCTTGTCCTCACACGCCTCTCCTGTGATCTGACTTCAGGCAAACACACACTCCAGTAGGTGTGTGTGTTTGCTGGTAAACAGCTCTGATGGCCGCTCTGCGTCACAGCTAGAAAGGGAGGACGCTCTTGAAGAACTTCTACCAGCCTGGATCAGCTCCGGATCAGCTTCCCAGAGGGGCTTCCTGGTCCGTGATGACATCATCCAGGATGGAGCAGCCCACTTCCTCTCTGCACCGCTGTCTGTGTGTGTGTGTGTGTGTGTGTGTGTGTGTGTGTGTGTGTGCACATCTTTGAAAGGCAGACTAGACTGACCGTAGCCTTGCTTCCCGTAGGCCAGGTGCGGGGGGATCTTGACCAGGCTCCTCTGGTTGACGCACATGCCCACCAGAGCTCGGTCCATGCCTTCGATCAGCTGCTTCTTCCCCACGAACACGTTGTAGGTGCTGCCGCGGTCGTAGCTGCAACAGACGCAGCAACTTTCACCTTCTCCTCTTAAGATGGCGAGAGCGCATTCCCACACACACTTCTCACACCTTCTGCACACCCATTTTCCGGATTCACGGATTCCGGGGGTGGGCTGACCGTCCCGCGGCCTTCGAGCAACCCCTGGGCTGCAGGAATGCTCAACCAACAGCGGATTGGTTAACTTTTAAATCTGCGCACCAGGCTCGCTCTGACCCGCGTCAAACTCTGGCTGAACTTGTCTTTTTACAGGCTGTTTGCGGTCCTCCTTGTCGAGCTGCTGCTCGGCTCTGCCTGCCTGCGTGGCTAAAGCGGACCAACCGCGGGACGCGCGCTTTTACGCGACGCGCACGCCCCTCGCCCCGACACCGTGGAGACGAGCCACGCACGCTCACCTGGAGTCGAACTTGCTCCCGTCCGGAAACATGCCGATGTAGTGGTACCTCACGTAATCCCCCACCTGGACCGCGCGCACGCACCGCTCTGGCACGGACGTTTTCTCAATGAAGATGTCGTCTAACGGGACCGGCGGCGCGTTGCAGGCGGCGAAGGCCACCAGAACCGACAGGAACAACATCCTTGGCACCGATTTGCTCATTTTTCCTCCCGGGCGATGGAGATAGTTGTGGGTTCGGGCCTAGAGGTGTGTGTGTGTGAGTGTGAGTGTGTGTTTGTGTGTGTGTGTGTGCCGCCTCCCTGTTCTCTTGTACTTTGGTTTTCTTTACTCCGACTTGGACAGAAGTCCTGCCCCCGGCCCCGGAGCGGGGACCGACATGCGTCAAGACAGACGAAAACAGGCAAAACTTCCGGTTAAACCGTCGCGTCGAGACGCGTCTTTGGCCTCTTAATGGCATTCTTACCCCACTATGACTGTTTTAAAAGGTGTAAAAACACATGTGAGTATTTTACTATAATCACTAATAAAATTGAAACCGAAATCAGGAAGAATGGCGTGCTTTTATTTTGAAACCGACTGTTCCTCTCGCCTCTTCTCTAGCTAGCTTGATGCAGGGGGGGATTGAATGGGGTAGTTCGGGGCACCACGTAGTTGCTCCTGCGCACTGCAGCTTTCGAGATGTGTCAACGTGGTAACGCGGGGGTCTACGCCGTGGCCCTTCAGGGGGAGACCTCCTGATCAGCAGATCGACCCCCGAAGGGCCACACACGCCCGGAAGTCCACTACAGAAACACAATCTCAGTCCGGCCAGGATGTGCGTTGACCCGTTGCTTTTGGAGGGGCAACAGGGGCTTCAGGGGCCACACAGGAATGCTTCTACGTGGCAGTAAGAGGAGGAGGAGGGACATTATTCTCACCGGGGGGTCAATTAGTAGCGGACGGAAGGCAGGTTCACTTCTAGGGGAGGAGTAAATATGGATAATACTATAGTAGTTTGATCCATTTCCTGATTCTAAAAAGCCATTCTATCAAGTTTTCAATTAAAATAAATAAAGTTTGCTCTGTCCACAGAACAAGAGCAGTGATTTACTTGTGTGATTTTCGGTGGGAGGAGCAGCAGCGGGAGCGACTGCTCCAGCCCAGCCGCCCGGGGGAGGGGAGCCTTTCCCCGGATACGTGTTGAAACTTGAGGCGCTCCCAGAGACGCACGCACGCCCGCCCGTCGACAGCCAGGCCCTTCCCCAAAGTTTACCAGAAGGGGAAAAAAAAGCCCCAAATGGCACCCAGCGTTGGTTCCCGGCTCCTCTGGGCGCTGTGGGTCGCCCTCTGCGCGTCGGTGGCGGAGTCCCAGTACGAGAAGTACAGCTTCAGGAGCTTCCCCAGGAGCGAGCTGATGCCCCTGGAGTCCGCCTACAAGTACGCGCTGGACCAGTACACGGGGGAGAACTGGAAGGAGACGGTGGAGTACATGGAGGTGTCCCTGCGCCTCTACCGCCTGCTGCGGGACAGCGAGGCCTTCTGCAACCTCAACTGCAGCTCCGTCCGCCTGGACGACGAGCAGAGGTTCGCCGACTTCCCGGAGCTGCGGGCCTTCGGCAGCGTGATGAAGAGGGCGCAGTGCCTGAAGCGCTGCAAGCAGGGGCTGCCCGCCTTCAGGCAGAGCCTGCCCAGCCGCAGCACCATGGACGAGTTCGAGCGGAGGGAGCCCTACAGATACCTGCAGTACGCCTACTTTAAGGTGCCCGTGGGGGCCCGTGGGGGGCCCGGGGGGGGCCCGTGGGGGGCCCGGGGGGGGCCCTGCGTGCGCTTTTACGCGTCTCTTTGCAGCCTTGAGCCAACAGAATGTTTTGAAGTTCTTTCCTGAAACGACTGCCGACGTCAGAGGCGCGCCACGGATGTATAGAAGAATATTTGGTGTTTTTTGTGGTATTAAAGTCTTTTTTCCCTCTTCCTCTCTCTCCTAGTCCAACAACGTGGCCAAAGCGGTCTCTGCTGCCCACACCTTCCTGCTGAAACACCCAGATGATGAGATGATGCAGAAGAACATGGCCTACTATAAGAGTATACCTGGAGCCGAAGAGCACCTCAAGGACCTGGAGACACAAGCCTACGAGGTACACACACACACACACACACACACACACACACACACACACACACAACCCACTTTACTATCGTTTCATTCTGTTCAGACAACTATCACACCCTGGTCCTCACGGCCGTCTAGATTTGGTTTGTGTGTGTGTGTTATAATTAAACCCAGTGGGTCTTGATTTGAGTCCGTATTGTCGGTAATCGATGTGGCCCCTGTGCTTCCCAGACTCTGTTCGTGCGTGCTGTGCGGGCGTATAACGGAGAGAACTTCCGTACCTCGGTGGCGGACATGGAGCTGGCTCTGCAGGACTTCCTGAAGGTCTACGACGAGTGTGTGGCAGCGTCTGAGGGCCCCAGGGACGTTACTGACTTCAAGGACTTCTACCCCTCCATAGCTGGTCCTTTAACGCCCGTTTTGTTGGTGTTTGTTTGCGTGTCCTGGCGCTGCTTTGACCCGTTTTTCGCTGTCGGACAGATCACTACGTCCAAGTCCTGGAGAGGAAGGTGAGGTGCGAAGGCGAGCTGACGCCCGTCGTCGGGGGTTTCGTGGTGGAGAAGTTCGTGGCCACCATGTACCACTATCTGCAGTTCGCCTATTACAAATGTGAGGGCTGCTCCCGTTACCCTGGCAACCAGAGACTCCACCGGAGTCTAAATCCGTGTGCTTTCATCCCGTGCTTGCAGTGAACGACCTGAAGAACGCTGTTCCATGTGCATCCAGCTACATGCTCTTCGACCCCAAGGATGACGTGATGAACAATAACCTGGCTTATTACCAGTTTCACAAAAAGCAGTGGGGACTGACAGAGGAGGATTTCCTCCCGAGATCTGTAAGACCACACTGAAGCTCACACACTCCCCCCTAAGTCTGCTTTCACACGGGAAACCCCACTGAAAACATGCCTCTCTTCTGTGTGTGTGTGTGTGTGTGTGTGTGTGTGCTGCAGGAGGCACTGCGCTACCACAACCAGACCAGCATGCAGCTGCAGATGCTGCAGTTCTCCAGGCAGCACCTGCTGAACGATGACGAGGTGAGCGAATAGTTCACCTCTGAATAGTTCCTGGTGTTTTTGAGAACTGTGCATCTGTTTCTCTGCCCTGGCCCTGGCTGAACCGCGTGGGTAGATACATCTTTACCTTTCCCTCCGCTCACCTGACACCCAAAAGGGGCTTTGCTGCGATACCAGAGGCGGCCACGGGGCGGCAGCATATCACCGGTTCTCCAGGCTGTGGGGCCCCTTAAACCAGCGCCAGATAAACCAGGATTATATAAACTAGCAAACACGGCAAATACCTTTCAGTTCCTGACTCTAATCGCTTTAGTAATGTCGGCTGTGAAAAATCCTGAATAGAACTATCGCTGAAAGCGTTTCCAGTCTTGCAAAGGGTGAAAATAAAAACAGATTTTTCTCTGTTTTCACAGGGGGAGGTGATGGAGTTTATAGACGAGTTCCTGGATGATGAAGACCCCGTGTTGGAAAGCCCACCGAAAAATTAAAGAGCATAGTCCTAGCCTGGCTTACAGTTAGTATTTATTGGTGTTGAATAGAGCTGTGACTGATGACTGTTCTTTTCTGGAGTTTCACAACCTGAACATTTCTGACTTTTTTTTATCTCCTGCTAAATATCCTTCAGGACATCCAGTGTTCTGGCTCAATGATTCCTGACAACAATAAGAATAAAAGTAGAACTATTTTTGACTTTGGGGGTTTTTATTTCACTATGAATAGTACCGACTGTCCATCAGTGCCAGTAATTTTGTTTTTCCAAAGAAATAATAACAAAATATTTTTAGAAACTCAAGTATTTCACTATGATAGCTGCAAGTGGGAAGGAGCAACGTGGTTAAGAACAATATCCAAGTCTCAGATTGACTTTGTGGAAGTAATGGCTGTATAAATCTCTCTGAAAGACTGATTCTGAGTGCTCTAATTTGAGCCCCGTTTACCAGGAGAGGGGAAAAGATGATCAGGCAAAGCTGCATGTTGTCAGACGGCGTCCTGGGCTGGTCTGAGCGCAGGGAGACGCTCAGAGAAACTGCTGAGTTGTTTCTTTTTTTTTTTTTGTTTGAACATTGAGTCTCTGTGCAGTTTGTCACGCTGTGATGTTAAAAGTCCGGTGGGGAATGTTTTCTCGGAGCAGCTCGGACTCGGGCCGCTCGTTCCCCCACATCTCTCGCTCTAGCCAGTTAATCATCTCTCATCTGCACTTGCTTCCTTTTGGAACACATCAATATGGAGTGGATCCACGTTTCTGTCAGATCCTTTTAGACGGTTTCATGCCAACGTTTGAACTACTGCATCTGTGGGCTTGACCTCAGCATAAGAAATCATAAAACAGGGGTGTTAGGGGAGTTTATTGCAAAGTAAAAACAACAAAAAGAGCAGATTTCTGCCAGAGATCAGGTTTTCTGAGCAAACAAAGAGAAATGTTTGCTGTGAGCAGGTACAAACAATGGTGAAGAGAGAGCACACAAAGCGCACAAATCCCACAATTTTACACATACATTTTCTGTAGACACAGTTAATCGGCATATTTACAGAAACAATAATGAAACATTTTTTTCTTTTGCATGTCCTTGCTACAAAAAAATCAAATAATTCAGCCATTCAGACACTGAAAACCACTCTGTAAAACAAGCAAATTTGGGAAAAAATGGATGTAAAATGACCCGCTGACTTTAAATGTGACATCAAATGTGATCAATCTGCAATATCAAATACAAATAAAAAAAATTCTGTGAGTGGCTAATTTCAAATGTATCTATCTAGAACAGTTTAGTGGTGGTTTCCTTGAAATTTATAGGACGCTGGTACTTTGCCCAGGTATTTCTAGAGCGCTAAAAACGAAGGCAAGGCCTTCTCGTTTTAAAAAAGACGAAGGGAAGTGAAGTTTTCTAGAGTTGCTACATGTTATTAAAATTAGAAACGGCGTAGCTATGTGACTGTAGTCAAACTTTCAAACTGAAAGTTTTGTGATCAACAGAAATATATTTAGTTACATTAAATTAACAGCTAATCTTTTCCCTGTACACCCACACCTGCAACGCAGCAAAAGCCAAGTCACGCTTCAAAAAACACGCAAAGATATATTTAACACAGCCGGATTAAGAGTTTTAAATGAACACCAGAAAATCCATCAATACGCACCCTACCATACCTGCTGCTACAAGGTTGTGGTTTGAACATACAGTAAAATGCCAAAATGTTCAGCATTTGGTTACACAACATGCTCCTCATTGCACTCTTTTACATTTAATCACCATCGCAAATGTTTAGATGTTACATTAGCGTTTGGGACAGCTGGCGCCAATCTGCTGCCACGAAAGAAAAGTGTCGGTTTTTGTGGGGAACTGGGTCATTGATTGGTAATTTGAGAACAATACAAAGTCAAACCAACGACAAACAAACGGGCAAAACAAACCAACAAACAGCAACGCACAAACGTCTTCACCAAAGATCTCTGGAGATGACGTCTTTCAGTGTTCAGGTGAGCAGCTACGTCTTTTTTGATTCTTTCCCTCTGTTCGCCTCAGACGCCAGAACTCCACGAGGCCACGGCACAGGGAAAAGGAACATGGTTGATATGTGGGAGCAAGAATGTTTCATTTGGGTTTGTTTTCGTTGCAGGTTGCGCTTCACATTTCGTTGTTCTGGCGAGGGGCTGTGCAAGGTGTGCGTCCTCTGTCACTGTCTCTGCGTTCTACACCTTCTGCTGCATCTCCATCTGTTGGGCGGGTCTGGACGGGCCCTGCTCCTTCCCGTTCATCTCGTACACTGAGCTCTTCTGCTGTTGCCGCCGGTAACACCACACCCCCACCATGACTGCGATCGCGAGCAAACACACCACCACGATGATGGACGCCACTTTAGACCTTTGGCCAGCCGATGCCGGGGGAGGGCAGTTCTCACCCGTGCAGACCGTCCCCCCTATTTCTCCCTCCATCTCGCCCCTTTCTCCGCTCTCCCCAGGCAGGCTGTGCATGGTGTGCTCCTCCATGACGGCGTCGCTGTCGCGTACGGGTGGAGCCGGGTGGCGGTCGACGGAGGACTGCTGGGTGAGGTCATCGTTCCAGGAGAAGGTGGGAGCTGCGTGCTCTCTGCCGGAGATGAAGGTGGGCTTTGCTGTTGGGATGAAGCCAGGCCAGGTCTCCTGCCCTCCCTCCTGCTGCAGAGGAGGCTCTTTGGAAGACGACCTGGACTCCTCTGGTGAGCCGGTGTGAGAGAGGGGTTTTTGACTTTCAACTTCATTGAATGCACCTGTGTCCTGGTGCTCATCCTTGGATCGCTCCACCACCGAGTCCTCGTTTTCCGCCACCGGGTAGCCATCCAGCCAGGCGTCGTCCGTGGTGCTCTTTCCTCCGTCTCCCGTCTCGGTTGTATTCTGGTGATGGTCTCTTGTTATAGAAAAGATGCCATGGTGGTCTTTGTCGTCTTCATGACTATCGGGATCTTCATCGCTGTTCTGGTCATGGTCTTTAGGGTCACCGGGGTCATCGTTGTCCTGGTGATCCTCCTGATCACCGTCATCGTCGCTGTCATGATTGTTTTCATCAGTGTGATCAGTCAGATCATCATGATCACTATCGTGATGACGTTGATCATCGTAATCATCGCGATCATGATGGTCACGGTGATCGTCATGATCATCACGATGGTCATCTTCGTCGCTGAGATCATCGAGATGATGTTGCTCATCGCCATCGTCATGATCTCGGTGATCATCACTGAGATCAGCGTGCTCATCAGCATCATCGTGATGGTCATGATCATGGTGATCATCACTGAGGTCATCGTGATCATGGTGATCATCATGATCATCACTGAGGTCATCGTGATCGTCATCGTCATGGCGATCATCATCATCAGTGTTAGCGTAATGGTCCCTGTGATCCTGGTCGTCATCGCCTTCATTGTCATCCTGATCTGGCTGCTCCTGAGAGTCATCCAGATGTTCCTCATCATCATCACCGCGCTCTTCAGTCACATGCTGGTCATCTTCATCACGGTCGTGCTCATGGTACGTCTCATCATGCTCATCATGCTCTCGGCTGTGATCCTCGTCGTGTTCTCCCATGTCGTAATGGCCGTCACCATAGTCCTGGTTTCCGGGATGGTCCAGTCTATCCTGGACTTGGTGCTGCGTTGGAGTGTCTGGCTTCGGCTGGTCGTCACGGTCGCCGTAATCCTGACGAGAGTCACGCTGGCGGTGGCTGTCGGGGTCGTCGTGGTTGTCGGGATCACCGTGAAGGTAATGGTCTGATTCCTGATGGGAATCATCAGGATGGGTGGGCTTTTGGTAGCTGTTCCTTTCCTGACTCTCATCCTCCTTGCTCTCCTCTGATTGGACGGTCGAGTCTCTCTGGGTGACTTCGTCCCGGAAAGCCTCCGAAGGGAACCAGAACATGTGTTTTTGGGAGAGAAGCGATACGGGCGCTTCCGTGGCTGCGTCAGCGGCGACCTCAGGCTCCTGCTCCGACGTGGGATGGCCTATAAAGTCCCCCGCGGCCTTCTCCTCCTCTTCCTCTCCATTCGCTGCCACCTCTCCTTCCACTGTCATGTCGCGACGCGCCTCTTCCAGACTGAACGTCGTATCTTGATGCTGCTGACTCGGTGTCCAGCCCGGGTGTGCGGCTCCAAGCACCTCCTCCTGCACCTCACCGTTAGCCTCCTCCGCTCTCTGTCCAGGATCCTCAACCCCTCCGAAGGTATCTGGAAATCTGTCCTCGTAGTCTACGAGACCCTCGCTCTCATCTGTAGGAAAACACCAAAAACAGTACAGGTGTAATGTGTCGGAGCGTTTTGTTGAAGACAGACTCCAGCCCACAAACACCACTGCTGCTGTTTAGGTTGCCAGGCCTCTGGCATCTTTTCTCCAGAGACCGCTCTGGCCTGTTCTCCCTCTCCAGAAAGTGGGCCACACCATGGTATGTCACACTCAGGTACCAGAGCGGCCATTTTCATCCCAACTGACAGCTGGGACGGTGTTGGACCTAACGGTGAGAAGGCTGACCTCAGAGCCGTCCACAGTCTGGGTCAAACCTTCTGAAGAGCAGAGGCAAAATGGAAGCGCTCGCTTTTGAGCTTTCTGCCTTATCTCCCTGTTTTAAATGCATGCTCACCTTTGAGGCATATCTCCACCATTCCATACCACTCCCCGCAGCTGTCACACAGCAGGCTGAAGGCTTTGTGCCCGCTCGGCATCACAAAACCCGGCACACACGTGTACAGCAGCTCATCGCCCAACTCGTACCCTGAATGCCCCTGCAGACGGGCATTTGGGAAGGATGGCGGGTCACCACAGGGAGCGCCTGGAATAAACACACACCAAAAGAAAAAAAGAAGGATAAATAAAAACAGACTGCGGGACATAAACTACTTAAAGTAGCTTTAGGGTTCCCAGAAACTGGCTGAAACCATTTTTTTATAGTATTCCCAGATCTCAGATGGTAACCATGACCAAAAGGCCCCAACAGCAAACTATAAACTGGATTTTCCAGTAGGTTACAGTAGATAAAATCCACATTAGTAGCTATTTTTTTTAATAAGTGGTGTCCTATTAAGGTCTGATGGGTCTCTCACATTCATACTACTTTGGTTTAGTGTTTTTTTACATTAAGGAACTATTATGGAACACACAATTTTAATTTTCCCTTGCTTCTGAGCCCGTTTCTAGGTCCTGAAACGAGGGTCATGGTTGACTCACCTCTGTCTTTGATGCAGAAGGCGTTCAGATGTGCAAAGTCCTCTGTGGCATTTTCTGTCTTCACGTCCACGGCTTTGAGAGCACCGGCCACAACGTTGCACACCGTGGTCCTGTGCAGACAAACACGCGGGGTCAGTCAAGGTCAAGAGCGGGCCAATTATTAGGTCAGCAACCTAATTTCTAAAATATTTAGAATAAAATTCAGGATACTGCATTTCAAAGACACCTATTAGGTCAAAAGTCTGTGCACAAAGGCCACAAATCTCATTTTAGAAAAGGCTGAACCCTTGTTACTGGTGACTGAGAAACGCTGGAGTAGCTCCAAGTCATCAGGCATGCTTGTGCTGTGATAACTTGAGCTTATAAGGACAAAAGTCTGTGAGAAGGTGAAAGAAAAAAGGCAACCGGACGGAAAAATCTTGGAATGAGAGATGAAAAACAAGGCCAAAAAGACTTTGCATTTAGCTGTAGCTCTTGCCAGCATCAAGAGTTATGGGCAAAACCAAGTTGTGTGCGTGTTTCCTTGGTGTGGTTACCATGGAAACATGCACGCGATTAACAGGCTGGAGAATAAGCTTTGTAATAACGCGAAAACTATGAATTGACTGGTGCCTAAACGGGAAGGCTGATCATTTTTGACCAAATCTAGTGTTCAGATTAAAGCTCTCATCGGTGATGAGGGGCGGCAGGCTGGTGATGTAACGTTTGACACCGTGATCCACTTTTTGCTGAACGTCTGCTTTCTTCAGCGGATCCAGGTCAGGGGAGGGGGGTTGGGGGTTGGGGTGGGGGTCGGCGGGGAGGTTCAGACGGACAAAGCAGTAGATGGGTGATGTACTGTCAAACATGGTAAGGGGGTGTGAAAACTGATGTCCAGCAGCAAACACGTCCGCGGGAGGGAGGGTGCCAGCTTCGGCAGCCAAGCGGTTTCATGCTCCTCTGCAGGTCCAGTTTCTGTGACGGAATAGTTTTTAGATAAAACAAGGAGCCCTGGAGGGTTAGTCACAGGTAGGTCAGGCCTAATTTTGGCCAGATGTGTAGGGTTTGTGTTCACGGTGCCAGAAATTGGCCACCTTTGGCAATCAGAAAGAACGAAATCGACCCAAACAAATGAATTCTTCACACAGTTCTTCAGTTCTTCTCCAGACACACACACACACACACACACACACGCACAGGTAACACTGATATTGCTGGACTCGGCGACTGTTTCTCTGCTTGTTGTAAGGTGCGTCATATTACCATGGAGATGAGAGGTGCAAATGGAGGCACTTGTCGACATGACACCCCGGCTCAGAATTCCCTCCTCCTCCAGGAGGAAACAGAGGAGCCTTTCTCCACCTCATCCTCTCTTTTTTCTCTCCCTCTGCTGAAATGTGCCACTATATTCTCTCTTTCCGCCCTTACTCTTAGTTCCAACCCAAACACTGACTTCATCCCCACACTTACCTAAATGACCTTTGGCATCTCTTAAAATCTCACCTCTTCTTGTGTGTGCCTGAAACAATAAAGAAGCTCACACACACACACACACACATGCGATTCTTACCCCACTGTGCCTCCGTACAGCCACCCACGGGCGCAGGCGGAGAAGAAGCACTCGACCACGGCGTGACGGAGCTCGGCCGGGGATGCCAAGCGGGCGTGCAGAGCGGCACACGCCTGCTCGGCTCCTCTGAAGCCCATCAGGCCCGTGGAGTTCTCGAGGTTCAACACGAACAGACGACCTAGGAGCACCGGGGCAGGGCGTCAAAACAATCGTTTACAGCGAAACACATCCGATGTCACAGATTCCTTCCTTATTTGACCAATTTAAGTGAATTTTTACCAGAGGGGAAAATACTTTTTTTTTAATCAAATTTCACATGTTGGTCTAATAAGTAATTGATGGTTGAATGTTTGCTTCAAAGAAACAGAGCTGAATAATCAAAGAAGCAACATCTGTAAATGCAAAATATCTACAAAAATACAGGTAATATCTGTCTGTTTTCAGTACAGGACAGCAGGTAAATATTGCAGCCAATTAGTGGAGGCGGCCTGATCGTTATCACTGTGGTAATTAATGTTCAATAAGATAAAACTCATTTTAAAGTGAGATGATTATTGTTAATATTAATGGAGTAAAAGTTGATTTTCAGAAAACGCAATATGTTAAAAAAAATGTTTTCTTACCGTCTGCATTTACAACGGAAGGTAAGGCAAGACAAGCCAGACTTCCGAACAACAAGAGAACAAGTTTGTTACTGCGATCCTTCATCTTTGTGTGCTCTCCTGGGTTTCCTTTCACTCTCTCTGTCCCCAATTTAAACAACAACAACAACAAAAACCAAAGAAAACAAACAAACAACAAAAAAAATCTTATAAAGTTATGACAGAAGAGAGTAAGCGCCCGGGTTGCGCCCGCTGTTGCTGTGACGGCTGATGGGCAGAGATGCTCCGGGAGGAGGAGGAGGATGGTCAGTCTGGTGATGATGGGAAGAAGACGGCTGGGGACTGAGGCGCGGTTCATCTGCCACAAATAGTCTGATGGGGCACCGGTGTGAAAACTCGCATCCCAGTGCTTGTAAAAACGTCACGGATCAAACCCGGAGTGAGGAAAACCAGCAGAGGGAGAGAGAGAGAGAGAAGAGAGGGAAGAGGTTGCTGAAGTAGCCTTTAGCTTCAAGGATGAGTGTGTGTGTGTGTGTGTGTGTGTGTGTGTGCGTGAGAGAGGCCGATAAGGACAGTTGATCAGGGCTCCTGCAGAGCTCTGTGGGACCTGCAATCTTTGTTTCACTGAGTCTGCAGGTGAAGATAAGCAGCCTGCATCACATGCAGGATCCCCTGGACCAGAAACACCGTGATTACCTCTAAAAACCTCATACAAAGGTCATAAACGCCATCCCTGCGTGTGCACGGGCTACTTTACAGCCCTAAAGGCCAGCGCATTTATTTCCTTCAATCACCGGTATAATTCCTCATTTTAGTCAGATTATTTAAATTACCTGCAAAGAACGAGCTTTAAAGCTGTTAAAAACGACCTTTGTACGAGTTCTAAACCTGAAAATGAAAAAGAAACTAACCGACTTGCAGCAGAAAGAGGGATAATGTGGAATAAGCTGTAGGTTGCAGGTTTGTTTCAGTCCTGGGCTAGTTTGGTTAGTTGTAAATATGTGAAAAGGGTGATTTATTATTTCTGATATGAAGCAGAGTCTTTGTCGTTTAATCGGGATGTTCACTGCACAAAGTCCTCCTCAAAACATGCTGTTCCCATCGGACAAAAACTGCAGAATTGAAGGAAACC
>CAAE01015012.1:76621-96020 GCA_000180735.1 Tetraodon nigroviridis
ATTGAGGAAATAAGAATACGATTAGGAAGAGAGTTGTCCTTGATGATACCCTTGATCCTTTTGTCACCTGATCCAACACTCTGACATCAGAAATGGATCTCTGAATAAACCCTGTGTGCCTGAAATTCCTGTTCCTACGTGTGGAACCTTTTCTCTCACAGTCCTAGAACCTAAATAATGGCAAAAATGCATTTATATTGGTTTCTTGAAGAGTTCGTTATTAAAGATGTCTCAAAAATCTTGTTCTGAGAGTTGTGCATACTGTCATGCTGAGAGATTTATTGTCGTAATTCACATTTGACGACCTTTTGGTTCGGCAGCGTTTATGGTCAGTGCAGGTGAGAGGTGTTTAAGTGTTTAGGGTCTCTATCTCACAGAAATGCTGACTTAGCACCCTTTTTACCATCATGACCTAGCAGGGTTACCATGGCAACGGGCTTCCGACTCATGGTGAGTCTCTGCTTGTGTATTTTTCTCCCCCAACAAACGCTCCATTAAAATCCCATTACCATGCCAGAAAAATAGCTGTTCCCTGACAGAACTTAATGGCACAAACAAAGATTGATAGATTAGTGTTGGTGGTATGCAGAGTGTATACCCAGGAGATTAGGATGCAACTTGGAAGATGTGCTCATGGTCCTTTTAAAACATTTCATGTATTTTATACCAGTGCGTAAATGACCTTTATTTCTGGTAACAATTATATAACCTTAGGTCGCACAGTATTTGATTAAAGCCATCAATACTTGAAGTTCTGCTCATTATATAGTCTTTGCTGATCACTCTGTGCAGTGTGTGTGTATACCTAATGTTGTTTTAATGCATGTTTGAGTGTGTGTGTGTGATTCCTGGTGTAGACATGTCACAACATGCCCAGAACCTACAGCTTTTAAAGGCTCACATTATGCACTGCCTCTGTATCTGTATGAATAAAGCACGGCCACGCTCACATTTCCTGCAGATAAAGGTGCATTTTGACCTCAGGTGCACTTGTAGCTATGACGGTCCTCTGAATATCTCACATTTTCTAGTAAGCTAACCTTCTACATTGCTTGCGTGAGCACCAACAGTCTGAGTCAGTCCCGTTGATACCGTTTGGTTTTAAATCTGTGTGTGGTTGGTGTGTATCCCGTGCTGTCTGTGGCTTTGCCTACCCGAGTGCCAGAGATTACTCATTGGCAGATTAATGGATTGAGCTGACCCAGTAGCCTGCTGCAAGCAGGCCTTTGTGGCCGGCCGGCCGGCGGCTCAGACGCCTGCTCGGCTGCAGAGCGACCGACCAAAACAGGATTGTGTTTTCTAGTGACACAGAAACCACGTAATAAGTCACCAAAACGATGGTCGTCAAACAGTCGGAGACCAGGCCGCTGTTTTATGTCTCACACAAACTGAACTTTTTGCTTCTTCCCTCTGTCTCCCTAGAATATTCTCCTACCTAGACGTGGTGACCCTCTGTCGATGCGCCCAGGTGTCTAAGGTGAGGACATCCTTCTCCACACCGAGCTTCCAAAGACAAACCCCTCTGCGTGTTTGCTTGTTTGTTATTGATGAATTATCGTGGGAAATCAAAATTGCTGTTAAGGCAAACAGGTTTCAGAATTCTCTGGGAGTTAGTAGCGCCATCTGCTGGGTGATTTTATATGAAATCACGTAAAACCGCTGGTGCAAATCGTGCACTGATTGTTTTTAAAACTGGCAGTCATTCCTTTCATTGTCCCTTATTGGACTAATACTAATTATGAACTGTTTAAAAAGAGAACGAAGGTTTTTTTTTTTTACCACAATACACATATTTTATAGCTTCTTGTGTGACTTCAAACTGTCTCCTTCCCAGGCGTGGAACGTCTTGGCCTTAGATGGCAGCAACTGGCAGAAAATTGACCTGTTTAACTTCCAGACAGACATTGAGGTGAGGACTATGTTTCTGAGAGGGAAAATGGATTGCATTTGTGCATGGTTCAATAACTGTAGTGTTAAAGATAGTTTTTGTCTATTTAGTTCTAGTCGTTTTTATTTATTTGTTACCCTGCCTCACCGTGGGTCCAAGAGGACTGAAATTTCAATTCTGCTGTATGTCGAGCATGTATAGCATGTTTAACCCATCGAGCTGACTGACTCGACTTGCATGGTCACGTGCAGTCGTTGAGCAGCGTCACGCATCCTGAGGCTGCGTAAGGAGGCCTGGGTGCCGACTGTGGCTGTCCTGCGACCGCGTCCACCTCCGTGTGCGTCTCTCTTCCAGGGCCGGGTGGTGGAGAACATTTCCAAGCGTTGTGGAGGCTTTCTGAGGCAGCTGAGCCTCAGGGGCTGTCTGAGTGTGGGTGATGCCTCCATGAAGTAAGATTCCCATTGGTTCTGCTGATTTTTGTTTTTAGTTGGATTTCTTGATAAAATCATTCTTGCATGTACCTCTTCAGCTTAAAGCGGCTGTGGTGGCGAATGTTCTCTCAGATTTATTACATCTCACTTCACCGTTTCCACATACAAACACCTGCTGTATGTTTTTGTCCCAATCTGTTGCACTTCTTTAAATGTGTATGCACTCTAGTTTCACTTAAAGATTTCAACAAGCTGCTCTTTAGGGACTCAAAGTAGGAACATACAGTAGCCGTCCGATGGTCCGTAGATGACTCTGTTAATTAGTTCCTGAGCAGCAAACATCTCCTGACTTAGTGGTTATTCAATAAAGCAGCTCCTCAGTCATCCCTCTTCTCCTTCTCCGCTGTTCACTTGTTTCCCCAGGACGTTTGCTCAGAACTGCAGAAACATTGAAGTGTTAAACCTGAACGGCTGCACCAAGATCACCGACAGCACCTGCCTCAGCCTCAGCAAGTTTTGTTCCAAACTCAAACAGCTGGATCTCACCTCCTGTGTGTCCATCAGTAACCACTCTCTGAAGGCCCTCAGGTATCAGTCATACGTTATGTAATGTTGCAAAACAGATCAGCGCGCAGAAACTCCAACCTGCAGCTTACCAAGTGGCCTTTTAGGCGGTAGTGAGTGCTAAACGGCGCCGTTCTTGGGCTCTGTTTTGTGTTTTTTCAGCGACGGCTGCAGAATGCTGGAGCTGTTGAACCTGTCATGGTGTGACCAGATCACACGGGATGGCATCGAAGCTCTGGCCAGAGGCTGCAATGCTTTACGAGCACTGTTCCTCAGAGGCTGCGCACAGGTACATTATTGTTCTAAACACACACACGTCCAGTGGATAAGGCCATATTTTAGCTTTGTGTTAAGTGGACATTTTCATCTTTCTTAAAGGATTTTTGGTATTTGTCACAGTAGAGGTTTTTTCCATGTTAGGATAAAATGATCATACTGCGTGGATTATTACATTCCATGTCGGGGGCGGTAGTTCAGCGTGAATTGATTTTCATCTCTGACGAGTGTTTCATATTGGCAATACATCTGCACCGAGTCAGATCTATAAAGAAAAAAGTAATGGATGAAATGTTTTTTTAATGATTCCAGCTGGAAGATGGCGCGTTGAAACACCTTCAAAAGCACTGCCCCGAACTCACCACCATCAATATGCAGTCTTGCACAGTAAGGCAAATATTCGGGTCTGGGTGGAGAGATGTTAATGTCTGAGTCCTGCTCTCATCTTTTTGTCATTTGTCCCGTGTACCCGTCTCAGCAAATAACAGATGAAGGCTTGGTCAGCCTGTGCAGAGGATGCCACAAGCTACAGATCCTCTGTGTGTCTGGCTGCAGTAACATCACCGATGCCTCTCTCACTGCAATGGGGCTCAACTGTCCTCGACTCAAGTGAGACACACACACACACACACACTCAGACACGGGGACGCTCCTTTATTTTTTTTATCCACAGCATCTCCCTGGCTTGTTTTTTTATATCGTTACGAAACAGTACATTGACTTGCGTGTGGAAATAAAAGTTTGGGCAGATGCACTTAAGACTGTAATTCAGTTCCTGTTTACTTCAGGTTACTTGCTGATGATATCAGTGGTGCTTGCTAATAATGCTCTATGTTTGTGTGTTCTCAGGATCCTCGAAGTTGCACGATGCTCTCATGTCACTGATGCTGGGTTCACTGTGCTGGCCAGGGTCAGTTTATGGATGTTTTTGTTCCTCTGTTTAATCCACTCAGTTCAAATTTCACTTTGATGTCTGAGAATAAGCCGGTGAATGCTGTATTTGTCTATGCAGAATTGCCACGAGCTTGAAAAAATGGACTTAGAAGAATGTATATTGGTAAGAAAATAGTTTTAAGGAGTCACTCACACTTTGGGAAAACGGGGGCTCCACTGACATGTCTTGTCTATAGGTGACAGATAACACACTGGTTCAACTCTCTATCCATTGCCCTCGCCTTCAAGCACTGGTAACTATTTACATATACTTTTTTTTGGGTTTAATTCAAGCTCCAAAATGCCTATGAAACTAGCTATTACCCAGCCTGTTGTTGCCCTTGCAGTCGCTGTCACACTGTGAGTTGATCACAGACGATGGCATCAGAGCCTTGAGCAGCAGTGCTTGTGGCCAAGAGCGTCTGACGGTGGTGGAACTGGATAACTGCCCCCTCATCACCGACGTGACCCTGGAGCACCTCAAAAGCTGCCATCGGCTGGAGCGCATTGAGCTCTATGACTGTCAGCAGGTCACAAGGGCTGGCATCAAACGCATCCGGGTCGGTGGAAAGAGTTACAATACGCTTTATTTTTTCAGTCATCTCCCTTGGTTTGACTAGGAAATCACCACTGACAACGTTACATCACTGGGACAGTTTGAGGCTCCGTCACACCATTTAAACTCTCATGGAAAATACATAGTTCTTCTCCAGAATGAATGAGTGGAGCTAGCTCCGTCTGCAGAATGCTGCACAAGACTGTTGCAGCAATCAGCGTGTCCGTTTTATTGGTGATGGATAGTAATAGGTTTCTATTAATTTCCACCGTCTATTACTATCCATATCCAACACATCAGGGTTTTACTGTCCTGTGGTGATGGGATTACATTTTGTACGGCCTTACTGTCTGCTTTTTGGCTAGCGCGCCGCTTTCCTATTGATGTCACTTCTGGAGCACCGTCCGTGTTGAGTGTGTATTTATCTCTATATTTGACTTTAGCTCATCCTAACCATGTATAATCACAGTAAATAAAAATGTTTGCTACGCACAAAATAGAATCCCACTTGAACTGTTTTCTTCTTTCCTTTCAGGCCCATCTTCCAGAGATCAAGGTCCATGCCTACTTTGCCCCAGTAACCCCCCCTCCATCCGTTCACGGAGGCGGCCAGCGTCTGTGCCGCTGCTGCATCATCCTCTGACAGTGGAGAGCCAGGGGGGGCCACCTCTGTTTGCAGGTCCTGCTGCTCTGATCTGGGCCAGAATGGGCGGAAGGGGGACGCCGGGGTTGGTGTGGGGGAGAGGAGGGGCTGGACCCACTCACTGCTCCTGATCTCTGATCCATGCACTGACTGATCACCACTGGTCCCCGATCAGTGGAACCTGCCCCTCCTCTTTCCTCCTCCAGTCAGAGTTGCAGCAGCCCAGGTCCGGATGTGGAGGATGGACGGGGAAACAGTCACAGATGGATTGTTGCTCTCTGTCTGTGTCATTCTTTCTTTCCTCACTCTAAAGACAAGCAGGGGCACTCCACTCCCTGACACCTGGACAGCTGGAGATGAGCAGGGGGGTGTTTGAACAGTACCATGCATCACAATCTAACAAACAAACAAAAAATACAATATCAGTTTCTGGGACGCTGTCTGTGGAGTATCTTCTCAGCCAAACACACGACTGCCCTGTGTGACCAACCTTTTTTTTTTTGCTTTGTCCATTAAATGGCAGCATGGAGCAAGAGAGGAGTTGGATCACGGAAAAGGCTGATTTTCCGAGTACAAACAGTGAAGCTGCATCGTGGCCACGTGTGAGGAGGAATTTAGAAAAAGAGGACGTACCAAACGGGACATGTAACAGCTCTGCGTCTGAAAATGTTCCGGTTCTGCTTCTGTTTCACCATGGCAAAGGATTTGTACGGCCACTCGGTCAAAAAGAGGAGGCCAACAAAAATCTGTCTTTTTTTTCAGTGCTTATTGTAATAGTCCATGTCTGTCTTTTCACAGATGGAGATTTGTTATGTTGTGGGTAAGAGATCAAGAAAAGAATCTGTTGCTAAAATGTGGACCTATAATTTTGACCCTGGATCTCTAACAGCGTTCTGTAGACTCTGCACCCTGCTGACATGAGTGGCCTCTCCTGTGCACTCCTTCGTTACGTTGGCTCGTAGGTCCTGATCTGTTTCTATCAGCAGACCTGTGTGGTAGGTCCCGCCCGACTACCTAAGCTTTTGTTTACATCCTGAAAAAAATTAGCGCCATAGGCAAACCTGTTTACATCGGTAGGAGTCCAGTCGATTGACTGTTCAGAGGAAGTTTGGTAACAATGAGAAAACTGTGGCCCATCCACTGTTTTCAACTGGACTGATGGGTCCATTACTCAAATATGTATTTTGGATCTTGCAGGTCTAACATTGGTGCAACTTTGCTGCACAGTGAAGCAAAAATATTCTATTAACTGAGATTATATGTCTGAGAATGTGAGCAAAGGTACTTCAACTTTTTTGACAATCAAGAGAACTTCAAAGTTAAAGATCTTTTCTTTAATTGGCAATGTTTTTATGATGTAGGATAATATATAATGATAATAAATTGTATTAAATATATTCCACCTGAGACCCCTAGGAGAATTGTTAGGAATAGCATTTGGTCATTTTTAAAGACTATAAAGTACAATTCTCTAATAAAATGCAATATAAAGTATTAGTAAAGGGCCCAAACTTGTGCACTAAACATGTATTTGGTATCATCTATTCAAAAATCGGTGATTTGACCGAAAGATGTATGGGACTGAAACAATGAGAGCTGGTAGAATGATGAAAGACTCACATGGACTGATAACATCACTGGCTTGTCCTGTCGTGATACTAATGCCCCCTCTTCAACAGCTGTTTTAACAGTTTTCTGTTTAAAGAAAAAAGAAATAAATGAAAAAATAAAGAAATGATTAAATAAAAGTGACTAATAGTAAATGTACTCCGTCTCTGGTTTGGGATCTGTCATTTAGAATCTGAAGTACATTGGCTGAAATGCGCATACCGAAATTACATCGCTAGATGTCACCCAAGAGCCGCGTAGATGGTAGACACGCTCACAATGAATATTATCTTTTCTAAACACCGTATTTTGAGGACAATCTATTGTCAATAGTCGAAATATGTTACCTATCAATGCATTCCATTATTTTTTTTTAAAAACAAAATATATGGATGTGTTAATATTTTACATCAGGCACTTTGTTGGACAGCTGTGCGGTGCGCGAAGACCCTTCGGCCTGGTCGCCAAACGGTTGCGCCTCCTGTTAAAAACTGCAGTAGCCCGGCAGAGCGTCAACCTCCGTCACCGCTTCTGGGTTCTAACGGTAACACCAATTATTCCGGGGTTCAAGAGAAAGCAAGAGCCGCCGGACTGGAGTAGAGGCCTCTGTGACAAACTTTTGTCCAGTTAGGTGCTGGAGGAGTCGATAGCTGAACGATCAGCAGACTTTTCCAACTGTGGTGATGGATTAGAATGGCCAAGAGAAGTCGTGCGTTCGGCCTGCAGCAGACCTGAGCTAGCTGCTAGCTGCTAGCCGCTGCTAGCTACTGCTGCTCTGCTGCGAGGCGGCGAATCCCTGCTTGAGTCGCTGCTAACTAGCAAGCGGTTATTTTGTTAGCATAACAGATAGCTACCCAGGCTGCTACCTATTCCCTTTTTTTGATGCGGATATACTAAAGGCATTTTCCGACGTTCCTTTTTTTTTTTTTTTTTAAACTTTCTGGGAGTTTTTGGTTGTGCTTATGTTGCTGGGATAAGAAGAACGACGAGTTTGGTCAGATGGTTGTCACACTAACTTGAGCTGTTCATTTGAAGGAAAAAGACATTATCTCCATTAATCTAACGTCAACTGACAGCATTGCATGTTGATGAACAAAAACCTATTGAGTATTCTCCAGACCACGCAGACTTTTGGAATACAGTTGACGGAATACAGTTGAAACCGTTCCGGGACCTTGTTTCTGCAGCCAGTGTCTCGTCTTTGGCCGGCTCCCGTGGCTGGCCGCACGGCTCTGGGGGCCCAATGGAGGAGCATGACAACATGGACTATTTTTACCAGCAGGTTTTGCAGAAAGACGTTACCCGCCGACTGCAGGTCGGTCAAGATCTCATCGACTACCTAAATGACCCACAGCGGTCCCCGGACGTGGAGCAGGACAAACCCCGGCTGGATAAGACCATAGACGAACTAACAGGATGGGTCAACTCCAGCAATTTCAAGGTGAGGTTTACCCAGAGTCTACCCAGACTAATTAACAATGTTACCCTCCCCTTTACACAAACTACCTTTCATTAAAGCAAACAGGAGGAGAGGGGAGTCCTTGAGAATATACGTTGGGACCAAAAGGTTCATTTCCTTGTGAACTCTGTTTTTTCCATCATGGATTCTAAATATAATTGTATTTCTCATGAATTGGTTTGACCTCTGAAGTTCCCTTTTTTGGTGAAGATAATGCATGTTTTTTCCCCACAGTGTGAGCCCAGCGGTGCAGGTTGTAGTGGATTTTGGGTGTCTGTTTTGGCCGAGGGGGCCTGGATCCATTGTCACCACTGTAGACAAGAGAGGCTGGATGGGGGAGGGGCCCCGCGGCTCATTGTTATGACCTAGGCTTCACCCCAGTCTGATTTGGCCTTTTATTTGGCCTCTCTTTCTCGCACGAATCGCTTCTTTACTGTCAGTCTCGGGTTGATCTTTCTTCTGATTTGTTCTGTTTCTCTTCCGTTTCACACTTCCTTTGTGTGCATGTGTGCCAGCCTTGTCTGCCGTATTCCTAATGGGGGGGGTTTGGCCTGTTCAGACAGAAACGTGCAACATCCTGAAATGACATTACCACAGAAAAAGCTGGAACACAACACCACCGTTGAACTTGTGACCAGATTAGGCTTAGTAAAAGTACCGTTTGGTTCTTATTGTGATAATGTGCAGCAAGAATATCTTTTTTTTATTATTTTGCTTTTAAAAAGTACTTTTAGTTCTGTAAATTTCCCTTTTTATCAATTACACAACATGTTATTTCTAGTCATTTACTAGAGCAGCAGTTGCAGCAATATTGTTGCATAAAAATGCGATGGTAACTTGTTCCCAGGCCAAGAACTGGCCATTGGATGTGTCCTTGGCTTCCAATTATCCGCCTGATAATGATGCTGATGCTTTCTATGATGAGTGTCATTAAAAAGAGGAAAAAACCAGTGCATGGCAGCAAGTAAAGTGCTGAGGGAGCATTGCGTGGGCAGAAGGAGATCATGGTGAAGAATCAAAAATTAGACCACAAGTCACTCTTCTTGTGTCAGCTCCATTTTGCCCTAAAATGTTGTATGTTTCTCTGTCCATAATTCACTTTAAGCCTGTCTAGAATCCAAGGTACATTCTGTACATGCTAGGCGAATTAACAGTGTTAAGCCTGCATATGCAACAGCCCCGGTCTAGCAAAGAACCATTCATGAGAGGCTAAATATTTACATTTTTCTCTCCCACATACCTTGGTTACGCTGATCTTCTTAGACTGTTGGAGTATTTATTCTTTGACTCTGTGCTGTGTTGGAGCAACCTACAGTGTGCAGAGTACACACTGTTGTGGCCAGTTACCAGTTACTATTTTTGGCTGATAAAGAAGGAAAAATGTGTCCTCTATTATTTTTGATCCCCACCTCTGTGAAGGTGCTATATGTTGATGGGCACCTGGTTCCTTGAGGTCTTGCCTAAAGTTCTGGACCTTTTTTTTATTGATTACCTCCTATTGGTTTCTTCTCTTAGCCACCATCCCATTGTGGGTCACAAAACATCATCAGTGTGATGCAGAGCTTGCGTTTCTTCTTCTAACCATCTCTGTTCTCCCCAGTATTGGCCCCCATCTTTGTATTTCACCTCGTCTTTCTCTGTATTATTTTTTCCCTTTGTCTTTTAACCTGGCTCTGCTTTTGGTTTGACTAAAATAGGAAGAAGAAAGTGCAGCCAGAAGGCCCTAAAATTTTCAATAGATTTTCTTTTTTAAGTTCTCCCAGTCACCGCGACTGGGCCAAAACAAGCATTCCAGCAGCACGGCGCAGTGTGGGATTGAGTCCTAATCAAAAACACAGTGGAAAACTCACCCTAACCACTGGACTAAGACCCAGCCTCCCCCTCTCCCTCCCTCCTTCCCTGCATTTCACAAGCCGGTTTTTCTGACTGCCAAATTACAGTAGACGCAAAGAGGAGGAAGATTACATGTTTACCGAGTAAAACAGGTCATCCTCTGATGGTCTAAAGATGGCAGAACATGCTTATGTAATCAGATATGTCCCATCTGGTAACCTGGATGAGTGTGTATGGTCCGACAGCCTGTGTGACATCAAGGGTTGTGTAAACTTATCATCTCTTCTATGGAAAAACACCTCCTGTTGTGTCCTGGGCTCTAGTCCGAGTTGCCAAACTTTAGGGATCGTAGGTGCTTGTGGTGATGCTGAAATCTACAAATTCCTGGATGACAGCAAATGAGGAATCCTAGAGGTTGGATAAAACTGAGGACAGTGTTTTTGTTGGCCAGGATGTTCCGTTAATTTGACTGTAAGGAGTCTTGATATAGTTTTATTTTGTTAGAATCCTATTTCTCATTGGTCTCCAATGTGGCATGTAGACCTTCAACAGGAATGAGAACAAGATCACGCTTCTCTTGTCCTTGCTTCTTTTCACGGCTGCCCACTGAGTCCCAAAGAGTCTTTAAAAAACTTCTCCTGCAGGCCAAGCTGGTAATAGATATTAAACATCCTCTCCTCTCCTTTCCCCCTCTCTCCTTGCACGACCCTCAACGAGAGTGGCCTCCCATACGAGCCTGGTCCCGCTCAAGGGTTCTTCCTGATAGAGGGGAGGTTTCCTCGCCAGTGTCGTTGGCTCGGGGTGGGGGGCACCTCGAGACCATCGTAACTGTAGCAAATGCTTTGAAAATGAAAATGGACTCGGGACAAATCGAACCAATTTCACGGTTTGCTACTTTTGGTCTGGTTGTGGTTGACGGTAACGACCCTTTGGTCTGCCAGAATTCTACTTTAGAAGCTGCTCGTGTTGTCGAGTCGGCGCCTGAAGCGCCTGCTCTGCTCACCAGCTGTAGCCTCAGATGACCATGAGATAAATAAAACTCACCTGAAGAGCTTTTATGCTGTGCAGGACTTAAAAGTGTGTTGCTGATTTTAAATCCAGACTCAGGCGCTACGGAAAATGATCTAGAATTCCGATGCAACATCCACTGTTTTCCTTTTCATCCCTACGAATTTTCTTTATTTTTCTGCTAGGTGGCGTTGTTGGGGATAGACATCTGTGGTGCGTTTGTGGACCGCTTGGGGGAGCGGTTCAGAGGATACTTGGGTACAGGTGAGATTTTTTTGTTCTCATACATCACACATTTGTTCTTTACTGCATTAGGTCTTTACAGATGATGCTGCTTTGTTCGTTACACTAAACTCTTAGTATCCTAGCTTGTACTTCCATTCTGTCGTTCACTTCCCTTGAGAACATCCAGCAGAGACACCTTGAAGCTCGGCACCGCACCCTCAAACCAGACTTCACAGTCACCAGGCCTCCTTTTAATGCATCTTGTCCCATCCGATTTTCCGCTGTGTTGTGTGTGTGTGTGTGACTGCGATGGCCGTGCCAGCCCCGGTGGGTCTCCTCCGTGTGTCACCAGCTGTCCGTGTCAGCCAGACCGGCTCCTGTCGCCGACAAACGCAATCGAATCACGCAGCGCATCCCAGGGCCCGCTCCAACCTGTCATACCGTTCAGAGCCCTCCACCTAACGCGCACACACAAGCTGCCACGCTTTATTTCTCCTCTCTGTCCCAGCTGGGCATAGGAGGTGTGTGTGTGTGTGTGTGTGTGTGTGTGTGTGTGTGTGTGTGTGTGTGTGTGTGTGTTCATTGTTGAGGGTAAAAATATACCTGTGAGCCACTGCTGGCTTTGGAATCCCCCTCTGCCCCTCCGTTTCTCTTTTCCTGTTATTTCCTCCTCCCACCCAGGGTAAATGATCTCATCCCCTGAGTGATTGTATCGATCCACAGCACCAACTTCCTTTTCCAGGGCCGTGCATTATGTGCATGTAAATTGACACCGTGCCGTTGCCATTTTGTGTGATTCTTGGATAGAAGGTGGAAAGGGTGTAAAACCAGATGTTGCCTTGGTGTGAACGTGTGTTCCCCTGGTTGATAAAAAGGCCGTTATCTTTGGATGCATTGAAGACGAGAGCTTTTATTCGGCGGTTAACATTTCAGTCATTCTACAAATTTACTGTGATACTCGGAAAAGATGAAAACAGGCTTGTGTGTACGCACATGCCTGCGTGCATCTTTCATCCCTGCTACAATGGACAACATTGTGTGCCCCACTGTCATGTGTCATTTTTTCTGTCCAGTATTGTCGTCGTTGCCAGGGAAACCAGATGTTATGGTAACATAATGAAGGCGTACCAGGGATGACGTTACCCTCCTCCCTCAAGAAAAGGCGTTTGTCTGAGTATTGGCTGATCTCACTGATAAATGAGAGACCTTTAAAGGGAGTTTCTGGATTTATTGCGCAAGAGAAAGTTTTTATTTCTCCCCTTTAGTAGAGATGAAACCTTTTTCTTTTTAGAAACACATCTAATCTGGGAAACAGCTTTTTTTTAACAAAGACGACCGAAATAATAAATAATGATCCTTATCTGGGCAGTGTGTAACGGAATTTAGAAGCAGTGCATTTCATTGCAGATAATAAAACAGGACGTCATCCACTGGGATGGTATGGCCCACATTTCCAGTACATCAGCCTAAATATGAATCATTCTTTTATTGGCTGCCTTTTTGTCTGATAATAAATCTGATTGGCTGTCGAAGGTAAAGCGCTATAATAATATTTTCCACAGTATTCCTGCATTACTTTTTATTTATTTGCGTCGTTTTATCTTCTTGTGCTGCTGACATAAAAGCGTTTGATGATCTTGACATTATCAGTCACGGCCCATTTCTCTCTGACTGTCCCAGTAATGGGTCGCTCAGGCGCTCGCTGACTGTCACTAATGACGACCCCATATCGTCCTACTGTATTTATTTGTGTCTCAAATGCACTCCACTTGGTGGCTCTCTGTGTTGCATTTGTGCGTTACATTCAGGGGACTCCTGTTGCGATGTGTAACTTGTTTTGTCCCTAAAGTGCTCGGCAGACACTGACTCTCATTGTATTCTTTTTTTTTCCCCTCTGTAGTTCTGCCAGCTTTGGTGGACAGGCTGGGGGATGGAAAGGATCAGGTCAGGGAAAACAGCCAAGCCCTCATCCTTCGCTGTATGGAGCAGGCTGCTTCGCCCATGGTGAGAGACGCCGACAGTCGGGGAGTAGATCTCTGACCACAAATAGCCCCGCAGTCCTCAAAAATAAATGGAGAATAAGTACAGCACAGCCTTGATTGTTGCTTAAACAGTTTCATTTATAGTTTATCTTATTCTTTGGTAATGTTTTTGTTCTTTGCTTATTGGAGTTCGTGCTGTTGGCGCCCTCCTCTGGATGTCAACTGCATTGCACACTTTAATCCCTAATCTGTCCAAGCCCCCCCTTTTTGGGCTTTCTGGCTGTGTTTATAATTCCCACTTACCACTGATGCTCATTTGGGGGTGTCTCTCCCGCTTCATGTTTCTCTTTGATCCAGTACATTTGGGAAAGGTTGCTTCCTGGTTTTAAACACAAGAACTTCCGCTCTCGAGAAGGGATCTGCCTCTGTGTCAGCGCCACGCTCAGCACGTGAGTGACTTCCTCGTCTTCATAACATCTAAACGCTGTAACTTCAGATGCTCACGTTATTTGCAACTCGCAGAAAAAACTCATTTTTGCTGTGCAACGTTGAACCCAATCCCACACTTTTTTGAGTCAACTTTCGGTGATAAATAATTAATTTCATTTCGACTTTTTTAGTTTTTTTGTGGCTCCGATCCTAGAACACAACCTGCTTCTTTAGGGATAATCTACTTAACTACCACCATGGTGGTACAGACGGCACACAGGCCGTGAACAAAATATAGACAAAAAAATCAATTTGTATTTTAATAGTTTAAAACAATGAAATTTGTGTCAGCCTTTTAAAAATGTTGGATCTGTGCGCTGCTGCTATCAACATATAGTCAAATTTTCCTTCTCTTTTTTCTAGGTATGGAGCTCAACCACTGAGCCTCAGTAAACTAGTTCCTCATCTCTGCTTTCTAACTGGAGACCAGAACCCACAGGTGAGAAACCCAGCACCTAAATGAGATGATCCGTCTTCTTTATTGCTACTAGAAGTTCTAGAAGTCATTAGAAGTTCTCTGCCACGGTGAAAAGCATGTTTTCAAAGCGCTGTGATTATCACCATTATTGGCGAAGCGGATGGGCCAGGCTGGAGCTCCCTGCTGTGTTTTACTGCAGAAACTTGTGGATCAGAACCCAGTCATTAGCCCACACAGTGGAATTAGCCTAGCTTTCCTCTGTGTGTGAGTGTGAAAGAGACAGATGGAGACGGACAGGCAGAGGTGGGTTTAACCTCCCGTGGAGCTGTGCCCCCATGCTGAAAGCTGCTCCTGTCATCCACCCAGTAATTATCCACCCACAAGTTGTCCCAACCAATCAATATCTTTAACATACAGCCCCCACCCCCATTTGCACAGAAACCATTTACTCACCCACAAGTGCTCCATCACAGCAGTGCTTAACCATTAAGAATCCTAGGTTCTCCTGAAGGAGAATTACCGTGAGACCGAAGCAGCTCCTGCAACCTGATTATTCAGAAAATGGCATATTGTGTACAGAGGTCGATGTATTTTCAAGGTACATGCTCGCCGATCGTGCCTCGGTATTTTAATTTCTAAGAAAGAGCTTGCTGTTTGCAGGTACGCGAGGCCGCCATTACTACGCTAGTGGATGTGTATCGTCATGTTGGCGAAAGGGTCAGAGCAGACCTGGGGAAGCGTGGCCTACCTGCTGCACGGTGAGTTGTTGCTGTCGGCGCCGAGCACCGTTTGTGAATGCCAGTGTGTTGTTTGGTGTAGGTACCTGCACGTGCTGAACAGCTGCGATGATTGGTCAGAGCATAACGCTGACTGACCAAAAGAGGCACAAACGGAGGGTGCGCCATGCATACTAAGATAATATCGTAGGAGGGGTAACACGACTGGAGGAAAGTGTGCACTCGTGTCGCCTACAAAGAGAATCTACTCGGTGGTTTCGTCCTTTTTTGGTTGTCGCCTCGGCCGGTGTTGTGTGCTGACTGCTCGGGATGAGCCTCCTGTCTGTGAATGCTGGCCGGGGCCGTGTGTCATGTGTTGTGCATAGTCACACTCGTCTGTTTTCATTATAAACACACTGTCTATCTTTGTGGGAATCGTAGAGCGGTGTTCATCTGTATGTTTAATGTCTTATACAGATGGCCAATGCAGCGATTCAAGACTAAATCTAAGTATACGTCGTACCCGCTTTTGGATATTTACTGAAAATATTGGAAGCACGGATGCCAGCGCTGTGGTACTCATTCCTCGGTGGAATGTCGGGCAGTCAGCAGGATCTTTCTGGCTAGATCATATCTCAAAAGTGTTAAGCTGGCATCAGATAATGAGCGGCAGACCTCTAAAAGACTCAGAACTGAGCTGCAGAACAGAAAGCAGCAGGCCTCCCTCCTTTTGAAAAATCCTTTACTCTTGATGACATAAAGTACCAGTGTCTAGGCCGGAATACCAATAGATTTTTAAACAATAGAAGCCAAGATTGCTGATACAAAACGTGTTAACTGAAACATCAGTATCAAAATGGAGCCAAAATGTCCGTGCATAGAGCCGTCAATGCCAGTGGTGCAAGTTAGCAGCACCAATGATAGGGAAATGTTTGCACTATTGCTGTGAAATAAGAGAGCTTATCGTTCATCACCTCCTTTTTTTTTACTGACAGTGGTGGTTACCACATCCTTAAGCATTTGGTATATATTGACATACTTTTTTCTTCTGTTAAAACATGATTATTGTTTTAAAACACAAGTTTGTAGAGCAGTAATTAGTTTTGAATGTATTTAAGTGATTATATGCCACTTAAATAAAAGGCTTGGGTTTTTTGAGAAAACAAGAACTGGCTCTTTAGTAGAATTTGGTTAAATCCATATATATACTTAAGATGACCTGCTAGCAGTCCGATACTGTTTAGAAGTTTAATGTTTCATCTCTACCAGTGTGGCAACAGAAGTCCAAGGTTAGATGAATGAGAATGTCCACAGATGGCAACAGAAATCCTTGTGAACGTCGCAGGATATCTTTTTGTAACCGGTTCACCCTTGAGAAAATGGGATTATAAATTACTGGGGACGGGGGGAAAATGAAACAAATGAAATTTGGTGTGTGAGACGAGAGATAAAGAGGGAGGAGCAGGATGGTTTTGTGTTGCCTGCCATCTCTGTAAACCCCCCCTTTGGTCCAGTGTGGGGTCCGCGTCTGGTACTGGAAGCCAGGTTACATAAGGAATCCCTTCATGTTGTTTACAGCTTTGGTGGGACATTTGTATGTGTTTGGAGCACATCACTTCATATAACAGAAGGTGGTGTGTGAGCCCATTGCACGCTTCGGTCTGTCGCTCTCACAAACACACCCCTCCCTCCCTCCCTCTTTGCATCTTTCCCTTCCCTCCATTCCTCTCAGAGTCACTGCACCATGTTGGATACAAAGAGCCGAGGGAAGCCAGGGACCAGAGCATGTCGCTGTAACATGGGAGCTAACGCGCAGCAGCCTATTTAATCAGCCCGCTGGGATATTTTTAAGGCAAACCGCATCAAGGACTGCGTGCCGGACTGTTTCTAAGGAGAAAGGTCAAATTCGAATGGTAATGAGGGAAAAAAGGACCACGTGAGAGTCCTGTGGAGCTGAAGCATCCACCGCAACGGTAAATATCACGAGCGGCTCAGCGGTCAAAAGGGAGACCTTCTAAGGATGGTGTGTGTTGCTCTTTTTTTGTAGGTGCCCCTCAGGGGCTAACCTGGTGGAGAAGAGAGCGTGTGTTTATATGGGTCCTTGTGTCTCGGTGGTGTTGCATTCTTGAGGACAGATCCGGGTGATTTCTCACCGTTTTCTGCCTTTTATCTTTGTTTAAATCGGGTTGGATTTCCGCTTGAAAATTCAGCCGTGGGGTTTGGGATTCTCTGCTGGCATGGCGGACACACCCACCTGCCATCCAGCATGCGGAGAGGCAGAACCAGCCGTCCACATGTTGAGTCAACGGGCTTCGCAGCCGTGTTGCTATCTCCACAGTGCCCCCCTGGTGTGCAGCCCCCTTGGGGTGTGCGTTTGCCTTGTCATGGCGTTGTCAATGAAAACTGTTCCATGTGGTGCGTTGCAGCTCTATTTTTATACTCCTATTTATGTCCTTTCTTCTTCTCTGCCTCCAGGTTGCAGACAATATTCAGTCGCTTTGATGAAGCCTTGAATTCCGGCAACATGGCTCTCAGCCCCAGTCACGGTCAGTCCATCCTCTCGTTTATTCCATACTTTCACCAGGGTTTGCGGAAAAATGTGGTGTCCTGGTCAGGTTCTAGTTGTGCATTTGAAATTTGTGCGTGTGCTTCAGTGTGCATTTGTGTGTGAGCAGGAGTGTGTGTCTGACCACATGTTATCTTTTTGTTGTGTTGGTTTGTTGCCATAAGCTACTGTAAGAGGCCCTAACTGGATTAATAGTTTAATCTGTGTCTGTATGCGTGTGTGTGTGTGCACACGTGTGTGTGTGTGTGTGTGTGTGTGTGTGTGTGTGCGTGCATTTGAATGATGACATAGCCTCTCACCCAGATTTAAGAGAGAGGTTGTTGCTTTGAGTATAATTCTTTTTTTTTAGGTTTTTCTACCAAGCATCTAGATAGAAATATCTCTGTTACTCTTCTTTATTATATTATCCTGAATCAACTGTGCAGGGAGTTGGTTACTTGTTACGTGTTAAACAGTTGCGTCCAACACAAGTTTATTTAGTCAGTTTTGATGCAACCGTGCGTTTTAAGAACAGAAACGTATCACTTTATATGAGGGTTTTGGTAGCCGGTCACGAGATGAAGGTGTGTCTTTGTTTCGGTTTTTTCTCAACACTGTGGCGCTGACCTTTTGAGGTCAGTTATGTCTGTTGTTGTCTAGCAGCGCCTGTCACAGCCTGTTATTACCTTCAGGCTGTCTGCGAGCCAGCGACAGCAGCCGTTGTCTGCTCAGCTGTTGTCAGACAAAACAAAGTCACAGGTTTTCAGCCTCCATCCCGGAGACGCTGTGATCTCTTCCAGAGAGCCGTTGGATGCTACAAATGAGGCTGCCGACTCTGGGCACGAACAGTTTCGACCATCGCTTCAACTCCTGGCATTGATTTCTGGTATTAACGTGAAGATGCTCAGATTGTGGCCGATGCTCCCCACACTGACAGTTGGCCTCTACCTCACGGTTTTACCTCTGCCACCTTAAACGTACCGATAAGCTCGTTTCCTTCTTATTTCTCAGCATCTGCGGCTTGTTGCCCTACAGCCTGCCAAGTTCATCAAGAACATTTGAGACCAGAATGTTATTTTATACCACAATGTTATTTTATTGCAGATTATTTTGTTAATTATTGTTATTGGAAAATTAACAGAATCTTTTGTTCATTTGGTTTGCCTTTTTTAAATAGATGACCTCCTTTAATATATTGATTTAATTTAATTCTGTGTATAAAACAGTCAAGAGCCCACTTTGTGTTTGCGACTTTAAAGAGTTCACCTTCCTCCAAGCACGTTCACACACAAGCGCAGATTCGATCTTCGCTGCCCTTGTCCCACATCTCTGAGGCCAGAGCTCTGAAGGGTTTTAGGCAGCTGTTGCTGAGCTCTGAGGGAAGGAGGGAGGGAAGGAGAGGGGGAGAGAGACGGGAGGAAGCAGACAGAGATCCTTCATAGTAGGCGATTCACACCGGTGCCTATCCCTGCCTCTCCGTGATTCACCATGACGGAGACGGTACCAAACTGGACAAACGAGGGAGGAAAGGAAAAGAAAACAAAGGTTTCATCAGAGTGAGCAGCCAAACCACAGGCAACAGGAAGTCTATTTTGGATTATTTTTTTGGACAGAGCATCGTTTTAAAGAGCCAACAGGAGGTTTTTTTTACCCGAAACATACGACGACCATGATTGTTGGGGATGGTGGTGATGGTAAGAGTGTGTCTGCGTTGTTGATCTCATCACCCAGGCCTGTCAGCATATGGTTGTAGATTGGAATCAGATTAGAGCCAAGGCACTTTCACCCTAAGTGATCTGGCTCAGGTTGAGGCTACATCTGTGCG
>CAAE01015012.1:100499-133655 GCA_000180735.1 Tetraodon nigroviridis
TGTAGCTCTGTGGGAATAATGTGGTCGGAAAAGTGAAAACAGAAAAAGTAGCAGTTCACAAGAGGATAGGACATTAGGTTGCACAGGAAGAAGACGATTAGGCTAGCAGCTGGATGGTGGACATGTTTATACAAGGTGTCTCCTCACAATCCTTTCTGAGATGGTCTATTTAATTGTGTAAATTAGCTGTTTTTGACCGATTGCTTCTACTTTTTTTCTATTCTATTTACTGACTCCCACATTCAGTTGTAAGTGGGTGTGGTCCACAGAGATTCCAGCCCCCAGAGAAATATGATTGACATGTCCATTATTGCTAGGGAGCCCATTGGAAACTGGTTTAGGTGTTTGTGTGTGTGTGTTTTAAACTCTCTCTGATTTTTGTAGTATCCAAGGAAAGTGCTGGGGCGGTTGATGAGGAGGACTTCATTAAGGCTTTTACGGATGTCCCCACAGTCCAGGTGCACTACAGAGATGACCCTAAAGGTTGCATCAGTGGTTCTGAGCAAAAACTGTTCACTCACAGGAGATCATTTCTCGCAGTCGGTTAGTAGCTTGTTTCGTGTGAGAAGTGGAAAACCTCCCGTCGCTCCAGGCCACCTGAGAGACGCATACAGAAACTGCTGTGAACCTACCAGATCCCCAAACCACAGCAAAGGTTTCCAACCAGTCAGGGGTCCGGGGGGGTCATCAGTCACATGAGACGGCTCTGTTTAGTTCCAAGAATGTTGTTTCTGCTCAGAATCCCAGATGCAACCTTTCAATGCACAAATCTCACATATTTAAGCTATGAGGGCTGTCAAGGTCATGTTTTCTAAAAGGCTTTGATGGCTTTATTCCCCTGCAACTCCTGCAGATCTATTCCTCAAGAGACCTTGAAGACAACCTGAATAAGATCCGTGAGATCTGCTCTGATGATAAACATGACTGGGACCAGAGAGCGAATGCTGTCAGTACATTCAGATCCTCTCGTTTCTCTTTCTTTTTGATTGGGCATAGTTACATCTTCTTTTCCCATGCTCCCCTTCACAGCTGAAGAAGATTCGCTCACTCTTAGTTGCCGGTGCTCCCACCTACGACTGTTTCTACCAGCACTTGCGTCTACTAGACGGAGCCTTCAAATTATCGGCTAAAGACCTCCGCTCACAAGTCGTCCGTGAGGCCTGCATCACTGTGGCGTGAGTGTTTATGAGTCACATAGGTGTTAAAATAAGTCATTTAAAGATAATATGTCTGTCTAATCCTGCTCTTGTTTCTGCGTTCCTGTAGTCACATATCAACGGTGCTGGGGAATAAATTTGATCATGGAGCAGAAGCTATCGTGCCCGTCCTGTTCAACCTCATCCCTAACTGTGCCAAAGTGATGGCCACCTCCGGGGTATCTGCCATCCGCATCATCATACGGGTACGTTTTACAAATAGCGACATTTTCAGTTTCATTAGTATGTTTATTTTAACTTTTTATTTCACCTTTTGTGCTTTTTTGCCTTAGCACACTCACGTCCCTCGACTCATTCCCCTGATAACCAGCAACTGCACATCCAAATCTGTAGCTGTAAGAAGGTATGGGTAATATGGAAGATTTTTAGCCCATTAAATGGACTATTTTCTTTAAATAAATGGGATTTGTAAGTTGTAATCGCTCTGGGTGATGTGTTTTTCCCAGGCGCTGCTATGACTTCTTGGATCTTCTACTGCAGGAATGGCAAACCCACTCTCTGGAGAGGTGAGAATTATTTTCAACAGGTTTCATTCAGTTGAATCTTAATGCCTTTCTAGATTTTGGACATACCGTTTTTGAAATGTGTAACCGTGTTAACAAATCTCCTCTGCACCAATTTTCTGCATCTGTAGGCATACATCTGTTCTTGTTGAAAGCATTAAGAAGGGAATCCGAGATGCGGATTCAGAAGCCAGAATGGAAGCTCGCAAGTAAGAAGCCAACAAAATGGTTCTACTATCTCTTGTTTCCACCTTTGTTTGTTTTTCCTTACGTCTTGTGGTCTTCTTCAGAGCTTACTGGGGTCTGAGGAACCATTTCCCAGCAGAGGCCGACGCTCTGTACAACTCCTTGGAGTCCTCCTACCAAAGGACCCTTCAGTCCTGCCTGAAGAGCTCCGGCAGTGTGGCTTCACTTCCACAGAGTGACCGTTCCTCTTCCTCTTCTCAAGAGAGCCTCAAGTAAATATATTCAGCGCGTCTCCACTCGGTTCCCCTTAGTCTGCTTTCACACTGAAAGCGACAAATTCAGTGGAAAAGTTCAGGAAATTCCCGAAAAATAACTTAGGAAGTTGCCATTTATGTTTTTTGTTTGCCATCGTCTGACCGTTTTCTCTTCCTCTCACCAGTCGGCCTCTGACTTCTAAATGGTCGGCACCTCCAGGACGAGGTGAGTCAGGAGTACACACACACACGCGCGCGCGCGCGCTCTTCCCTACGGATTGTTAAAATCCAGACAATGCGAAAGATCGGCTTGTCCAGAACCATTGCCCTTCATCCTCATCGACATCTGCCTGAACAGTCCTGTATTTTTAAGTTTTTAATTTTTTTTTAAAGAAATGTTGCCCCACCTATGCACACCTATAGGGTTGCATTTGAATTTCTGTATCAATATCGTGTTTGTTGTCGCCTGCATGTTGTTTGTGATGTGTATATTGTGTATATACCCCATCATCACCTTCCATTCCTCCTCCTCCTCCTCCTCCTGTCGTCCTATCAGTCCCTACAAACTCAAAGGGTAGAGTGTCAACGACCTCCCTGCAGCGTTCCCGTAGCGATGTGGATGTAAATGCAGCCGCTGTCGCTAAGCATCGATACGTTGGACAGACCAGGGCAGCAGGACATCTGCCCCCTGGCTCCTGTTCCTCACTGGGTAAGGGCCCTGCCAGGTCAAACGAATCCCTTCTACGATGCAGTCAGTCAGTGTGGTACCAGCAGTTCTTTGGCTCAGGTGTTTGTCAAGTTTCTGACATTTAGTAGATCCCTGCTCTATGAAAACTCTCAACACTTACGGACAAGTTTCTAAAGATGAAGCTTCTATGCACAATTGGTACTCCTGAGTGGCGCCGGTGGCCTTTCTGCTTACTTCTGCTGTTCCTTCCCTCCTTTTCACTACCTCTTTCTGCAATACATGTCAGAATGTTAGCATGAGCATTCTCTCCCTTTGCATGTTTTACATGTGAGCCTTGTTCTCCTTGTTGATTGCTCTGTCTCCGAACTGGTGCAACTATGTCATTCTTCAAGACAAATGCCTAGTAATTAGTGTTCCTTTCCTTGTCTCACATATCTTTCTTCCCTTCTGCACTTAAATTTTCTTTTCTTATTGGGTCTACCTCTCCTGGCGTCCTCCCTCAAATCATCATTTATGTCAACCTCTCCCTCTGTTTCTTCCCTCTCCTTTGTTCTCTCTCTTTGCTACTAAAGATGATGCCTCTGATAAAATAGATGGTAAGATCATCTTGCTCTGCTCAAACGCTATATCATTCCTCTGCTTTTCTGTGTTTTCCTTTCTTCTTTTCCTTCATTTTTACCCGTCTTCCAGTCATATTGTGCCTAAAGCTGTACTCTGTGGCCACAGCGCCCCCTGCTGTCAGAATCTCTCATTCTCATCTTTATTATGTTTGTACCATTTATTCAATCAGTTGCACTTTTGACTTCATATTCTCTATTATTTAAATGTAAACATCTTCCGACTAAATACTACTAGATTAAAGTGTGTGTTTCAATTCATATTAATTGATTTATTAATTACAATATTCCTATGTTTTCCGTATTTTAGTTTATTTTGATCTAGTGTCATACTTTTTAGTGTACTCACTAATATTATAAAATGGAAACCATGCTCTTTAAATATATTGGGGTTTTTTTTCTAGAATACCTGGTATTTACTGGTATTGTAGATATATCATGTGTAATTTGGTGGTTACAACCTGCTCCTTCTTTTTTATCTGTAGGGACCAGGTCAGACAATGGTAAGATTACGGTGGTTTCGATAGCTGTGTGTGAGCATGTTTAGAGATGTTCTGCAGTCGCTGCTTGCACAGGAACCACCTGAAACCAATACATGTGATAATTTTCTACCCTCAAAGTTAAAGTCATACTTCCTTGGTTCCTGATAAAATAAAGCCTCGTTGGTGACTCTAGTTGCCTGTTTATTGTTTTAGGTTGTGTTTGTTGCTAAGCTCCTAGCATTCATAGCTCAGTCCTAGTGCCTCTCAACTGCTCTGCTTAATTCTGTGTGTTTTTCATTTCTTCTTATTCACCCTCCCTTTTCTCCATTGCTATAACGCAGGCCGCGTGCGTACCAAGCAGCCTTTGTCCACTCCCAGCAGTATGTCCAGCCAGGGTGATTCACGAGGACGCAGCCGCACTAAGCTGGTCTCCCAGTCACAACGTAAGTGTCGCCGGCTCTCCTCCTCTGGGAACACACAAGTTGCTTCAGACGTGATCGAGACACTCTCTCACACTGTCATATTTCCACATGTACGGCATCGTGAACTGGTGGAAACCTGTTGTTGTTGTTGTTTGTTTTTTGGAGTTTGACTACTTGTTGCCAACTGGTGACAATAAGCTCCATGTGAATGTGTTTGTGCCTTCAGGTTCCGATGAATCCGATTGCACACCAGGTACTCTATGTGTGTGTCAGAGTGAGTGTGCCTATCTCTGTGCCACAGTGGGAGTTTTTGACCCACCTGCTATCGCTGTCATTCCAGTCACAGTGGTTTGTGTAAAAGGGAAGCGTGAGTGTGTGTCTCCCAGCATGCTGTGTCTCATCACTGGATATGGTTTGGTGGGCAGTTTATATTTGCCACGTTAGCCAGTCTCTGGCTGTCATTGATGTTTTTGATTACTTAATATTTCTTTGAGCACACACAAGATTGTGTGCTGCTTTATCAAAAATACATGCGACCAATTGGTATCACAGCTTTCAAGAAGAAACATTTTTATTAATATCACTATATATATCACACTACACGATGTCAGGTGTCTGAGACGTTGTGACCCACCCTCCCCCAAATCGGGGTGAGTCACTAATCCACTCGGCATCAGAGCTTGAGTACCTCAAAGACGTGAAAACAACCTCACCCACGCTCCACATGGAGTCGCATGCACAAAAACGGGTAATAAACTTGCTGGAAGAGCTTCAGCCAGTGAGAGCAGGCCTGGACGTTAGGGCAGGTCAGAGAAATAAGAAGAAATTGAAGAATGAAATCCAGAAAGGCAGCAGTTTAAGTGATTGAGAAGAAGACGCTGAATACAGCGCTCATTTAGTGCACAAATATTACCTACTGTGATCTGATCTTTGTGTATTTTAGTTAAAGATGACTGGCAGCGTCGTCACGCCTCCTGATGCAGAGAATAGCGTAGCGGGAACGCTCCCGATCGCCGACCGCTCTTGGAGTGTGATGCAAAAAGGCTCCCGGCTGCAGTCAGACTTGGGTTTCAATCGTGCGCTCATCAGATCCGGACATTTGAATGATAAAATATAAGTCCCCAAAGCAGTAGAAATGGCAGCTGAAGAGAGGCTTCAAAAGTTGTTTCTGTGTGTGATATTTTTAAGCATATTAACTTTTGAGCCATTTTACTTTCCTCATGGTGAACAGGCTTTGTCTCGTCCATGTGCCGGCTTTCCCAACATGCACTGCTTCTCCCAGGCTATCATTTGTAGTCTGTGTTTTTTTCCAGTAGTTGTTTTTCTTTTTCTGAAATTTCAAGTTCTTTGGTTGAAGTGCTTGAGCTTTGCCTTCATTCTTGATATGGAGCACCAGGATGTGCTCCCACCGTGCTATGTCTGACTCCCATGATCCCTCGAGTTTCTTTTTTTTTCTTTTGTGCTAACACCCATAATTCATCTTTGTTTAATCTGCTGTTCCTTCCCCCTCGCTTCTGCTCCCCCTTTTCTCCCAACCATTGGGCTTAATCGCTCAGGATCTCAGTCTGCTACCCCTGTCGGTGGTAAGATTAAAACACTACTTTTTAAACAATGTTCTTTTTATCTCTTTTATCACCCTGCCTCTTCTGCCCTGAATTCTTCCTCCTCTAACATTCACTCCCCGTCTGGCTCAGGCATGCTGGGATGTGTAGTCTCTGGCTGCTAAAACTGCCCCACTTTTTGGAATCACATTTGAAGGATTAGGTGTGCAATAATTTCAAGTCCGAACATCTTTGAATACCAAATTTCCATTGACTATATTTACTCCTATTCTCTCTCCTTTAAAGGTTATTTATTTGATATTTTGTGCTTAGATTGTGATTTTGGTTGAGCTTTTGTCTATCCTGAAGACCAAGGATTTCCCATCACCGTGTGCTTGGTTTTTACTCTAATCAGTTTCTTCTTTGATTTGGTGATCCCTGGAGTTCCCCACTTGTCTGTATGTACATAAATTAGCACCACAGAGTAGCTTCTCCTCCAGTGTTTGTCGTCATGGTGATGGTAATGGTTTCTTGTTGTAGAGTGAGACACCCATGGACTTTCCTTATGCAGAGGAAGTGTAGCCACCCGTTCATTTTGTTTAACACTGTCTTGTTTTTATTTGTCACGTAGTGATAACTAAATATTCCCTAGTCTATATGATATGATCCATACAGGCACAAAGTTTTGAGTTCTGATCGTTTGCTTTGTCTAATTTCTGAAGCCGGCAGTCGAAGCGGCTCCCCTGGTCGTGTGCTGACCAGCACGGCTCTGAGCACCATGAGCTCAGGGGCTCACAGGGTGCTGGCTGGGTCCACTACGGATGGACGCAGACGAAGCCGCATTCCCCGGAGCCAGGGCTGTTCCAGAGATTCCTCTCCCACCCGCCTGTCTGTCGGTAAGATAACCCTTCCTATTCCACAAAGAGGAAGTCTCTGTGTGGACATCTTAGTGATGCTCTCTGTGCTTTTATACTATTACAAATCTTTGTTTGAGCTTTTTGTGTGCAAAATAATCTTTTAAAGGAAAGAACTGTACTTTGTTAAAGGCAATCTGAAACTTTTATAAGTTTGTGTATAGATTGTTGTTGCTGTCGTTGGTGTTGTTGCTCTGACTGATTATCCAAGCTCCAAGGCATTCGGGCCAGGCCTAAATTCTTTATCAAAACTTCCACCAGCATCCTATGTGTGTAAATACATGGCTTTCTTTTTGCTCCCTCTTGTTCTTGTGGATTGTCCCTCCTTCCCCTCCTGCCCTGCCTGTTTGTGTTGACCAGCTCCTTCCAGCATTAGTTCCATCTACAATGGAGCGAGCAGAGGAGGTAAGGCCCGGAACCCCGAACGGATCATCCGCCCTTTCTCTGACTAATCATAATGAGTTTCGTCTTGAGCCATCACTCGTTCTTTATCCCCACACGTCACTACCTGTCTTTCAATGGCCACAGGCTTCTCATTCAACTCATTGCGCTGTGATCAGTCATCTAATGCTGAAAATCCCTCTGACTGGTGGGATTTAATGCTGTGTTGATATGGAGACGGACCTCCATCATCAGCTACATCCCAGCATTGTGAATATCCCACTCACTAACCTGTTGCTAGCAATTAATTTCACACAGGAGCGACGAGGCTTCGACAGCGCTTTGCGTAACTCCATGGGTCAGCTGATTAACCGTGGCTGGGCACGCGCACAGAGCTGATAAACGAAACTGTAAACGCGCATTTCGATTGTGATGCAGCTACATGGAATCGCAGCTCGTCCCCTCGGCCTCCGCTTCACTTGCTAAATTCGTCCCGTATGGCTTCCGTTATTAATCTTTTGTTTCTGCCTGTTGATTACCGGAGTGAATGTGACGTTGTGTCGTTTAACTGTGCCTCCAACTGTCCTGAGCACCTTTGGGTTCATCTCATCTCAGGTTAAATTCAGTTTCTCCTTAAAAGTTGGACCAGATTTTTCTGCCATCAATCATTCTTTTTGTATAGGTTATAGTTATAAATCAAAACCTTTGTCTGAATATTTCCCCTTTCGAAATCATCATTGCAATATTTCCATGGTGGACATTTCATCTGTAACAAATATGAATAGGGACATTATATTATTTTGATAATTTTAGTCATTTTGGAGGAGTATGTTGAGATGTTTCCATGGTTGACTTGTGTCCCCTCACTGTCTCTGTCATTTTTGTGTCATTTTTCATGTATCTTCCACACTCTTCCTCGTCACCACTCACCTTTGTCTTTTTTTTTGTTTTTACTGTCCTCTTGTCCATTTTGTTCTTACGCCACTGCTCTTCCTTCCGGTCTCTCTTCTTTCATCCTTCTCTCTGCGGGGGTGGCTGTGTTGTAACCCGGTGGCGTTAGCTCGGGGCAGTCGTATTCCACGTCCCAGTATGAGTCAGGGCTGCAGCAGAGAAGCCAGCAGGGAGAGCAGCAGGGACACCAGCCCCGTACGCTCCTTCACACCGCTGGGTGAGTAGCAGTAGCGGACGGGACGCCACGGAGAGCTAATCGGAACAGATCAACGCTTTTGTTTGCATTGAATCATTAATATTTTCCCCGATCAAACAGGCCAAAGGTCTTTAAAATTAGCGGAAAACCTGCATGCTTTTTCCTCTTCATTTCAAGCTGTTTGATTAGTCTCCTGCGTGTGTGGGTGAGTGTTAAACTGTGTGTGTGTGTGTTTTTCAACTTTGATTGCAGCAACGCGGAGCTACTCTCGCTCCACTGGAGCGCTGCACACACCTGACACTTTTGGGGCTGCAGGTGAAGGCTGAGTACACCTGTTTCTCTGTACTTCACCCACCCACTCTGCCTCAGTTCTCGTCGACGCTTTTTCCTCATTATTTAGCTCCCACGCATCTCTCGTTGATTATTCTTCAGAAAATTTCTGTTTGTTTTATTTATTTTCTTGTTCAGCAATGTCCAGGCTGCTTTTTTTTTCCTTTTTCTATTTGTTTTAACCTTCTGCTCCAGGATGTCAGAACTCTCCAGTGGAATCGCATGTTTCCGCCTGTTCAGTTGCCTGTTGACAACCATGCTGTCAACTTTGCTGATGCCAGTGTTTCTTTATTTTTTCTTTGAGCTCTGTCCCTTCTCTGGAGGGACATCTACTCCTTTTTTATATTTTCTGTTGATCATCCTCTCTCCCCCAGTGGCGCCTGCAATGTCACCTAACGAGTCATCACGTCAACTCACGTGTTTTTGGTTTTCTTTTGAGTATCTGACAGTGGTTGATAAAGGGATCGGTGTTAGAAAAATCTGGGAGAGACGTCCCTGAGTATTTTCTGTCTCAAATGTGGTCTTTTTTCCCTCCTTTTCTCCTGCTGTCACTCTTCCTTTGTGAACGCCTGCAGGGTCGGGCTTTGGAATCAGTCAGTCCAGTCGTCTTTCCTCCTCAGTCAGCGCCATGAGGGTCCTGAACACGGGCTCCGATGTGGAAGAGGCGCTTGCTGATGCTTTGGTATGACAACCATTCCCCACAGCGGTGCATTTAAAAAAGAAAAAAAGAAAAAATATATACACACACACACAGCAAGCTGTCACTTTGTGCAACTCTCACCTCCAGGAGTGTGTTAGTGTGCGTGTGTGTGTGTTAACTAATCCCTGGTTCTACCTCTGTTTAATGCTGTCAGCTGTTGGGAGACATGCGGTCCAAGGTCAGATTCTTCTCCTGCTTCTTACCTGCATGTTGTACGAGTGTGTGTGTGTGTGAGAGAGTGCGTGATTAGTTCTAAGGTGTGTTAGTGCATTTTTCTATATTGATATTGCATTTGTCTTCACATAGTTACATTTGACCTCTTTCTGTTCCCACCTTGCCTCCTCAGAGGAAGCCAGCGCGGCGACGGTACGAGAACTACGGCATGTACTCTGACGACGACGCTAACAGTGACGCCTCCAGCGCCTGTTCGGAGAGATCCTACAGCTCCAGGAACGGCGGGGCCATTCCCACATACATGAGACAGACTGAGGATGTAGCTGAGGTTGGTGGCCACAGCATACAAGAGAATCCGTAGACAAAGAAAAGTCCAGCTGAAATTCAAAAGTTAAATAAATTACAGTTTAAATCTCTAAAATATAGGATTGCTGTTTATTAGCACGGTTGAACTTGGTACAACCTGTTTTGAAAGGCTTAACACCTAATTATTAGGGGAAACATTAGTTAAAGCCGTTCCTGCTGAAAACAATATTGCGGTGTTTGTATTTGCGGTCCTATTTCAGGTTCTAAACCGTTGCGCCAGCGCCAACTGGTCAGAGAGGAAAGAGGGGCTGCTGGGCCTGCAGGCACTGCTGAAGAACCAGCGCACCCTTAGGTGGGCCACGGGACGGCTCGCAGGCTCTTTTGACAGCATCACGCCGCTTTTCTAATCTGATTTCTCATTTGTTCTTGGTGTGCAGTCGGGTAGAGTTGAAGAGATTGTGTGAAATCTTCACCAGGATGTTTGCCGATCCTCACAGTAAGGTATGAGTGCATGCGGCACGTAGCGGCACACACAGACTCGCACGCTCATGGGTGTCGTCATTTCATATAGAACCATTTTTTTATCCATTTTTTCCCCCCGAACACCCATTCCTCACTGTACTGGATTCTGCCGAAGAGAAAGACAGGAATGATCCACACGTACACATTTTTACAGTCCGGGGTGCAGGAAAATAGGTTTAGAGAGGAGATGAGCAGACCCTGACGTGTGTGCACACACAGATATCCACGCTAATATAAGGCATGCAGACATGGTTTTCTAATGGCATGCCACGCCTGAGTGTGTGTGTGTGGGAGAGACGTGACTGTTCGCCGCTCCGCTGTTCTTCGTGGTTGAGCAGCCGGTTCACTGCCACTTGTCCTCTTTCCTTCTGCAACCTGAAGCGCCACTGACCGCACACACCCACACGTATGCAGACTTGCGAAGGCTGCCAGATCTTCTCTCTGATTAACTGGCTGCGTTTCATCCTCTTTAACACCGCCACTTCTCCGGCATTCCTTGAGTGTCCGTCGCCGCACGCGTGTCATACGGCGTGTGCGCGCTCCCCCCTCCCCCCTCGCCCTACTTTCAAACTTTGATCTTTGATGATTTGATGAATTGCAGCGAGACTCCGGCAGGGTGTACGGCACAGCAGAATCCGGTATAAGCTCAGCCTCCTTCAAGGTATTGCATCTCACCTCGGTTTCTGTCATCTTTTGCCACACCATTCCCACTTTCCATCTTCCACGTCTTTCCACTTCTTTTTTTTCTCCCCCAGTTTTTAGGTCTTTGCTATTTTGCACAGAAAATATAGCGCTTTTTCTCAAACGTGTCGCTTTGATTCTGTTTTTTGAAACAAGGACAGATTGTGAGCAAACGCTCACGTTGACATCAGTGAGGTATTTTTCCCCCCTCCTCAGGATGCTAACACGTGTCTCTCTTTCTCCCTCATGCCGCCTCACCCTGGAACTCTCTGTAGAGAGTAAGTTTGCCCAGCGTTACTGTGTGTTTTCTTATTCCTCTGATTGGGTTGGTGGTTCTAAGGGCAGTACGTCACTCACACACTAACTACCTCACACAGTGTTAATGTTCTTTTGTGGTGGTACTTTAGGAGGAACTGCACTGGTTGTTGCCATTGAATTCTTTTTTCTGTGGTCCAACATTGACCTGTCTCGACCTGATTGACTTCTAATTTGCTATTAACGACGGAGGTTTCGAGCTCCTCCATTTGAATTTGTCAGCGTGCTCCTGCATGGACATGTCAATAAATACTAACTTTCCATAATGCCCCCTTATTTTTAAATCTAAGTAGCCTGTAAATCCAGATCCTTTCGCGTGTCTTAAATCAGGGATGTGCAGACCCAGTTCTTGTTCTTTTTTGTCCTACCGAGCAGAAAACGCTTTCACCAAAGAGAAGTGGGATCCCAGGTGGGAGCGTTGTAAACCTGGTAGCACAGATGTCCTTGTGGTTCTCCAGAACTGGGTCTGCTCAGCCCTGCCTGAAATGGTGCATCAGGAAATGACTGTGCGTTTCGTGCATGTAGGTCTTCAGCATGTTCCTGGAGACGCTGGTGGACTTCATCCTGGTCCATAAGGAGGACCTTCAGGACTGGCTCTTCGTTCTTCTGACACAGCTGCTGAAGAAGATGGGCGCTGACCTGCTGGGCTCGGTACAGGCCAAGGTTCAGAAAGCCCTGGACGTCACACGGTTGGTGTCACACTTATGGAGCCCAGACTATTATTTTGGGGAATTTGGAGGCACAAGAAAGAAATCAATAATGCACTGTAGGAAGTTATAGCTGTTTTTGATGTTTCCATGGTTACTAAGAGTCTGTTTTTTGTTTGTTTTGCATTCACAGGGAGTCTTTCCCTAATGATCTGCAGTTTACTATTCTTATGAGGTTCACAGTGGACCAGACCCAGACACCCAATCTCAAGGTAAATTTTGTAATTGTGTGTGCGTGTGTGCATGTGTGTGCTACATACGAGTTGAGAGTGTGTGCAGATGTAAATAAGAGACATGGGGCTGGAGGCTCAGGGACAGTGTGCCTGTGTTACCTGCCTGCACATTCTCCCCACCTAAACTCCCATCGGTCCCAGGCTGTGATTGGGCAGCGGTTAGATTGCTTCCTTCTTTCTGCGCTGGTTGTTCCATTCGAAACATCCTCCTCTTGCTGCTCATCTGTCTTGTCTTCCTGCACTTGTTTAATTCTGCTATTGTTCCCTCCTTCTTGGATCATCTGCTTTCTTTGAAATGTCCGGTAATCTACACAACTTTTCCACTCATTGGCTGTTCGTTCAAACGGACATTACTTTCCATTATTTTCCACCTCTCCTGGTGAAATATCATAAACCAGTACTTGGATGGGCGAATGTTGATTGACTCAGCATTACATTAGCTGCGGTAAAAATGTATGTTTTCTCTGACATTAAAGAATGATGGAAATAATTTGCACCACCCTACTTTGTGCTTCAGCATCCTCCCCTCCTTGGTCTTCCTCGTTGCTCTCTTACCTTTTCCAGCTCCTGTCTGTTGACCTCTCTCCGTAACTTGACCTCGTGCCTCTCCTCTCTCTTTCTGAAGCCTGTTCGGAGCTCGTGTTGTGGCAGGGGAGGGTCCGGGGTTAAATTGTTCCCCCCCAGAGCGCGGCGCCGTGCCTGCTCTCTAGACGAGCAGGCCGCAGCCTGGAGCCAGTCCTCCCAGGTCAGTGCGCTCCGGGGGGAGCAATTTTGTGGCGCGCGCGCGCAGTAGTGCTCAGAGTCAAAGGATGATCTGATGGTGAGGTGCAAATATAGATGCAGGAGGAAGGAAACATCACAGGAGTGCAAACCTGGGGCAGGAACCTGCAGTCATTGTACGATTTGCTGTTGTTTTTTTTTTTAAGTTTGTTTTCAAAAAGCATGGTTACATGTCTTTTTTCTTTTATTCATTATTTGATTTCCAGACCTGCAGAGGATGCACTCATTTGCTCCCAGAATGCTTTCAATAACTTTGTAACATAACATCGTGTGTGTGCATCCTTTTTTCCATTTTGTTATTCACCCTATTTGTTTTTACAGGTGAAATTTGAAGATGCAATGTGTTTCTGATCAAGGAAATGACAAACAGTGCTTAAAACGGGTGTGTTTGTATTTCACCTGCAGGTGAAGGTGGCCATTCTTCGGTATATCGAAACACTGACGTTACAGATGGAAGCCCCAGATTTTGTGAACTCCAGTGAGACGAGGCTGGCAGTCTCTCGCATCATCACCTGGACGACTGAGCCCAAGAGCTCTGATGTCAGAAAGGTGCTATCACATTCATTTACCACCTGTTAGGACCTCAAAGCTTTGATCCAGCAGTGAAGTGAATCTCATTTGTTCCCCAACTGAGGAAACGTTGCTGTGGGAATCTGAATGAGAAGAGATTTTAATGTCTTTCAGGCAGCACAGTCGGTGCTCATCTCACTGTTCCAGCTCAACACGCCCGAGTTCAGCATGCTGTTGGCAGCTCTTCCAAAAACCTTCCAAGACGGAGCCACAAAACTACTTCAGAATCACCTGAAGAACACCGGCAGTGTGGCACAGGTGAGATCTGCACATGCACCGAGGAACGTGTGTTTATGGCACGTGTGCAACATTGTAGCTTGAATTTCCTAACTCTGTTGACAGGCACCCATGGGCAGTCCTCTAACACGCCACACTCCTCGATCACCAGCCAGCTGGTCCAGTCCAGTCACTTCTCCTACCAATACCTCCCAGAACACCCCATCACCAAGGTAATGCACAAAAACACCAATGGACCCCTATCTGCCACTTTGAAATATTTAAACTAGCTAAAAATAATTATATATTCGTATGAAAACATGGTTGTAATGTAGTTTTTGAGCTGCAGCCTCCTGTGACCTCCTCGCCACAGCGCCCCCTTCTGTACATCTAATGTCCTTACATGCAACTTCCATTACAAAACATATCCAAAAGCAAATATTTAAACTTACCAATCTTGTTTTTTCATTTTATTTTGTGTGCAGTGCTTTCGACTACGACACGGAGAATATGAACTCGGAGGATATTTACAGCTCACTCAAGGGCGTCACCGAGGCAATCCGGAACTTCAGCGTTCGCAGTCAGGAGGACATGAACGAACCGGTCCAAAGGCGGGAAGGAGAGGAGGTCCGTAAAATCGTATTCAGGCTTTCCATATTTTTAGTATTCATCGCCCATTTTTGAGGTTCTTTTTAAAAGACAGTGTTGGCGTACTGTGTGACCCCAACATGAGACGTGTTCGACTGCTTACGACTGCTAAACCTCAAGGCTGATTCAGATTTTCCTCTTTTCCTTGAGTCAGACCTCTCAGCTTTAAATGTCATCGTGACAACTTAAGACCCCCGTTAAAGGACAGAGTGTGCTGTCGTGCAGAGGTGTGACCTCCTGACATTTTCTTCATAAACAGCATTTGAAATCTAACCGGCCCTGGCGTCACTAACCTGCCAGCGTACGCCTGACTCGTCACATCACATCCTACGGTGGCAACCAGCAGCACAGCTGCATTCGTTTGTTCGCTCGCAAGTGCCTTTTAAATAGACGCAGCCACGAACAAGGTCCAGCCAAGCGTGAATTTTGCGCCCCGACGAGTTTTAGATGGAAAGCACTTGGGGAAAAAAGCTGCCGTCAGTGACAGACAAAAAAACCTGCCTCCTTTTGAGCTTTGTTACATTTGTATGAACGGATCACCCGCCCTGTCGTGACCTGCTAACGGTGTTGTGGAATCATCAATCACTGTGAAATTGCGTCTGTGCAGGGTGACAGCGGGACAGACGGCAGGGGGCCCGACGTGATGGACGGAGGCCGCATGGCTCTGGATAACAAAACGTCCCTCCTCAACACCCCGCTGCTCTCCTCCAGCCCGCGAGGAACCCGCGACTTCTTAGACTCTCCCTTCAAGCACGGCCGCAAGGACACCAGCATGGATGACTCGGAGCATTTCGCCGACGGTACGCTGATGGAGGGAAGCCCGTGTGAGTCCAAAGGGACGAAGGCGTCATCGAGGTTTTGTTTCTATTGAAGCAGACAGCAGCCTGGACCAGTCGGAGCTGGTGGCCGAGCTGCTGAAAGAGCTGTCCAATCACAACGAGCGCGTCGAGGAGAGGAAGGCGGCGCTGTGCGAGCTGCTCAAGCTGATTCGTGAAAACACCCTGCAGGTGTGGGACGAACACTTCAAGACCATCCTGCTGCTTCTGCTGGAAACGATGGGTGACAGAGAGGTAAACAGGCTCTTTCTGGGACATCACCTGTAAATTGGGCCTATTTGTGAAACTGAAGCCTTTAAATTCTCCCAGCATGTCATCCGAACACTGGCCCTCAGGGTGCTGAGGGAGATCCTAAACAAGCAACCCTGGAGATTCAAGAACTACGCAGAGCTCACCATCATGAAGGCCCTGGAGGCTCACAAAGACCCTCATAAGGAGGTAAAGATCCACCGGTTGAGTAAATCCACGTGCAGTCCTTCTGCAAGGTGAAACAGTAGCGAGCGCGACACAATTCTGTTTAATTTGTGTTTGCGAAGGTGGTACGAGCAGCCGAGGAGACGGCGGCCATGTTGGCCTTGTCCATCAGTCCGGACCAGTGTATCAAGGTGTTGTGTCCCATCATCCAGTCAGCCGACTACCCCATCAATCTAGCCGCCATCAAGATGCAGACCAAAGTGATGGAGAGGGTTCCCCGGGACGGTCTGATCAGCCTGCTGCCTGAAATAGTGCCCGGACTCATACAGGCAAGACGTCACCTGTTGGACGTGGAGTGGAAAGTCCAGGGTTGATGGTGGCTGAGAATCCCGTTTCTCTGGTTTGACAGGGTTACGACAACTCTGAGAGCAGCGTCCGGAAGGCCTGCGTGTTCTGTTTGGTGGCAATTTACACAGTGATCGGAGAGGACCTCAAACCGCACCTCAGCCAACTCTCAAGCAGCAAGGTGAGCAAGACGCCTGAGAAGCAGTCGGTCAAATTCAGTCGTTCGTCTTTTATTGAGTTTCCAGAAACACTTTTCTCGTTTTTTTCTCCCTCCCCTAAGCTGAAGCTGTTGAATTTATACATCAAGCGTGCCCAGTCTGGCTCCAGCGGCAGCGAGCCCCCATCAGAGGGCCTATAGGAGGACCCGTCCCGCCCCCATCCACAGAACTGCAGCTCAGCCCACCAGACACAACAAAAACCATCCCTGAGCGCGCATCCACACACCCCACCCCCGTTCACAGGCGCCAACTCCTCACACTGACGCATACAGTGTGCTTGCACTCACACGTTAGGGTACACACAGCGCTCATACACTTACCTGTCCATTGGCAAGATGGCAGCCGTGAAGAATGGGAGGGACGGCGGACTCCTCCTGACGGTCTGCGATGAGCCATCCCCTCAGACTGAGAACAGCTACCTGCTCCACCCAGTCATTACTCACCCCAGGATGAAGATATCAACCGTCCTCTGCAGCTTTTATTTCCATAAAAAGTAACACCACCATCTCTTTTGAGTACTATCCTGATGTCAATGGAAAGTGATGCAGTTGCATGTTTCTCGTTTTTGGGGGCGCCACGGTCGACCGAGCAGGGCTGAGACACACAAATTGTGCCACTTTGTGTCTTTCTTTACAGTGAGAAAGTGGGGCCAGGTAGACAGGAATGTACATTTACTTTGTGTCACTGTTTGGGTTTATTTTACACCATGCAGTTTCACTGCAGCAGTTTTTATCATCTGGAGTTCTCTCTCTCTCTCTCTCTCTCTCTCTCTCTCTCTCTCTCTCTCTCTCTCTTTTTTTTCTGTCTCCCTCTCTCTCTTTTAGAAAGGTGCTGATTAGACCAAGAGGTACGATCGAGCAACAATGCAGCACTAACAGAGGTCACAGGTCAGACCAGCTTGTACCTGATGCAGAATATAGGCAGATTCCAACGTATAGGAGACGCTGTGTGCTCGGCTATGCATGAGAACTTTTTTTTTTTTAAAAAAAGAACTTTTTATTGGGGTTCTATTGGCATCCATGAGAGTGTGACTGAAGTTTTAAATTATGTGATCAATTTTGGGCCCGTTTGGAAAGTTTCAGGATGTCCTGGTTTCTCCAAACTCGTCTCAGATCTGACCCGCTCCGGAAGAAAGTGCGAGCGTCCAGACAACATGAAAAAAAACAAAAGACAAGAAGGGGCTATTCTCACATAGTAAATATCTGAATATGAAGACAAAAGGAATATCCAATGATGATTTCATTTAGGAGAGTCCTCTGGCAGGGTGCGTCTGCACTCGGGCCTGTTTTTATTCTCTCCCTCTCTCTCTCTCTCTCTCTCTCTCTCTCTCTCTCTCTGTTGCGTGCCGTAGTCTCTCTGTCCTATTTTCTCAGCTGAGAAATTTGTAGAAATGTATTATTTACAGGCCTAAAACCCCTCATCCTTTTTCGTCCTTGTGTCTCTTTCTTTTTCTCTTCTAACATTCTAGTTTTCACCGTTGTGTTCCTCTGTGCATTTACAAAGCTGTGCTTACAATAAAAATCCAAGTTGTACAGATCACACTTAGCACCCTGTCAGCTGAATCTGTTGTAGAAAACAACATAAATCAATAGTTGGTCTTAAATGTTACCAAATCTGAATTTACAGGTTAGGACGCTTTTACAAAAGGTATGGAATAAATGTCTGCTTTTCAGATTTGGTGCTCTAAATGGTTAGGTTTGAGTTAAACCCAACACAACAGCAAAGGTTTGACTTTTTTTTCCCTTGTTCACATATTGTGCTATACCAAATCTGCACCTTTAGTCAAATTTTATTATGAACAATAAATTCTAAGGGGGGGAAAAACAGACCTAAATCAATTTCCATCCGACAGCCATACCTTCTCACAAGGGTCCAATCGCTTGACAACCATAACTGGACAGTGTAAGTGTGTGTGTGTGTGTGTGTGTCCGCTTTAACTGCCACCATCCGGAACACATTATATTATTATTGTAGCAGCTGTCGGCGACAACGTTGTTTGGTCGATATCCTGCAAATTTCGCACACAAATCCGTCGGTATCAACCCCGCAGACTCGGGCTAAACCAGGCGACGGTGTTTTTCGTGCGTGTTTCTCCGGAGTTGTTGTGTTTTGTAGGTGTATTCTAGTTTCTTGTGGACAACATCGGTTGGACACGATGACGAAAGCTCGGAGGCCTCTGATTGGCTGATGTCCCTGCGCCAGGCATAGAAGGCGGCCTGTGATTGGCTGGACGTCGCTCTGGCATCCTTCCTGGTGTTGGCAGTGGCAGCCCCATAGGCTTCACTGACCGACCGACTGTACACTGAGGGAGCCATGTTGATGTCCGGATTTCTGTGAGCTGTACGAGTTTAAGGACTTCGGCTCGGTCCCGGGACCGGATTCTTCAGCGGTGATTCTGCCCCCGCCATGAGAAAGGGGGACCGGGTTGAGATGACACAAGGAACGCCAGAGGAAATCGCTTAGAATTCGAAGAAAGTCAAGTTGATGCTAGTTAGCTCGATAGCTAGGTGGCAACAGCTGTGTGGACGCATTGTGAGATGCGGCGTACGTACTTGAACCAAATAATACTTTAAGCTTGCACAATTAGGCGTGCTAACGTTGGCTTCCTTGCTCCTTTCGACCACTGTGCTTGAGGAAATAAGGGAGCGTCTGCATTAATCTACGCTTACATAAAATCGCCTTTGTGGAGCTAGCTAATTGTTAGCTAACGTTATCATGCAGGGAATCACGTCGCATCGTCAATCACGACTTGCTGGCTGAGTGGAATAACTTTCCCTGACTTTTCGGCAGTCCACGGGTCGTGGAGCTCTGCATTGTGTGATTAAGGAAGACATACTTTTGGAAATATGGCGAACCATTCAGCCTCTGAAGGAAACCAATTCGCCTGCCCGGCTAACCAAGGAGAGGCTAGCAGGCTAACGGCATAACTCGACTCTCACGGTGTCACCCAGAAGCCGCAGAGCCCTCTTCCTGGCCGAGCGAGCCCGCACCTGAAGCAAGCTGGCGGCCCTCCAAGTGGAAACCGAGGACAAGGAGCTGGGGGCCATGGCCTGGGTCCTGAAGATGGACGACGCCACCATAGAGTCGGGGCTGGTGCACGACTTCGATGCCAGCCTGTCCGGTATCGGACAGGAGCTGGGTGCTGGAGCCTACAGCATGAGGTTAGAAACGGGCCCCCAACCCTGTGGTACCCAGGGAGATGGCTTTCCGTTGTTTGCTGCCACCAGGCAACCAAAGGCGAATAAACCAAAACCAGAAAGTAGCCCGAAGACCTAGATGGAGCAAGGAGCGAGGTCTGGGACTAACCTCCTGTTCTGAGCATCTGTTGTTTGTGGTTCTGGTTCAGTGAGCTCCGTTTAGGTCTTTTAATCAGAAACGACTTTGAAGAAGTTAATTTCCCTTAGCCCCAACCAATTTTAGTAGCAGCCTCCTTTCCCACCCTCAATTTTGTGCCGTTTTCTTGCCTGCAGACCAGATTCTATAAAAGAGAACACCTGACCGGCTTCAGCCAGGTCTCGGGTGACAGGACCACCTCTGGCGAGCGGTGCTGGAGGAACCTGCTGCGTTATGCAAGGTGGTGGTATTTGTTGAACTTGCATGTGTCTTATCAGCAGCCTCCTCAGCCATCTGCCCTGAGCCTGCACTTATCTGATGTAAACGAAGCTCCCACATTTATGATCTTGGCAGCCATTTCTCGGTGGCTGCTTGTAGGGAACCGGTTGGTAAAAGCAGGCTGCTCGCTCTGGGGTCGGGCTGAGTTCTTCCAGGGCAAGGCTGGTGTCAGCAGCTGGCAGGAACAGAATGTCTCGGTAGGTGTCATTGGAACCAGGCTCTCAGATTTCAGGAAACTTGTAGCCGGCTGGCCGAGGGAACTGCGGGACGCGGCGGGTCGGTTCTGGCCGGGCCGCAGATGCGTCAGGCGTTGAAGGAGAGAGCTTCTATCCCCACGGGAATCCTGCACAAGGCGGATGTGTCCGATCTCATATTTATCTTGTATATTGAAGTTTTTATGTAACTCTTTAGCCCTGCCAGGATAGCCCAATGTGCCGTTGGAGCGACCCGCGCTGGCTGCCAAGTCCAGGACTGGTCCCTCTCCAGACTATATCTGGACGCTGTGGGCCGTTTTTGTCCTTGTCCCAGACGGGCGCATACATGATGAGAGCCATTAGGTTGAAAGACAGACCTCATCACTCATTCTAAAACCATCTGAGGTGATCACTTCTGTCTAAAAAAAGCCAAATATGGCGGAACGAGCCTGACTCGACGCTGATCAACGGCGGTATTCTCGTGTTCGGGCAGGTTGTGATGTTTTAAGGGTTCAGACTTGTGAAGGAGCTGGTGGTTTCATCACAAGTGAAAAATCCAGCCTTGTGTGTCCTCCGTCTGGTCTCCCCCAGCGACGTGTTGGCCCTGCCCATCTTCAAGCAGGAGAAGACCAGCCTCCCTCCTGAAAACGAGACCAAAAACCCCCCATTCCAGTACGTGCTGTGCGCCGCCACGTCTCCCGCCGTCAAGCTGCACGACGAGACGCTCACATACCTGAACCAAGGTGAGACCCTAGAATCAAAACCCAGCGTGTTTACGGCGGCGCGTTTGTGCGCTTCCGCCCTCCTCCGAAGGCGTTCTCAGCTCTCGCTCCTCTTCCTCTCAGGCCAGTCTTACGAGGTGCGTATGTTGGACAACAGGAAGCCCGGGGAGTTACCAGAGCTCAACAACAAGATGGTGAAGGTCAGACGGCCGGAGGAGAAGACGCACACACAAAGCCCCTTTTTGACTCCAGCCGTCCATACCCAAGTGTGTGTGTGTGTGTGTGTGTGTGTTTGTGCAGAGCACAGTCAGGGTGGTGTTCCATGACCGCAGGCTGCAGTACACAGAGCACCAGCAGCTGGAGGGCTGGAAGTGGAATCGTCCCGGAGACCGTCTCCTTGACATCGGTGAGGGGGCCCGGCACACTTCTTCCCACTCATTTCTTTGATGAAAAGGCGTTTGTCATATTAGTCCGATATTGGGTGGTCTTTTTTCACAGTAGGGACCAAAGAAAGACGTCAGGGTAAAGGACTCTCCTTTGAAATGCACAAAAGTGCAGACATGAACCCCCTTAAAGTGTTTTTAGCCATATGTTTAGGGGAACAGGGTTCAGCTGGGCAAACTGTCCCTGTTTATCAGTAACAAAGGAACAAGTGTTGGAATGAGGAGAATTCCCCATCCTGGCATTAGTGCTCCGCTAACACACTCTCTGGAAATCAGTCCCCACCGTTCCTCACAAACGGCTCTCTAAGTAAATCCACTCCGAGACGGCAAAAAGAACCAAAATGCGAGCTGATTTTGAAATTTCCCCCAACGAGAAGTTGTTTCTTTACGGCTTTAGTTGCGCTTTGGGTGTGAAAAGTGTGTGTTTGTGCGGGCCAGATATCCCCATGTCAGTGGGCATCGTGGAGCCAAAGACCCATCCCTCCCAGCTCAACGCAGCGGAGTTCCTGTGGGACATGAAGAAGAGGACGTCCGTCTTTGTGCAGGTACCCCTCACACTCGTGGCCTAGAAACCACGGCGCTCTCGGCTCATCCGTTCCCCACGCTGTCTCCAGGTGCACTGCATCAGCACAGAGTTCACGCCCAGGAAGCACGGCGGAGAGAAGGGCGTCCCCTTCAGGGTCCAGATCGACACCTTCGCCCAGGGCGACACTGGGGACTACACGGAGCACCTCCACTCTGCCTCCTGCCAAATCAAAGTCTTCAAGGTCCACCCGCTTTTATTCCTGGGCGGAGGTGGCGGGGGGGGCTTGGTGTGTGTGTGTGTGTCCCACCCCAACGTGTCAGTTCATGCTCCGCTCTCGCCCCTTTTCAGCCAAAAGGGGCCGACCGGAAGCAAAAGACGGACCGAGAGAAGATGGAGAAGCGCACAGCCCAGGAGAAGGAGAAGTACCAGCCTTCCTACGATACCACTATCCTGTCAGAGGTCAGTGGGACTACGGCCTCCTGGCCTTCTCCACCCCTCAGGGATGGCTGCTTTACAGGCTGGCAACTTACAGCCTTAGAACTTCAGTTAATTATCCTCCAAAAACTTCGACGCTGGACTGTTTTGGCATTTCTGCTTGATGATTCTTCATATTCATGTGTGGGTTTTCCTTCCTCCCCCAGAAAAACCAAATGTTGGTTTAATCTGTTTGGCACTCTAGTCGCTCTAATTCAATCTGTTATCCTTTTTCTTTGTCTGAAATTCTGGCTCCTCCACCCAGAAAAAAGAGCTTTTGAATTAAACTGCAGATTGGCAAAAAAGGCCCACAGGCCTTGGATTTGTGAGGGTAGCGCCGCTAATAAAGCCCCACAGAAGAGCTTTTACGACCGTCTGTCCCTCAGAACCGCCTGTTCGCTGCTCCGGGGAGCCTTTGGGAGAATTTACAGAGATTTTCCGTGATGAATAGTTTTATTTTTAGGAAATGGTTTGCATTTGTGAAACGCACACGGCGCTAACGTTTGAGTAAAAGCAGCCCTGAAACTTCCTTTGACCGGAGCCGCCGTGTCTTTCGTCTGCAGACCAGACTTGAACCCATCATCGAGGACGCGGGCGACCACGAGCTGAAAAAGTCCAGCAAGCGGACGCTCCCTGCTGACTGCGGGGACTCCCTGGCCAAGAGAGGCAGTGTAAGCCGCTCCCTCCGCCCCCCCGCCAACCCTCCACCCACACCTGAGCGCGTCCCGAAGCAGAAACGAAACCGCTTTAATGGCTTGGGGTGCTTTAAAGTGGAGGTCTATTTCAAATTGTGTTGTATTTCTTGCTGCAATGAGCCAGCCAACTAAAGTTTTAATGTTAGAATTTTCTTACTATTCAGTTGCGTCTTTCCTCAGTGCTCGCCCTGGCCCGACAAAGCCTACGTCAGCCCCAGCCAGGGAGCTAGTCCCTCCTTCTCCTCCACTCCGCTTTCCACCTACACACCCTCCTCTGTACCAGACAGGTATGAGTGTGAGTGTGTGTGTGTGTGGGGGGGGGGGATGGGGGTCGTGGCGTGGCCTCACCTCTTGCTCATCCTCTCCTAGTGACTCGTCCTCACCCAATCACCAGGCAGACCCTGGCAGCCTCGCCACTTCCGAGGTCAGGCCGTGGTCGCGGCTGATGAAGCTGCAGGTCCAGATACGCGTCCGTCTTTTGACTCGTTTCTCTGTCGTTTCCTACAGCAACTGAGCCCCACGGCCTCCATACAGGACACGCAAAAGTGGCTGCTGAAAAACCGATTCAACTCCTACGCACGACTCTTTTCTAATTTCTCAGGTACGCGGCGAACACGCGCTCAGGCCTAAACGCACTGCTGGAAACAACACTGACTTCTCCACTTGCTAGGTTCTGATTTGTTGAAGTTGACTCGGGAGGACCTGGTCCAGATTTGTGGGCCAGCCGATGGGATCAGACTATTCAATGCACTTAAATCCAGGTGTGTGTGTGTGTGTCTGTCTGTGTATCTTTGCGTGTGTGTGTCTGTTTGAAGCTGACAGCACTGTCATGTTTTGTGTGTGTTTGTGCAGATCGGTGCGCCCCAGACTGACAGTCTACGTCTGCCAGGAGAGTCCCGTGGTTGAGAGACACGGCACCAATGAAAACGGAGAAAACAGCATTTCACCTGGTTTACATGGTGAATTTAAAAAAAAAAACCCAACATTTTCCAGCTCTGTGGTTTTCTTCTGTGTGCGACTTCCCGTCTTCGTGTCTGTGCAGTGTATCACGCTCTCTATCTGGAGGAGCTCACGGCTGCAGAGCTGATCCGCAAGATCGCGTGTGTGTGCAGCCTTCCACTAGGAACAATCAACCAGGTGTACAGACAGGGTCCTACAGGCATACTCATCCTTCTCAGTGATCAGGTATATGGGCACGTACACACACACAAAACATGACGACGTTTAAATTTACACCTAGAAAGTGTAAAAAGACAGTTTTTTTTCTTCGTTGGCACAATGTCGCCACCTAGTGGTCGGTGTCTTGTATGTACGACGACTCATCGTGTTTAGTTTTGTTTTTGTTTGTTTGTTTTTTATAATTGCCAACATTACTGCTCAGTAGTCAACAAACTGCAGCGATACGGTTTTTCTTTTTCTTCCCAGATGGTTTATAACTTTCCAGACGAGAGCAGTTTTTTGATCGGCACTGTCAAAGGTCAGCTCCTCATGCTGGTGTCCTCTGAGAAAAAGAATTGGCCCCTCAGAAACCTCATTACACATGCCGTTGATGAGAATGACATTTTTGTTTGTTTGTTTTGTCACTCCCCCTGCAGATGAACTGGGTGAAGGGCTTCATCTAATCCTGAAGTAGAGAAAAGGACAGATGGCTTCGCTTACTCTCCTCCCTGTTCTGGAGCTGAAGACTCCCTCCGCCCGTCCGTCTCCGCCTGCCTCCACTCTTTCCTCGTCCTCCCTCCTGTTCCCTCTAAACGCTCCCTCATCGGAAAGCAGACAGACTGCACTATAGCCATGTAAATGTTAGAATCTGACATGGGTGTGTCCACTGTTTCATATTGAAAACACTATTGATGAAGGACAGAGAGGAGACGGGGGGGACGGTAGCTAGTAGATGTATTTTAACTTTTACCTGTTTCCTGTTCTTTTTTTTATACCGTTTCTATGGTGGAGGCTCCCAGAGAGCGGAGGAGGGTTTCACGCGCCGGTCGGCAGGAGGAGAGAGTTTCTCCGTTGCTCGCTGCCCTCCTCTCTCAACATGTACTCGGCCAGTATTTGAGCGCCTGCGTCACTGAACGGCACGCAGCCTCGACAGACTCGCTCGTTTCCGGAGAAACTCTGCTCGTGTAACATTCTCCGTGTCTGTCTTAACTCTCTGATCAGCTGAGTCGGCCAACGCGAAGAAGTCTCGGTAGAATTTGGAGGTCAGTTTTGTTTTCGACGCTGGCGCCATCTTTTATCCGTAGGGGGTGTTAGAAAGGCTGATTTTGTCACTTCACACATCCAACTCAATTCCTTTCTTCCAACCCAACGTCCCACTGAGCTCAGCTAACACGGCCTGTGAAGCCTGTGCTTTTATAATTTTATTTAATTGCCTATTTATGGATCTGCCATTTCTCTCACTGGCATGGAACTGTTGTTTTTTTGGATTTTTGTTTCTTTTCTGGTGCCATATTAGCTGTTGAACCTGTTCAGACGACACCTTCACCACGTCTTTGTCTTCTCCGTGAGCTTGAAACACTGGTTTGGTGAAGCGAGGCTACGCTTTGGGGCGGTTTTTGTCCACAAGAAGAAACCTCAAAATGTTCCTTTCTGGTGCGGTCATGCCTACACTCAATCCCATAATATGGACCAAGCAGCTTTAAGATTATCAGGAACTTTTGAGGAAAAGTCAGACAAACATTTGTAAAGCCGATCTGATCGCAGCTTAGACTTTTGTGTGTGTGCAGCATGAGATACGACAGAACAAAATCAGAACTTTTCAGGACTTGAAGGGCCAACTGTGGGTAACGGCTGGTCGGCGCGCTGCTTTTAGGGTTAAACGTGTTTCCGAGTCACTGTTAAAGCTCTCTTTAGCCAGGTCAGGAGGTAACGTTGGACGTTTCAGATCCAAATCAGCTTTCAGCTGTGCTGCCTGGCCATCAGTGTCCCGTCTGAGCTCTGCGAGAGTTCTAGAAGAGTAATCCAGAAGCTCCACGGTGTGATGCCACTTCTCATTTTTAAGTAGCCCTTTGAGTCTTTATCTTTGCTTTTAAATCTGCGATCGTCTGAATGATGGTGAGGGATTAACCTTTAGGCAGGAGATGAGATGAATGTGGCAGAAATGCCAACGTTAGGTTAGCTAGGCTAGCTTCTGTCACATCAGGACAGAATTTTGCTCCTTGGTATACTTTTTTCACCTGAATGTGACAACCCGACCCAAATCTGGCCTGCACAGATGTTCAAATCTGCAACACTTGTTTCCATAGTCTTAATCTATCGACTCCAAAATCATGTCAGCTCCACATTTGTCTTCAAAACCTTTTTTTAGCACGTTTTACTGGCCCATGTTGATGTTTGGCACACATTATCTTGAAGATGTTCCGTTCGGTTTGCAAGCGTCAGGTCTGTGCATGTGTCCCTTTTCCTCCAAAGTCGGTCGTTTTGTCAGTTTTGAGGGGTTTTTTTGTTTGTTTTTGTTTTCACTTTTGGTATCATGAATCTGTTTAGCTTTATGTTCAGGAAAGAGCATGTGGGAAATGGAGAAAGAAGGGAGGAGGCGATTTTCATTTGCCGAGTTTATCTCCTCCTTTCTCCAGACTTTAGCGAAGCAAGTCTGCACTGAAGAAATAAAAACGCCTGAGCTCAGCTGGCAGTACCACAACCACATCCTCACAGTTTTTCTGTCTTTTTTTTTTCCACCAGAGCCAGGACTGTAGCTCTTGTGGTGTTTACATGAATTAAAAACATGTAGTGCTAACAGTGCAGTTGGGATACAAAGATAGACTAAGACAGCCTGAGTCTGTCATCTGTGTGTGTGTGTGTGTGAGTGAGGGAGAGCAGCAGAGGTAACCACTGTTTTTGTGCAGCCTAATGTCAATGGCGATGCTTCTCATGTGCACAGTATCATATGCTGGAGACGTACACAACCACATGTGCTGGGAATAAAGAATTTCATAACTTTTCTTCTGCTTTTCTATTTAAGAACAACGCGAAGTATCGGTATCATTAGATGCAGAGGAATCCTCTAAAATATGTAGGTTTTTTAAATTTACGTTTTGTTTTTACACCCAGGTGTAGTTTACAGGTTCGGGTTCAACAGCGCCCTCTACCGGTACAACGAGAACTGCAGCGGAAGTAGGATCAAACGGCGATATGACGACCAAAAGAAAGATCCTGGGAGATTTTGATCCCTAAATCCTTCAGGGATCGCGGCTTCGCACAGTTCCAGCCCAACCTGGCCTCTGCCACCCAGGGAGCCCTCGTATAAGAACCGTCACGCTGATTCTGCGTGGAAGGCCGCTCCGTCCCGATGACGTCATCTGACGCTTTCTGTCAGCGTCCAGGAAGTGAGTCTCTGGTCGTTGTTTGTGTTTTAACGTCGACTCTACTCTGCCTTTCAACGCACACGCGGGACCAAATGGCAACGTTTATTTCTGTCCCGTTAAAAAAGTCGTCTGAGGTGGATCTGGTGAAGCCGCTGTCCAAGTTTGTCAGAGCTACGTACCAAACGAGCGACGAGCAGGCGGAATATATCCGCGCCGTGGAGGAGCTGAACAAGCTTCGTAAGAGCGCCGTGGGAAGGCCGTTGGACAAACATGAGAGCTCCCTTGAGGTTTTGCTCAGGTACCAAACCCTCCATTTTATAACAGGAAGCGTTAGCTAAGCTTTAGACTTCTGTAAAACTTTTTTAACAGGCGTTTGTGTTGGTCGTTGCCGCACCCAGGTGCCTGGTTAGCATTCGGTTGCTAACCAGGCAGCTAAAGTTAGTGGAGCTAAGAAGCTAACGCACTTTTTCACAGTGACTCATGAAATATCAGCTGACACGGAGGTGGTTTGCAGACATGTTTGAAAAAAACTAAAAAGTTCCAAGTTAAAATCAGCAATGTTTACGTCGAGCTTTTTTAAAAATGGCTTCTTCAAGGGGACAACCCGAGGCAGCTGTTACCAAAGCGGATCGAAGCTAAAAACATATTAGCCCAGGCCAATCAAACTGGTCAATTAAAACTAATCAGTGACAAGTGTTTTTAGTACAACTGCCAATCCCTTTTAAAATCTTTAACCAGTTTGTATGTGTCTATAAATGTATTATATTTATATATCATCTGACTGGGAAGTTTTTAAAAATCAGTAGCAGCAAAGACTGGATTTACAAATAAAAAGAGGTGAAAAGAAAAGAAAAAGACCTGCTTCTCTTCAACTATTTTTCTGTTACGGTCTGGTGTAAATTGAAAATTTGGCTGTATAAAGAGGAAAAGGGCAGAGATGAACAAAGCCAGAGAATATTTTTATTTATCCTGTCTTCTTCCTTTATATTTCAATTTTTTTTTTTTTTTTTGCCAATGTTTTTTTGCTGCTGTGGGATGAATAAAGTTCTATTCTATTCTTTTCACCTCCCGCTTTGAATTTAACACACATTACTGGAATTATACACACTTGCGTAAGGTTCCCAACCCACCGTTATGTAATTCATCCAACTTTTTCAAGTTTTTGTTTAAAAAAAAACCCCAAAAAAGTGTTTTAACTTCTGGATTGTGACTTGGTATCAGTTCACATGGCTGACCTGCATACCTTTCCAGTGTCGTACCTGCAGACTTTGCCTCCTGTTAGTTCAGGCTTTGGTGCGCACTGACTCATGAGTTGTGTTATCTGCGGCATTGCCCAGATTCCACCAGCTCCCTGCGCACTTGAACAACTTGAACTTGTTCCAGGTGCCAAGCTTTGGGTTGCTGTGAACGCGACCTGAACACGTCACAGGAAATAACCTCACTAAAGCATGTGATTTGCAGCTTTTAAATCCTTCGGAGTGGTGAGGTGTATTCATCCTTTCTTATATTCATTAGCAACCAGGAGGACATTTCTCTTGTCTGCATGGAATGATTTGACACGAGGACGCGGCGGATCACCGTGTTCCACGCTAATTCGCCATGCGCCGGCCTGAGGGCCTGTCTGTTTGCAGCCTCCATGGACACACTTGTGTGTCTCCACAGCAACCATTGTGTGGCCTAGAATGTTGTCCTTTTTTCCTTAGCAAACCAGGCAGCAGAGCACAGCTTCTCTCCCACGTTTGAGTTGACCTTCCCGTTTGTTTAAACCAACCCATCGAGCTGTTTGATGTAAACGTGGACGTTAAGCCTTCTATGTTGAGGATTCCCTAACGGCTGTTTCCTCAAGGCTGAAAATAAATAATTCACGTCACTGGCACACCCACTTACGGAAAAGAACAAAGTTGCCAGCCACGGTTCTTCCTGACTCAGCGTCAGTGACACAACTATAGCTGAAACGACTGAGCTTCTTCAGACCACACACACACACACAGAGGCATACACACACACACACACACACACCTGCACTCTGGTTTTCCACCATGATGTCGTCTTTTCTGGTCCAGACATGTTTGAAAGCAGGCTTTGAATGTGCGTGTTCCTCTTTTCAGATATTACGATCAGCTGTGTGCTGTGGAGCCCAAGTTCCCTTTCTCTGAAAACCAGGTGATCAAGCGGACGTCGCACGTGTTTGTTAGTTGGTTCCCGAACAGCAACCGAGTGTCTAAACGCTGTTTTTTGGTCTTCGTCTACAGCTCTGCCTGACCTTCACGTGGAAAGATGCGTTTGACAAAGGCTCCCTGTTTGGGGGCTCAGTCAAGCTCGGTAAGTGCTGATGGAAATACGGACGTCAGCAAAGCACAACCGTCAAATTTATCCTTATTCCTCTGCTTCGTCCTGTGCAGCTTTGGCCAGTTTGGGCTACGAGAAGACGTGTGTGCTGTTCAACGTGGCCGCTCTGGCCAGTCAGATCGCCTCCGAGCAGAACCTGGATAACGACGAGGGCCTGAAGGCCGCAGCCAAATACTATCAGGTCAGCACCGCTGGAGAAAGCCGCTTTGATTGATTTCCTTGTCCTGGTTGGTGGGGATGAAATAGTGCTGCGTTTATGGTGGTGTAGGTGTTGCGCTGTCAGGTCCTCTTTGGTTCTTTTCCTGACACATCCTGGGGAGGAGGTGTAGTGCGCTTACGTTGCCTGATGTTCGTGGTGTTACATTTCCTTTTTTCCTCCCTCTCCAGCTGGCCAGTGGAGCCTTTGGACACATTCAGGACACCGTTCTGTCGGCGCTGAACAGACAGCCCACCATGGACATCTCCCCGGAAACCATGGGTACCCTGAGCACCATCATGCTGGCGCAGGCCCAGGAAGTCATCTTCCTCAAGGCAGCCTCAGGTGCCGGCCTCAAGCTCATTGTTGATATATTTGGGTCGAAAAACAAGGCCTAGTTTTCAGCGTGATGCTTCATATAAATGTAGGTACTGGCAGGGGAACGCTAACTGGCTAAATGGTCTTGTGAAAAGGCGTCACGCTAAAGAACACGCAGCAGCAGCAGCACGTTTGGTGTTTTCTGAGGCTCCTTATTAAAGCAGCTCATGATCCAACAGATAAGATGAAAGACGCCGTCATTGCAAAGCTGGCCAACCAGGCAGCGGATTTCTACGCGACGCCTTCAAGCAGTGTCAGTACAAAGACACCCTTCCTAAGGTAGGCGAAGGACGCGCGTGGGGAAAGGTGCTGTGCGCTTTCAGACCACACACAGGCAGCCATGCCCGCCCTGCTGGGAACACAGCGTACAGAGTTCTGGGTGTATGGATGGTGTGTGCTTCCTGTGTCTGGTTGCGTGCTTCTTTTTTTTTTATACCTCTCCCTTGTGTGTATTCTTGGAAAATATGACCAAGAGTGGCTCTGGTGGTGCAGGACTCCTCCGATTTCCACCCGCTCCTCCTTTCATTGGTTCACTTCATCCTGGTTTCTCCTGGGTTTTCCTGGTAACCACTAAAAGGAACAGGTTTCCTTCAGGGCTGCTTTCTTATCTAACCGAGGATGTGAAACATTTACAGGCCGTCTCGGACGAAAACACACACAAATACACACCTTTTTTGAACGCGGAAGGTCAGAGTAAATGGATTAAAGCTGCATGCAGGAGCAGCTTTAATTTCCCAGCGCAGAAAGAATGTTTGTGTTTATCTAAGCAATAAGAAAATGTATCCGGTATACACACACACACACACACGCACGCACGCACGCACACACGGGATTTGGGGCATTAGATCAGGGTGGTAAAAGGTTAAACACTCACGACCTGTTCTGTTCTCTCTCTCGTTGTCTCCTTTCCTCCTGCATCCCCCCTGTGGCGGTGGTGATCATGTTGGGGCTGGCACTGATTGTGTGTGTGTGTGTGTGTGTGTGTGTGTGTGTTGGTGTTGTGTGCCTGAAAACTCCTAACTGCTTGTGTTTGCTGGATTATTTCTGTGACATCTTCCTGCTGGTGTGTGTGTGTGTGTGTGTGTGTGTCTGCCTCCCTGTGGTCTGCCTTGCTTCCGTGTGTGTGTGTGTGTGTGCGCGTACCTGTGTATGCCTGCCTGTGTCTTGCTCTGTGGTTGCCTCCCCCTGGTCAGTATTTTTATTTTCAGGAAGTGCTGCCCGTGCTGGCGGCCAAGCACTGCATCATGCAGGCCAACGCCGAGTTCTACCAGAGCGCCCTGGCTAATAAGAAGAAACACTTTGGAGAGGAGATCGCTCGCCTACAGGTGCTCCGGCCTCCCTCCCTCCCTCCCAGCGCTTCATCCGCCAGTCGTTCACCTATTTCAACGCTTCCTCTTTTACCTCCTTCGTCTCTGCAGCACGCAGCAGAGCTGGTGAAAACCGTGGCGTCTCGATACGACGAGTACATAAGCGTCAAAGACCTGAGCGACAGGATCAACCGATCCCTCACCTCAGCCAAGAAAGAGAACGATTTCATTTACAACGACCGCGTGCCCGACGTCAAGGATCTGGAGCATATCGGCAAGGCAGCGCTGGTCAAAGCGGCGCCCATCACCACGCCACTCAGCCAGAAATTCACAGGTGGGACACGTCAGGGAACTGAATGCGGAGCTCCCGTTGACGAGCTGCGTTCACGGAAGCACGCCTCGTCAGCCAGCTGGCAGCCCGCTGAGGCTTTTCCAGCGGTTAGGTTGAATTGACTTCTCAACGTCATTAATCATCCTCTCCTCCTTGCTGCACCTGTTACAAATCACAAAGCCGTAATTAAACCTATTTGAATCTTTTTTTTACAGTTTCTGACATGGAAACACTTCATATTTGTTTGTGATCTTTATATTTGTAACGGTGGATGAAGAAGGTGGTTTCTGGAGTAGTTCTGGAAGAGGATCCCAGCTGAAAGCCAGTCCTCGGTGTCCTCCTTGTGCTTTCAGACCTATTTGAGAAGATGGTCCCTATGGCGGTGCAGCAGGCCATGAGTATCTACAACCAGAGGAAGACTGACTATGTTAACAGGCTGGTGGGAACCATGAGGGAGGCCACCAACCTGTGCAATGGGTATGCAGCCACGAGTTTGCTTTTTCCACCCTTCGGTGCTTTCAGTACGCTGATATTTCATTTAAAATGTATGATATATGTATGATGTGGTCTACCGTAACGGTACATGAATGCTGTAAAACAGATGCATGCGCTTAACCAGGGTTAGTCTCAGAGCAGTATGTGCTTTAATTCTTTGCTTTTAAAACCAGAATCAAGACTTTTTTTTGGAACGTCACAAATATTGTAATTTCTCCATCAGGGTGCTGGCATCACTAAACCTGCCGGCAGCACTGGAGGACCTGTCGGGAGACTCCATCCCCCAGTCCATCGCAGAGAAGGCTCGCTCCATCGTGCAGCAGGGAGGACTGCAGAGCATCGAGCAGCTCATCAAAGACCTGCCCGAGCTCCTGACCCGCAACAGAGAGATCCTGGACGAGGTCAGATAAACGGAGCCTCGCGTTCAGGGCTCGGTGCTAGGGCCAGCAGGTCGTAGAGGTGGATGACCCCTGAACTCCGATACATCTGTCAGTACACATGTCCAGGGTCACACTTAAGACGAACAAAATGACTTAAATGGCGGATCTGGACAAACTCCCCTACTATCTGTATAAAAACGGGGCACATTTGTCTGTTGTGGCAGAAATCCCAGATGAAAATCATTACTGAAGCGTAATCCACTGATTTTTGGGCCAAGAACTGCGTGTCCGCCAGCTTCAGCCAAGCTGCTTTTAGACAATGTGCATACAACAAATAAACAGATGGAAAAAAAGATTAAAGACACATTGCGCTTCCACATTTGTTGGTGGAGTTGACAAGTGC
>CAAE01015012.1:143416-150916 GCA_000180735.1 Tetraodon nigroviridis
TCTCTCCCTCTCTCTCTCTCTCTCTCTCGGTGTGTTTTCAACTTAGGAACAAAGGTTTCTGCGAAGGAAGAAAGAAAAAAAAAGCCCCGCGGCAGCTGATGAAGATGGTGTAGAGTTCAGACGCGCGTGTGTGTGGGCTGTCTAATTGAGGGGATTGTTTGATTTCTCTCCCTCTACGTTTCTCTCTGAAGACCTGTCAAAGTCGCAAATCGCTGAAAACGACGAGCGGCGATGGAAAAACGGCGTTTAGGAAGAAAGGGGGGAGGTACGCCCACCTCCCCCAAAGAGATGAGAAGACAGGCAGAAAGGATGGGAGAAGCAGCGTGTCTTCAGTCTGTCAAACATCCGTCCTAGACCACAAACCCGCGCAGCAGGTGCGCCCACCTTCACCGCTGCGCGTAAAAGCGCGGCCGCTTTTACGCGCACGCGCTCGGACTCTGTTCACCAGCTGATGCCCCGCAGGTGGACAGAAGACAGAGCGGGCCGGTTGCACGGCTCCTTCCGGGCTCTCTCCGGGGTCCCTCCTTTATCTCCGCCCGGATCTCGGTTCAGTCTACGTTTGAACCCGCGTTTTTTCCAGAAATGCGCTTCAGTAAGGCGCACCGCTGACGCACGCTGGCCAAATTCAGCAGCCGCGGCCCCTAAGGGGGGTCAAACCAGGGCTTTTTACCTCAAGCACCCGGTAGTAAATGCACCGTTTAGCCCGGCGGAGCCGGCGTCTGATTGGACGGTGCTTCCACCAGGTGGTTCACGCGTGATGTCGGACGGCAGCGGCGCTGGATCCACCTCGAACGGCTCCCGCCTGTATTCCGCCCCTACATAACCTTATATTACACACCTCCTCCTGCTCGACAATGACTTGGTAATACGATTTAACAGTTTCAGGCTCGTCGGCAAGCCAGTCCTGCGTTTGTGACAACGCCTGAGCGCACCCAATGAGAACCGCGATGCCTGCGCCGCGAATGTGAACCCTGTTGGGATGCAGAAAAAGGGGAGGGCACTATTTTAAGCTCGAACCTTTTTGGATGATCTTTCGGGAGCCCTTTATCGACAAACAAGACTTTCTAGATATATGCATACTGGTGAGCGGGGTGCGTGAAAGACAACCGGTGTTCACGCCGGAGCGGCTCCCAGCAGCTGCGCGTTTCGTTTTGTTGTGATATTCACACCTTTTCCCTCCATTCTGGTCCCATTTTAACAGCCATTAAGACAGCGCGAGGCTCCGCGCTCAGCAGCTTCGCCTCATTTGAATAGGAAAGCTAAAAATAATTTAACAAAAACACCAAAAAGCTCATTCTTAGATCTCACAAAAACAAACGAAGCACCCCCTCCAACACCCCCAGCACCCCCCAGAAATGTCCATTTCTAATCCGAATGGATGGAGCCTGTGAGGAAAGCTGCAGCTGCTGCCTGCAGAGGTGGCGGAGGGCCATTCCTCTGTTTCCTGTCTGTGGCTGTCCGCTCGCCCCGCCACACGCTCCATCATCCTTTAAATATTCATGCCCGTTCCCTCTGAATAATCATGAGGGCCGCATTAATATTTATGCTCCTCACTTGTTGAGGTGTCATTGGATCCCTGTACCCGCGCGCACGCACAGGCACTTACACACTCTGGTGATCAGACAGGGCGGCTATGTCACCCCGAGGATGAGTCAAAGGCACTGGTGTAAGTGATGGCTGGTGGGGTGGGGGGGTGAGGGCCCCTACTTGTGTTCCATCAGTAATAATCCGGGGGATAATCTGCTCCGTTGGCCTCCTCCGTCCCCAAAACATCCACCAACAGGCCACCGCAGGTTGGCCCTCCTCACACCTGGACTGGACAAGAGCTTCAGAGCTGGTTTTTATTGCCTTATTTCGTCTTTGTGATTTCTCCTGCAGGTCTGGCTCATCTGTGCGCGCCGCCGTGCGCGTGACGGTTTGGCTGCGTACAAATGACGCAGGTGTCACTTTTAACGTCAACGCGCAGGTATCGGTCCACGCCGCTGCTGCGGGGGGGTGTTTGAAGCCGTGCAGGTTGACGTGGGGAGAGGCGGGGCGTTCCATCCCTCCCCGGGACGAGGAGCCCTCGCCTCGGTTCCAGGAAGGTGGAGGGTCGCCGTCCCTCGCCGGGGCGCTGGAACTGACATAACAGGCGGCCGAGGCACGCACGGGCGTACACACACACACACACAGTCAGCTGTGCACTTCCGATCCAAGTGTGTTTTATATAACACGCCACAGTCGTGGGGGGTATTTTTGTGCACAGACGAGCGCCGTTGAGTCTCTGTCCTGCGCGCACGCATGCCAACCATACCTCCGACTCAGCAGACAGCAGGTGCTGGTGTGTTCAGGTCACATTTAAGATCAAACACACACACCAGTTGTCTGCCGGCAGCTTCCTTTCAAAAGCCCCCCCGATGCTGCTTTAGGAGCAGATATTTCTTGTAGACCAATAAAGTTTCATTAATAAGTGATCAACTGTGTGGAGCTGAGGAACGCGCTGCGCACACACACACTTGCGTGCACACTTCGTTTGCTGGTTTTTTGTTGTGTGATGACGCACTTCCTCAGGTCTGTGCTCACACACACACACCTCTGCCTGTGGTTTAGCGCTGCAGCCGTCGTCTTTGCATTCGACGCGCACAGAAGTGAAAATGTTCTGCTAAAATAAAGTCTCAGCCTGTCTGTTAAGACAATTCGGTTCGCGTCAGCGTCTGTCGCGTGTGCGCGACGCCTTTTGCTGTCTGTTCGTGTAAATCTAACAGAACTCAGGTTCAAGTTGGTTGTACCAGCAGCTGAAGGGCCGAGACCCTCAGCTGCTGCACATCCTGTGTGATACCAGTACCGGTGTCTGCAGCCGTAATTCTCCGTCTGGAGACTAAACAAAGTACATTTCTACGCCTCAGGCTGCATTGTAGCAGAGGTTATAGGTGCCATTTTATTCCTTCTGCTTATCAATAATGTATCATGTGACTTTGGGTTGAATGAGACAATGAAATTAATGGAAAAAGAATAAAAACAAATGCATTTGTGTGTTTCCCCCCCCCCCCAGATCTACTAGGATTTCGTTCATTCTACTTCAAAAAGGGTGAAATAAAAGGAACATATTTAAAGTGAGGAGAAAAAAAGCAGAAGCTCCTTTAAACTCATCCTCGTGGGTGTGAAAGCAGTTTCAGAACCGCTGAAGGTTCTTGTGAGTGGGTTTCCTTTCTGCCTTTCCAGTATAGAAGCACCGCATGCAGTTATATTTTAATCACGTTTCGGAGCCCTCTTTTTGGTTCCGATGATGGTTGTTGCTGCCCCAGACTCGGACACAGGCGGCCCGGCTGGGGACACAGCCCGCTAACGACGGCTCCTCCGCGCATCCATATTTCATGCTCCAAATTGAGTTGTGTTTTTTTGTGTGTGTGGTACAACCGTGATCACCGGATTAGGTGAATTATTTAGCGAGCTATTGATGAAACCCGGGGTTTAACGGACGCTTTGGGTGTCATGTTTATTTCAAGCTGCATAAAGTCGCGAGCGTCCGTCAGCCGCCTCCCGCGCGCCGCCATTAGGCTCGTGCCGCCGCGATCGTTTTAATCAAACTGTCTGGGCTTGATTAAACAGGTCTGGCGCGAGACGCCCGGACAAAAGGCTGCAAGTTCCGGTAAGTCGCGTGAATTCCTTGGAAGGTGTGGGCGCGTGGCCCACGACCCTCCTCCCTCTCTCCTCCTCCCCTCCTCCTCCTCCTCCCTCTCTCCTCCCCTCCTGCTAAAGGCGGAGGAGCCGCGGAGGAGCCCTCAGTCAAGCGGCGCTGATCGGCGGCGGCTCCTCGGCAGGCTGGCCGGCAGAGAGCCCCGGAGGGAGGACCACACCAGCGGCGGCTCCCGGTAAGAACGCGGGGCCGCGGGGCTCCACCTGCGGCGCGTCCGCGCGCTCCCTCCGCCTGTCCGTGGCCCTTCCGCGGTACCGAAATCACGACGTGGAGCGATTAGAAGCACCGGCGTGGGCTGATCGCCGTGTTTGCGCCAGGAAACGACCCCCGCCTGCAGCCCTTTTTACGCCTAAATCAACAGATTTGGTGCTTTTTTGCGGGACGCCGCGGGTCCGTGAAGGCGTCCGGGGCTCGGTGGCCTCCCGCCGGGGCTCGGTGGCCTCCCGCCGGGGCTCGGTGGCCTCCCGCCGGGGCTCCTGCGGCGGATGCAGCTGACAGCACAGTGAGGTCCCGGAGCAGGAGGGTCCACTCCCTGTCTGGGTGTAAAAATAGCCCGGTGTGTCAGCTTAGCCTGGGTCACGACACACACACACACACACACACACACACACACACCCAGAAAGTGGATCTTATTGCTGTTATGTGGGTCATCCTACTACAAAGTTGAGCCCGAAGACGAGACCTGTTTATTTTCCTCCGAGCAGCCCTGGACCAGCGTGCTGGTTCCGCTGGTCCCTTTCTGTCTGGTGCTGTTGCTCGAAGGCGTGTTGGATGGGTTGGATGTCAGCTGCAGAGGGACACAGCTGCCTCCCCACCGGGGGCCCTGGCGGCGGGGCCGCTGCGGCCGCCCAGGTGCTGGTGACTCCAAGGACGGTGTAACCTACATTTCACACCTGCAGCCTACTTCCGTGCTTCGGGGGCCTGGTGGGGAGAGAGAGAGCAGAGACGGTGGTCTCCCCCACGGCGGAGGTGCAGGTGGGTGGTGTCAGAGGGCGAGCGGTGCCCCAGTCCCCCTGATGGGAGCTGCAGGAGAGGTGAAGCATCCCTTCTTCTTTCCCAGAGAGCACGCGGCGGTTCCACCGGCATTGTTTTGGTTCTGTTTGCACGTGACGGAGAAATCCGGGCAGGATCTCTCCGGTCCGACCCGGAGGCCCCCGTAGAGGACCCGAGAGCCCCTGAGCATCAGTTCTGCCGTTCTCGTGGTCTCGGTGGTTCTAATTACCAGCACTTAAAATAACTCGCTGGAGCAACAACGGAGGAGCTCTTGGATCTGGTCCCTGTGGCCGGCCCGTGAGTCCGGTTGGACGAGCCAGGCGGCGTTTGGCTGCTGAATAAAGGGCTCCTGGTGTGTAGGTGGCTCCGGCGAGCGGGAGCGGCAGATGGATGGAGATGCGGCGGGTGCTGGCGCTCCCTGCCTCCCGCCGCCATCCGTCACGCGCTAATGATCATGTCACACCTTCTCCCTGGGCGGCAGCCGCTTTCTGCAGCGCTCAGCTCAAAAAGCGCCAGCTCCCGACGCACGGCTGTGCCGCAAATCCTTCCTTCCACCAGTTCTTCACGTTCCCGGCCTCCTCCTCCTCCTGCCCGGGGCGGGGGGGCTCCAAAAACCCCCAAAAATCCACAACACAATAAAAAATACAACACAAAAAAAAAAAAAAAAACCAACCCCCCCAAAAACAAAAACCCAACCACCAAAAAAAAAACAAAAAACCACAAAAAAAAAAAAAAAAAAAAAAAAAACAAAAAAAACAACAAACCATATAAAAAAAAAAAAAACAAAAAAAAAAAAAACCCATATATCACTCGTCGTTCCACCGCCACGTTTGGTTTCGTTGTCACTGTACGTATAAACCCGTTCAGTATCTCTCCGTTCCGACCCGCATACCCGTATCAACATAGCGTTGTTGCCCGTGTACACTTGTTGCCCCCCCCCCTCCCCCCCCACCACCCGCGGTATCAACAACGTCGTATCGCTCGCATCGGTCCCCCTGGTCCGCCCTCTAGCCCGTTGGTACTATCCAGTCGTCGTGGGTCGTCGTAAAAAAGTTCTCCGGTGTTGTAGTTGTCTCCGTCGAGCGGTATCGGCAGATGGATGGAGATGCGGCGGGTGTGGCGCTCCCTGCCTCCCGCCGCCATCCGTCACGCGCTAATGATCATGTCACACCTTCTCCCCGGGCGGCAGCCGCTTCTGCAGCGCTCAGCTCAAAAAGCGCCAGCTCCGACGCACGGCGTGTGCCGCAATCCTTCCTTCCACCAGTTCTTCACGTTCCCGGCCTCCTCCTCCTCCTCCTCCTCCTCCTCCTCCTCCTCCTCCTCCTCCTCCCGGGGTGCCGCTCCCTCCGTCCCCGGTCCCCACAGCCTCCTGAAAGCACCCCACCGGGAGCCTGTGGGGTGCTTCTGCCGGGGCCATGTGGCAGTAGTGTGTTTTCCCTCAGCCGGGGGTTAAACACGCCTGTTTCGGGGCCACACACACACACACACACAAACACAGACACACACACACACACACACACCCTCTGAGCGGATGATTGTGGCCCAGCCTTACAGGGGGAAGTGTCCCCTTGAGCGGAACCCGGCCCCGCTGAACGCATCTCTCCCTTTTGGATAAATACGGCGGAATGCCACTTCCTCACGTGCACGTGCGTGTGTGTGTGCGTGCGCCGGTGCGCTTTGGTACGGCTCTCACCGCTGGGATGGGAGATTGAGCTCGGCATTCTGGGAATATCAGTGCCAGCTGAGCGGATAAAACCCTCTGCAGCTGCTGCTTCTAAGAAAAGACGGAGGAGGGCATACACGCCAACACACGCGCACGCGCGCGCGCACGCACACACACACACACATGCACTAGACATGTTGACATGAGCTGCAGAGAGGTGAAGCGAGTCCGTCACGAGTTACAGTAACCGGCTTTGAGTGCGGCACAGTTACCGTGTCAAGCCTTGGGCGACAATAGTGTGAGATGCCTGGACATCACACGACACACACACACATCACACACACACACACACACACACACACACACACACACACACACATGTGCGGATGAGCTAACTGATGTCATTTCCAGCAGCTATGCTTCTATGCTTTGGCTACTACTTGATAAGAGTGTGTGTGGGCATGCCTGAGCCTGTGCCTGTGGGTGTGTGTGTGTGTGTCGTGTGTGTGTGTGTGTGTTGTACAGTGGCCACTAACGCTGTTTTTCTCCCCTAATTCTCAGTCACTTCAGGCTACTTTCCACTGACCAGTCCAGAGGAAGAGGAGAGGAAGAGTAGAGGAAGAGGAGAGGAAGGAGCGCGCAGGCGAAGAGGATAATTGCGTTTCTGGCTGCCCCAGGGGATCATGGGATGCATGACCTCATCATTCACCTGTGAGGCTCTTCAGTAAACAGCTCCAGATAGGTCAGCCATACGTCCTCTCTTCACACACACACACACACACACACACGTGTGTGTGACAGACGGATGTTTCACCTTGTTCAGCAGGATGAGCGAGGCAGCGGCAGAAAGCGCAGACGTCCTCCCGCTAGCCAGCGACGCCGCGCCGTGTGATGCAGTGGCCTGCCCCTCCCCCCCGCCATGTCCGTCCTCCTGCAGACAGAAGGACTGTAGCATCGCCAGTCAGAAGCCTGAGCAGCAGGTAAACGGCACCAGCCGACAAAGAACACCGCCGCTGCAAGCTGGAACCGCTGATAATTCTGCTCTGCTCCCCCCCCGTGTAGCCGCCCGCTAACCAGGCGCAACCAAAGAGAAAAGTGAAGGTGCGCTAACGTGGCCGCGCTTCGCTCTGCTCAAAACTGCGGTTGTAACGTTGTGTCCTGTGCGCAG
>CAAE01015012.1:155916-160536 GCA_000180735.1 Tetraodon nigroviridis
TTTTGTTTTGGCCCTCTGTGCGCTGTGGGGTGAGCAAGTGAACAGGCTGGGTGTGTAAAAAGGAGGCACCGATGTGAAGGCTGGTGTGTTCCACGCGGAGTTGACGGTTGTCCCTTTAATGTTCTGTAGAAACCGCGCGCCGACACCGCCCCCTGGCGTCCAGGAGCGCCCATCACACCCCCCGCCTTAGAGCAGGTAATTTGACCACATTTGAAACTTTTTATCACTTTGTGCCAATCTGGAGAAGCAAGTTTTATTTTTGTCCTTTGTATATTATTTCTTTTGTGACTATATTTTTTACGACTGAGAGGCAAATATGCTTTGAGATATATATTTTTAATCCACACCTGAATTTCACTGCGCTGGTGAGTTTTCTGCGTAGATATCATCGCTCACGGGGAATGAATCCAAGTCATGGAAACAGTGTCGTACTATTAAATTCAACAGTTGGATGAGATTATTAGGAGGTCCATGTTTATTCTTCCTGATATTTCATATAAGAACACAGATCAGCCTCAAAAATACCTTAAAAATGACTCCTTTCCACACATCTGCCGTTCTCTCTCTCTTTTTATTTCCTTCTCAGAAGCGTTAGGTTGGTGTGCATCACTATGTTCAAAATAAAATGTATCACTCGTCCCCACGAGACTTTAAATTAAATTTAGATTTGGATATCTGTGGTACTGTTGTCTTCCACCAATTTGGGTGCGTTTTCTGCTTCCCTAACCCCCCAACGCAAACACACACACACACACCTACACACACCTACACACACACACTCAGACAGCAGTTCCACGATCTTTAATAAAAGGCACATGTACAGCCGTAGTGAGATGAGTGAGTCCACTGGCATCGAGACAAAGCATCAAAACACAGAAATACAGGAAGTGGAGGTCAGGAGGAGAGAGATCTATCTGCTTACAGTAGGATCTACATGAGTAACATCTGGTCGTTCCGTTGAGTCTCGCGCTAGAATCTCACTGCGGTTCACACACACATGACCCCACCCTTGCCACGCACACACACACACACACACACACACACACGGTTGTTTAAAAACCTGATGATTTTCTGCGTCTCTGGGGGGCTGTTAGAAAAGAGCGGACGTTCACAGATACTTAAATATTCAAGGATAAAAGAAATAAAAATAGCATAGGTTAAAGGTTAAATATAAGAGATAAATCAAACTAAAATATAGGCGCACGGGCTCAGCTGTCCTCGTGTTGTTAGGGTCATCAGGTGGGGGTGGGGGGTTAACTCATCTGTTCTGGGTTCAAAACTTCATTACGCGCTTGTTTCCACTACTTTCAGTCACTTTAGTTGATAACAGGAAAAAAACAGCTGGTTAGACTTGGCAAAAGGAAGGAGAACACACACACACACTCACACACAGTCACATACATGTCCAAAGAACAGCTCAGCAGAGTCCAACATTTCACACTGTTGTATCTTTGGACATTTCAACGTTAAAGAAGAATTAAGGCCGTACTCTAAAAGCCTGTCAAAAGACCCTCATTTTTATAGTCAGTCCCTCTCTCTCTCTCTCTCTCTCTCTCTCTCACACACACACACACACACACACACACACACACTCAGACAGACGTCATCCAGCAAACCCTGCCTTGGTCAGCGCGTCCTACCCTCAGCTGTGGGTACCGGGGTGAAAGCTCAGACCTCCTGAGCGTCTCCGCAGACGCACTTTAACCTGACCAGAGCGCACACACGCGCACCCACACACACACACCAACAACCCCACCCATGTGTTACCACATGTGACCGTGCAGCTCCATCCCATAATCATGTCCAGCCATCTCAACAGCAACTCAAAGCTCCCCGAGCGAGGGGGGGGTCACGACTCGAAAAGGAGGTAAGTGTGATTAGTGGTGTATTATTCTGTGTGTGTGTGTGTGTGTGTGTGTGAGCGTGTACACCCTGTGCGGCGTGAATGTGTGCATCCCTGTGAGTGAATAAATGTGTGCACGTGTAAAGAGGTATCAGTGGTTCAGTGGTGTCTCTTCTCTCTCTGTCCTTCACCCTCCATCGCTCCCCTCTCTCCTTCTTCCCCTTCATATTTGATTTCTTCATCTTCCTCCTCCTCCTCCTCCTCCTCCTCCTCCAGCTCCTCTCCTCCCGATCTCTATTTCTGGACTTGGAAGATGAACAGGCGCAGGTTGATGTTCTTGGCGGCCAACAGTTTGTTGCACTCCACCGAGTCGCAGATGGGGAGAGGGACGTAGTCGGTCTCGTTGCTGTCGTTGCTGAAGGAGTGATGGTGGATGACCGGCGTGATCCGCACGTCCTCGTACGGCCCTTTCAGCAGCAGGAAGGAGCACTCCAGAGCAGAGTTCACCTGTGCACAGAGAGGCAGCCGGTGCTGAGCGAGGGACACCGCTTTACAGGGGGGTTAACACGCACGCACCTTGCTCTTGAGGATGAGCTGGAAGGAGAGCGTGCGCTTGCACGAGAGGTTTGGGTTGCGCTCAGAGTCATTAACGCGGGCCTTCAGCACCCAGGTCTGGTTGAGCACGGTGAAACGCGGCGTTTCGTAGTACAGGCGAGTGATGAAGTCGTCGGTGCGGTACGGCCTGAACTGCACCTCTGAGAGGAAGAAGAGAGGAGGAAGAGCAGGCGAGCCATGGGGAAGAGCTGGAGACCGGGATGGATCAGGGTCCCGTTTAGGTTACCTGTAAAACCGATTTTCTCATAGCAGAGCAGGCTGAAGATGCTGTTGTAGAGCTGCATGTCTCTGCGGTGGCTCTGGTCCATCTCTCCCAGTATGCCCATCAGCTCGGTCCCAGTCTTGGTGGGATGGGAGCACTCCGTCTCATGGCCGGGCAGCTCGTGGAATGGACCTTGCCAGGGGCAACCGATTCGCTTGTACTTGCACTGGGTCACCCTGGCAACCAAAGGTCAGAGGTGAGCGAAACCACACGAGCGCGGAGGCAAAGACCCGCTTGGACGGGTCCAAAAGAACCGGACCGGGTCTGTCCCGTGGACACTTACACACGTCATCTAAACTCACAACAAATCCTCACCACCGACTTCATTTCACAATAAATGGATGGATTCAGCGCCGTCCTACCACTGTTACCCTACCTTGGGCCACCCGTTACCAGGGCAACCACCACTTAGGATGCAAAATTATTAAAATGATGATCACACACGCACACCAGAGACACCCACACACGAGGACTGTAGAAGACAACGCAATAGCCAGCCCCTAAGCTACCTACGGCTAACAGAAGCCTGGAACCAAGGCCCAACCCTCAAACAGCCAGAAAGTCCTCACTTTGCTAGTAGAATTGGTATTTTGGTACTCCCTGTGCAGCGGCGGGCCGTGCATCTCAAGATCACAGATACTGTCACAACTCAAAGATAAAACACGACTTCAGGAGGTGAGTCAGCAGAACGCTGTGAGCTTAAAAGGTGTGTCGGACAAACTGTCATCGGTTCCACCTGAAGCTCCAACCAGACGACGGCGACACAAATGACTGAAAGTCAAAGTCAAGGTAATCCTTGCATTGGTTTTGGGAGTGTGCAGCAGCAGCCGTGACCATCCTGAGCTGTGACTTCACTAAACGCGCCACACTTTGTACCATTTTGATTCCATATTAACCAAATGACAAAATACAGATTAAAGATAAAATGCTTGCACTCACCGACGCGGATCTCCTCTGCAGCGCCTGCTTATTTGAAAACAAAGCTAGCAACCTAGCTAGCTAGCGTAGGGGTAGCCCGGTCCTGTCCAGACCTTCCAGCTGGCCTCAGTGTCGCTGTCTGGAGATCTGATTGGCTATTGCAACTGGCTGTGTCTGTTCACTTACAGCACCGAGAGCCTTCTCTGGTGTCTGAAGGCCCTGGGCAGACTTCACAGACCCACTCAACACCAGCTAGCTGAAACAGGATTGGACAAAAACCCTAGCGTAATTTACAACACAGGAAACAGCACCGCCAAGTGGATTTATCACGGAGAGAGAGCGACTATGGAGAAGCATTTTATTTATGTATTTACCAAAAAAGGATTGGAAAACTACGAACGTGTTTCTGAGCATGTTTGGGCCAGCAGAGAACGCCGCGCTGGCCCCGACAGCCCGCCACTGTCTATAAGTAACAAGCAAACACACACACACACACACACACAGCGGCCCCGGTGATCAGGTCAGCTGATCTTTTCCTCAGGTCACATGCTGGTGTGTCTTTTAAAAAAATCCTTGTGCGAAGCTCTGTTACGTCAAACACACACACACACACACACACATACAGACACACACACAACTTCATTCATTACAGTTTCAGTTTTACTTAATTGGGGCGGTATGGTTGTGTATTTACTTTAGTGCTTTTAGAACATTTTACGAGCTGCTTGTAGGCAGAAAGAGAGAAGGGTTGTGTGGCGATTACCTGTCTTGACACTCCTCTTTCTGGTGTCTTTCTAGGCTGGAGCGGGGGAACTGTTTCAGGCAGAAGGTACATTCTGTTGGCAGCTCGCTGACAGCCTTCTCCACGGCGAGGTTCCTACAGCACAGGTTCTTGCTGATTTCACACCTACACACACACACACACACACACACACACATTAGGATTTCAGGGATCTGCACATGACCATGTGTGGAATGAACA
>CAAE01015012.1:169504-261938 GCA_000180735.1 Tetraodon nigroviridis
TGTGTGTGAGTAAGTTGACCTTATGGTTTTTTGCACAATAATAAAAAAAAACATAACAAAACACAGAGTCAGAACAAATGCATCATTGTTATAATGGTAACCAAGCCCGCGTTTCTACGATAACTTTAAAGCTCGAAAAGAGACATTTTTCAAAGAAGCAGATGAGCGATAGTGCTGCTGAGCCGGGCGTGGCAATGCACACATGTTTTTACAATCATTTCACCAACCTTTGGGAAAGAATGCCAAAAGGAATACCAGCTTATCCCTGTTTACGGAGTTCTTATTTTAGCAGCATTGGGATTGAATCTGAGTTTCCAGATCACGCACACTCTCAGACAAGCAGACACCTTGAGAACTGTTGTGTGTCGAGTTGAAACACGAGGTACACACTGTGTTGGAAAAAAGAAAGGATTAAAATCAGGTTATGGTGGAAAAAGTCCAGCCTGAAAGGTTACTGTTAGTAAAAAAACCCTCAACCATCTCAACTCATACCAGCTCATATTTTTATGGTAGCTCTTTTTTTTAGAGATGTTAATTGTTCACCGCTACGGCAAAGGGTGTGTGCATCACCAAAAACGGCCTAAAATCCAGTTTTGTGCAGAGGTCTAAGCTTAGTGACATCTCACAAAACTATGTCAAAGTGTTGCTCAAGGCTGAACAAATAGAAGGGTTTTTGCGCGGCCACAGATAGCGGACAGAGCCAGAGTTCAGTCACCATGACTTTTCACCTCCTCTCTCCTCACCCGCCTCTCCCCTTTTCCATGTCTCTCCCTCACACCTGTTTGAGTCAAATGTCAGAGATGTACAAACCACAAATGTTTCCCGTCACACCTGTGATTTTGGACACACTCGTCAAGCAAATGCTGGACAAGGGCAGTGGGACAGAGGTGTGTGTGTCTGTATCTATGTGTGTGTGAGTGTGTGTGTTGTAGGCAAGGAGGGAGGGGGTTGCTGGGGACCTGTTCACCCTCAAGCTAATAGGTGAACAAGGAAATATTATTTTCCAGTAAAGACATGTTTGTTCTGGCATTTTTGGAGTTTGACTAGCTGACACTTTGCGCTCCTGACTTTTGGGTTATAATAAACTTGATCATTTTAAATGCATAGTACAAAATGTGTCATGATAATGCCTAAGTGGCGTGCCTTTAGGAGTCAGAATGCTACCAATCTAACACTCTGTCAGAGAGGCACGCAATTGATTTTTATTTTGCGTTAGAGTTTCACCTAAAATGACTTTGTACTTCTTTTGAAAAGTGTGCTCGTAAATGTCACCAGAATTTCCTGTTTAAGGTCAATAAACCAGAAAACAACTTGAAAGGGGGCATATTGGTCAAATAATGGTAATTAAAAAAAAAAAATATATATATATATATGTATATATATATTTATATATATATTTATAGTATTTGGGCAGAGTGTTAATGACCTTGCCACAGGTTATTTTTTTATATAGTTTTAAGGTAATTGTGTTTGAGATTTTGGACAACTAGTCAAAAACTGTGTGTATGAGCGTGTGTGTGTGTGTGTGTGTGTGTGTGCGCGCGTGCGTGTGTAGAAAAAAAAATGGGGGGCGGGGGGGTCGAATAATAAGGGAGGGGGGCGGGGGTAAAGGTGGGGGGGGTAAAAAGGGGGTGGGTGGGTTGGAGGCCCCACCAACCCCACCTCCACCACCCAGCCACCACCAACCCCACCAACCCCACCTCCACCACCCAGCCACCCAGCCATCCCCCAGGGCTCCATTTCTTTTCTGCTCCTGAAACGGGTTGTCCTGAAAGCCCCTCCTCCACCTCGATCCCTCCTTTCAACACACATTTCAGGATGTCTGTTTGCATTTGAGATCACGATAATTTGCTTTCTCAAACAACCAAAAAAATAAATCCATACATGAGTCCAGTCGGTTCTTTTAAAGGCAGAGACGAGAGCATTTAAACACCTGTACATACACTATTTATTTTTCTGTGTGTATATTGTAAGATACAGCCAAAAGATTTTCAAAAAATGTCATAATTGTTTTTTCTTCCAACGTTCATGCTGCCGGGACAGTGAATTTCCCCCGTTGTGGGATGAATAAAGTTCTATTCTCTTTTTGCGCCTGAACCCTAAAGTGAACCAACAGCCCAAAGAGTGGTGCCGATATTCAAAAAAACCTGTTGCAAAAATATTAAAAAACAAAGACTAGACGAATCAAACCCTTAGAAAAACTCACGCTTTCTTTCAATTAGGTTACGTTTTACGTCGTTCCTCTCGCGCGCTGGCGCGAGCGCTGGCCCCGCCCCCTGACGTCACGGCCAGCCGCCATAAAGGAGCCAGCAGGACGTCCGCCCCGGCCCGAGGTACTGTCTGCCGGCTTTTCTGCCCCTGTGCCTCTGCTCTGCGCTCTGCTCGCCCTCTCTCTCGTCCTCCGCCCCTCCTCGCTCTGCAGCTATGGCCGAAGCTTTTGCGGGAACGTGGAACCTCGTCAAAAGCGAAAAATTTGACGAGTACATGAAGGAGCTGGGTAAGTGAGCGCCCGCGCATGCGCGAAAGGGGCCCGATGGATGCTGCGGCGGTTGCACGCGGCGTCACGTGGAAAATGAGGGTAAAGCGTAAAGAAAAGGACCGAGATGGTGGGAGAGGGTGAAGGAGTAGCGAGGGTTGAGGGAGAGAAGAGGGAGGGAGGAGGTGGAGGAAATGTGGTTGACCACATGGCAGAAGAGGAGAAGAGAGGGAGGCGCCTCCTGAAAAGCCAGGGATAGTCTCAATGGCCCCATTTCACACACACACACACACACACACACACACACACACACACACACAGATGACCTCTGTGAAGGCTGTTCTTTGTCCTAACCCACACCAGAGTGGACGCCAGGCTCGTGTGAAGCAGCAGATGAGAAGAACGTTTCACAGGGTGTTGAAGTGTGTGTGTGTGTGTGTGTGTGTGTGTGTGTGACGTCACCATGCTTTGATTTCTTTTATTTTTACCTCTTTTTTTTTGGACTCTGTGACTTTAGCGGTGGTGTTAACATTGACGCGAATGTTTTAGCCAACTAGGAACGTGGCACATCCATCAGCTACCAATCTATTTGATCAATGAGTCAAAACACACACACACACATGCGCATGCACACACCCTTGTTCTTCCTTTTTTGTGAGGGCTGTCATTGGCATAACAGATTCTCTTGCTCTTTACCACAACCATCCCATCCGACCGTGACCAGGACCGGCAGAATGAGCAAACGGCAGTTGTTGTATAACAAAAACACACATCCACACACACCCTTCTACTCCTGTGTGTGTGTGTGTTTTTAGCTAAAGGCAAAACAGTGTAACAAAGCTCAAACGCACACGTTTAATCATGCTCTAGCCTTCGTGCCCAGACAGGCTCCAGGCCAGGGGCCAGGCGGTGTTTGAAGGCAGAGACGGCAGATAAGAGGGCCTAAAGGTCAGACAGGGAGTCCCACCACCTCGGGCTTCTCAAGCTAACTCATGTAGATCCGTCAAAGATCCGGGACTGTGAATGAGGGTGTGTGAGGGTGTGTGAGGATCCCCTGAGCCAAGGCCGTTGTGGGTTCTCTGCAGGCGTGGGCCTGGCGATGCGCAAGATGGGAAACCTGGCCAAACCCACGCTCAGCATCACGATCGAGGGCGACAAGGTGACGCTGAAGAACTCCAGCACCTTCAAGACCACGGAAGTCTCCTTCAAGCTGGGGGAGGAGTTTGACGAGAGCACCGCCGATGGCAGGAATGTTAAGGTGAAAGGTCGAGTTCTGCTCCGTCCTGGGCGGAGGGGGTTGGAGGGTTGACGAGGCGACAGAGACGGCTTCTGTTAGCAGCCTTTGCTAACTAGCTTCATCCAACGGCTTCGAGGGTGTTGTCGTTTTAAGAATCCAGCTGCTTTGTTAACCGGTAAACTGAATTTTCTCATCGGCGTGTTGGCCAGAATCATCTGGAAGGAAAGATCTACTACAACACTGCAGCGTTCCCACGTATCTGACGCATTTCCCTGGTGTTCCTTTGCTTCCTGCAGTCCGTTGTTACCGTTGAAGATGGAAAGTTGGTGCACGTACAGAAGTGGGACGGCAAGGAGACCAGTCTGGTCAGGGAGGTGGAGGGCAACAACCTCACTCTGGTCAGTGCTCCCGCTGCACGGTCGGAGCGTCTGCAGGCGCGTTGCATCGTCTCTCACTCCGACTCTCCCTCCGCAGACGCTCACGCTCGGAAATGTCGTTTGCACGCGCCACTACGAGAAGGTACAGTAAAACCCACCGAGCCAAGCCTCCAGCCAGCCCCTACCTGAGTCCGCCGATGGTCCCGGCCCTCCAGGGACCTCGCGCCAGGGCAAACCATCCGTCGGTCGCTGCTCGTTCCCAGCCCGTCCCCGAGTGTCACCACCACCACCACTAACACCCCCGTCCTCTGTAACCTTCCTGTCAATGTTAAAATTTTTGCCCCATCTCAAATTTCCCATATTTGTGTTTTTGTTTAAAGATTTATTGTGCACGGTGCCTCCAAACTGGAAATATAAAAACTGCCTGTGGATTAAATAAAGGAATTTTTTTTTTGGAACAAACTAACAGTGGTCAGTGGTCACGGTTTGTTGGTGCTCTGCCTGGAAACGCTTGAATTTAAGCCACGTTTAAAAAGCTCCCAACCCAGCTGCTCCCCTTTGGCACAGAGGTTCTCTCTGCCTTCTGTGGACGGGGGACGGAGGGGACGGAGGGGACGGTGCCGCCGCCGCCGCCTGCTCGGGGTGAGGGGTCTGTGGTGGTCCCGTGGTGTGACAGAAGGATATTTGCACCCTTTCTAAACTGGGATCGCTCCCTCACAGGGAAGATGGATGTCACGGGTTGCTCTCAGGTTGCCAACTATAGAAAAGGTGAGAGTGAGACTGGCTGGCCAACATCTGCCCTCACGAGCTAGCAACGTTTCACATTCTGCTCTGTTGAAATAAGAAAAATCACCTGGTTTTACGGACGGAGAGGAGAGAGAGAGTCTTTAGATAAAGCTGTATCTGGTAACAGCTTGTTCTGTCACTAAATCTAATTTAAACCTCAGGTTTTCAAGACTGAAGTCAACCATGCCTGTTTAAAAACTGCATGGTCCAAACTGTCAGAAAACAAGATGTTTACCAAGAATAAACAGCAATTCTTTAGGGAAATATTTACATGTATTTGCAAAAGGAGTGTGTCAATGTTCAACCGTGCAACATGATTTACTGGCTTGTTCTATTTAAATGACACTAAAATATTGTTGACTGTAGCTGATTTTTGGATGAATATTGTTTTCTAAAACAGCCTAAATTAAAGTTGTGGTCTGCTGGAAATGTTCTGGGCGGCCACAGTCATCGCCGGGGTTGTGCACAGATGAGCTCTTATCTCGCAGCGCTGCCGCTCGCTGCCGCAGTTTGATCACATGACCGTTTGAGGCAGAGGTGAGAGCTTTGAGACCAGAATCTGAATTACGATTCAGGTTCTGGCATGCTTTTAAAACAAAGACGTCTAAAACGCTTGAAAAAAAAAACCAGTCTTTATTAAAGCAAAGCTTTTCCATGCAGGAAGGAGGTTGTGTGTACTAGCAGAGGATAAGTACACAATCACACCTACGTGGCTTCTAACACACCATACACAGCGGGGGTCAGCTCATCAAAGCCGGGCGTTCCTGTCACACTTATTTAGCCGTTGTTTCACATCCTGTGTGCCTTTTACAACTACTTGTGGGCTCCTGGGGGTGCTTGTATTGCAGATGTTTTGAATGATTTGTATGCTGGCCACCCCAGAATCAAAGAAACCGATAGATGTAAGCTGATATACGAGTCCCCGCAGGGAGAGCAACCAGCTGCCATATTGGTTACACCTATCTGCTTACTGCTGGCAGGCTGGAGGTTACTGCAGGACACCTGATCGATTTTACCCTCGTTTGATGATGAGATGACTGGGGAAGTAAGCGTGCTTTAACTAATATGGGTAGGATCATTTATCCTAAAGCTGAACGGTGAATTCAGCCAACATAATAAGTGGTTTTCCGCTGCGTGCTGCTGGAAGCAGTCTGTTGCCGACCACATCCTCCCCGTCTGAGAGCAGCGGTGGAAGGTGTGTTTTCAGCTGCGCTTGTGTGATTTATGCTTCTTGTGCTTTTTCTTCTTTTTGTCCTGTCTGTCAGCAGAGTGGTCGCGGTGCTTCCTCTTTGACTGGCATTCACTACTGCTGCTGTCACTCTCCGACTCCTTCCTCTCCCTCTTCCTCTTCTTTTTCTTCTCCTGCAAGATTAAGCACGTGATGGAAGACGTTCGTTTAAATGGAAAGGAAGTCTCACTCATTAAATCTTGACGCAGTAACGCTCACAGCAGTCAACATGTCCATTTCCCACAAGGCCTAAATTCATAACAACCACTAATTTGAAATAGGGCCGACGATGGTCACGTGGTCACCTTCTTTTTCTTCTTCTTCTTGTCAGAGTCCTGCTGCGGTTTATCTGTGGAAGTCTGCTGCTGCACTTCGTCGCCCTCTTCAGGTAGGAGAGCGTACTGCAGGCCCGGGGCGGAAAAACAGTCCTTGGTGAAGTGGCCTGAAACAAAGCACAATTATAAAAAAACTGCTGCCAAACTCCCTGTGGAAATCAGCGAGAAGGAAATTCCAAACCTTTACGTGGTCAATCTCACCTTTGCAACCGCACTTGGAGCACGTCGTGTTGAGTACGGCCTCCAGCCGGATCCTGTTGCCTGTGTGGTCTCTAAACCTGCTGACGCCTTCTTGCATCCTGCCTGTAATCACACACGGATGATAACACACATTTCGGCTGCTTGAAAATTTAAATATAGATTGAAATCTAATTCTACATACTTCTTTTTAGGTAAAAAAAAAAAAAATGAAACAAGTTGAAGCAAGCTTATATTTGCAGCTTCGTTGCATTGACTCAGCCACTTAGTCACTATTTTATCTATTTATTTAACATTGCATGCAGTTTCAGTTCAGTTCCCTAGCCCAGGCAGTCACATCACCAGGGAACCATCTGTGGAACCAAAGTTGACTTTCAGATGTGGTTTGTCAATGTGGTATTTTTTAGTTGCTGTCAACATTTTTACATTACGCAAGGCAGTTAAAAAAAAGTGTTACTTAAGCTGTTTCACTCCTTACTAAAGGAACTTTAGCTTACCTGATTATTAGTGCAACAAATCACCGGGGGGGTTATTTTAGTCATTTTAAATTATTAAGACTTGAATTGACACGTTCCCATCTTCCATTTAATCTGTTTAACCATCAGCTAAAATAAAAAAAAAGTGTAAAGGTTTGATATGGTTTGCAAAGTCCTAGAATTTAAATATTTTCCCAACTGTGAAGGTTTATTTTAACAAATACATAAGTATTAACAACATTAAGCTAGATCACTTACTCTGCCATAACGTTGTTTGGGTCTAAGTCCCGCCCTGTTCCCTGATTGACAGCTTTCATTGAAAAGGACAATTTGACCTTATCGCCACGAATCTGTGAACAGAGCTGCAGTCAAGGAAACAGCAAACTTTACAGACAAAAGCGTCCTGGGTGCGTATGGATGTGGGTTTACCTCTCTCCCAATGACTTTAATCCACACCTGTTCTCCCACATCAACAATCTCAGAGGCATTCTCGACCCGTGAGGCTGACATCTCACTCACATGAACCAGACCTGTTATGTTTTTAAGAGAAAAAAACCCACTCTCAAACAAAATAATTCAGCAGAAGAATGTTCACAGATATAAACTGTGCATTAATGTGATTTACTGAAAATTAAATGTTTTTTTTTACTTTAACAAGTTCAAGATTACATTCAAGACATTCAGAATATTTACAATAATTTATAATAATTTAAATTATTGCCTAATTGCAAAATTATTTCAGGATATAAAAGAGCCAGAAGCGATCACATTACATGTCCCAGGTCGCCACCTAGTGGTGAAAACGAGCAATTACATGCAAATGCGTTGCGTTATTTAACATTTTAGTTTCGTTAAATAGATGTATAAAATGTGCATCAGTATGAATATGGTGCCGACTATGTAGGTAATTGGCATAGATAAATGAGCTCAGGTTTTCGCTGACCTTCCTTCTTGTATCCAGGCAAACGAACAAAGGCTCCATAGGTCTGCACGGAGACCACCTCACCCTTGGCGATGCTGTACATGGGGGGCAGACCTTCCAGGCCAGCAGGCTCTGGTCTTTGGCCATCGCTGTCAGACATGGCCACGATGGAGGTGGCCGATGGGTATCAATGCAAGAACCTAAAACATTGAAAGGAAAGTATATTTCTGTAAAAGTTGCTTCTACTCGAACAAAATCAAAAATAGTGGCAAAAAACACATCACCGTAAAATTTCTGTACAACAGGCTAAAAGATTTTCTATTCAAAAAGCGCAAGTACGAATCGTAACATAATACTTAACATATTACTTACATAATATATTTTAAATAAATTTTGTCGATAGTTGTATATCTCATTACTCTGCAAGTGCATTGCCTTAGGATGATTAGGAAACATAGAGACATCTTGCGGCACTCACTTTGTCTGATGTAATAAATATTAATAAAGGTGCCATGTATAGGTATTTTAATATGAGTGACACAAAAGCTCTCTGATCTAAATTTAAAAGAAGCAATAATCCATTTGCTTTTTCACAATGACCTGTAATATGAATGGTTAGCGTCAGGCTAACGTTAGCCACATTTCATAAACTACCTAATGGACTCACCCGATTAAGGAGTTTGAAGGTTTAAAAGTGAAAACTGGTAAACGATTGTTTACCTAAACCCACATGAGTACATATCTTGCAAATATTCCCAAGAAAAGCTAAATTATAGTTAGGATATCTGACGCAGAATTCGCTTTTAATGTTTACGTCCGGTTCAAATGACTTTAACAACAAGTGTCGTAACCAATCATCGCCGTCGGTGAGAACATCCACCAATCATCGCCGTCGGTGAGAACATCCACCAATCATACGCGTCACCGGAAGCGGAAGTAATTCTTTTTCTTCCTTTGTGGTGTTTCGTCGAACAACGTCCCTGCATGATTAACGTCCATTGAGTTTCTAGGTTTCAACAATTATACCTCATCCATTTCTTTGTTATTGTTGGTTAGCTCGAAATGATTGAACCTAAGAAAAGGGTGGCGGAGATGGCGGTGGTGCCTGCTGCCGTGAAACGGCCCCGGACGGAGCTGGTGGCGGCGGCTCAGTCTCAACAACTCGTGGCTACGGTACAGTGTCTACTTTAGGAACAAAATTACAGAAATATGCTCGCTATAAGTACCAGTACTCCTGGTAACCATCACAATCTCAACTAAATAGATTGTAAATTAACTTTAGAATTTTAAGCAACTATATTTCTACCTAAGAAGCAACAACAAATACAGGAAGTCATTCGAGTCTTACACTAGGGTTTTGGAAAACGAAGTTTCATTCAAACTGATAAACCTCCATCACTTCTTGGCCAGCTTTTAAAATTGCTACGAATAGGATCATCAATTACAGCTTCGGCATAATCATTGCGAGAAAGGGACCCAGCCACCATATTTTGTACATGTGTGTGTTCTCTGCAGGGCCCTCCGCGCACTTCCAGTCTGCAGGCTCCCATTATGCTGATGTCTGGTCATGAAGGAGAGGTTTACTGCTGCAAGTTCCACCCCAATGGAGCCACACTGGCCTCGTCGGGATTTGACAGGCTGATTTGTAAGATAATAATCATTCAACATGTATAGTTGCGTATTGAGGTTTACTATCAATAATTATATGCTCTTCCGTTTGTGTTTGCTGTAGTGCTGTGGAATGTTTATGGAGACTGTGAAAACTATGCAACCCTAAAGGGCCACAGCGGCGCAGTGATGGAGCTGCACTACAACACCGACGGCAGGTGAGCGTGTCTTTGCTTCGTTAAGTGTTAAATGTTTCATTAAAGGTTTTCATTTCCCTCCTCTTGCGTTCTTCAGCTTGCTTTTCTCAGCGAGCACAGACAAGACCGTGGGTGTGTGGGACAGTGAAACAGGTGAGAGGATCAAACGTCTGAAAGGGCACACCTCCTTTGTGAACACTTGCTACCCAGCCCGTCGGGGACCCCAGCTCATCTGCACAGGCAGTGATGATGGTACAGTAAAGGTAAGATCTCCGTTATGTGAGCTGTTTAGAAAAATGTTATTATTCAGTTAAATACTTCATTGCAGATGTCTGCTTAATTTAATGTTCTCTGTCTTTATGTGTGAATGACAGCTGTGGGACATTCGGAAGAAAGGTGCGATCCACACCTTCCAGAACACTTACCAGGTGCTGGCTGTCACGTTCAATGACACCAGTGACCAGATCATGTCTGGAGGAATTGACAATGACATCAAGGTACTTGCTCTGAGACTACAGGGAAACAGAAATGTCAGCATTTTTTGGGGTTAAGACGATTGAATCAGACATATTTGCTAATTCTTAACAATTACCAGTGATAAAAAGACCTTTGGTTTCAAAAATTATTAATTTGGATGCAATAAGTAGTTCAGGAGGATTCTTTCTAGTCCAGTGTGTTTCAATTCACTTAAAAACAATGTTATTTGTTGTTTATGTTGTATTTTTTATTGAACTTCCTAAAAAGCAATACATTAAATTATCAGGACCCTGCTGCTCTTGGATAAAATTTGACAGTTAATCGTTGCATGCAGGTGTTACTGGGTACTGCATATTTCTGTTTGCTTCTAACCAGCCGGCCTCCGGCGTTTAAAAACCTTTTTTTGGTCGTGTAGGTGTGGGACTTGAGGCAGAACAAGCTGATTTACAATATGCAAGGCCACGGAGACTCCGTGACTGGTCTCAGCTTGAGCTCTGAGGGGTCGTACCTTCTCTCCAACTCCATGGACAACACAGGTAAGGTGTTTATAACTATATTCACACTTTTTAAGTGCTTTGGTGCTTAAACCTGCCTGTGTGTAGTGCGTATATGGGATGTTCGGCCATTTGCACCAAAGGAGAGGTGTGTGAAGATTTTCCAGGGCAACGTTCATAACTTTGAAAAGGTAAAAGTACTGACCCTTGTTGTTAAATATTCTATATTTTAAATACTCCAGCTTTAAGTCTGCGGCCTACTGTTGGTGCTATAATCTAGGAATTTGCTCCTGTGTTTTAGAATTTGCTGAGGTGCTCCTGGTCTACTGACGGCAGTAAGATTGCTGCAGGATCTGCTGACAGGTGACACACACACACGCACACACACACACAGATCAGACAATGGTCATCACTTGCGCTGTTGACCTGATCTGTTTTGGCTTTGTTAGGTTTGTGTATGTCTGGGACACCACATCACGTCGGATCCTCTACAAGCTGCCTGGTCATGCCGGCTCTGTCAATGAAGTCACCTTTCATCCGGAGAAGCCTGTAGGTGAGTCAAACAGCTGCTTTAGTTCCAAAGCGTTGAGGAGGATAGTTTTATTTGATGTTTTGTTAATATTTTTTTGGTTCTCTGCACAGTGCTTTCTGGGTCCAGTGATAAAAGACTCTACATGGGAGAGATTCAGTAGGGTGGGTGCATGTGTATGAACACAAGTGAGTATGCGTGTGTGTCCTGCCTTAGAAGTACGTGGGTGGTGTTTAATGGTTGAGTCTCTGTAATTTTCAAATGTACAGCTTGTCAGAGCACAACCTCAGGATGTATGTTTGAAGTTTGTAATGTTCAGTCACAAGCTCCTCCACAATGTCTTTCTAAAGTTGGATTTACTTCTTTTTTTTAATAAATTTCAGTTTACAAAAAAGCTGGAACATTTTACTAAGCCTCCTTGAATTGAAAATTGTTTTAATATATATTTGGTTTCAAAGAAAATATTTTATTGCTTGTGTTTTGTTGCTTTGAATAAGAAAGATCATAACAAATGCAGAGAAAAAAAATAGTTTATGGATCATTTTAAAAAGAAAAACGGTAAACGATTATTATTTCAGCTCATTGCTTCTGACACATCTATTCTCTTTGTGCAGCAGTATTTTTTTTTTTAACAATTCCATTTAAACCACATAATGAGTAAGAGTTACTCCTATGATTGTGCTCTGTAGATCTAAATGAACAGCTCGAATAAAAGATTGAATTGCTTCAGTTATATTGAACCGAGTCGAGGCTCCAGAGACACCGAGTCTTCTTGGATGCTGCTGAATGTGCAGACATTTTTTCCCAGCGGGCTAAACCAGTCACTCCGACCTTATTACGCTTCTACTTCATTACCGGGTCGTTAGCCGACATTAGACGCGCGCGGTAACGGCGCTCGTTCCCGCACTAACCGCGGGGCCGCGTGTCCGCGCTCGCGGCCCGGCCTGGGCGGAGCCGCGGACGCCCGAGCCGCCGGCGCGAGCGCCCGCCGCTTCCTTTGTGCTCCTCCTGGCCGCCTCGCGCACGCACTCGCGCACGCGGCTCTGCAGAATCCACGCGGCTCCTCCTCGAGGGGGGTCACGGCGCGAGCCCCCACCCCCAGCCTCTCTCTCTCCCCCTCCCCGCCTCGCTCGCTCTTTTCTCCGCGGCTCCTCCTGCGACTGCCCCGGCACCGATTGTTGACAAAGACGGTGGGAGACGGAGCGGACGAGCCCCAAAAGCCGGATTCCGCGGGGCAGAAGGCGCGAACGAGCCAACTTCGGGCCGCAGCGAGTGCCTCCAGCGGGGGGAGCTGGTCGGAGGAGGCGAGGGCCGCTGGTGCTCCGCGAATCCGGTGAGTCACAGAGCTCCGCTTTGTCCGTAACAGCGCGCACGCAGCCCCGCATTAGTGCGGGCACCGCCGCGGGCTCGCTGCCTCCGCTCGCTCTCCGCCGTGTGATTTGGCATCATATGATACACATTTTCGCGAGCAGCCGGAGGCCCTTTGTGACAGCTTTCTGTCTTCCTTTGTGCCTTTGTGTGTCCCCTCTCCGGAAGGTGTGGCCGAGGTGATCCGGTGGTCGGTGTTGGTTGGACCGCTGCAGGCCGGTGAGGAGTGGACGCCCCCTCCTCTCCTCCTCTCCTCCTCTCCTCTCCTCCCTCCCCACCAAAAGCCGCACGGGAATTTACCGACAAGCCCAGCAGCCAAGATGGGCCCCACGCTGTGAGCCGGATCCTCGGGCGACAGGGTGTCCGGAGGCCTCGGTCGGGTCGCTTCGGAAGGGCATGATTTGAGCCGAGACGTTCGGCCAGGCTGGATCTAAACGGGGACTCGTCCTTTCCCCGGAGCCTCCGCGGCTCCAAGCCGCGTCCGGAGCCGTCCAAGATGGGGAGGTGTGACGGGAGATGCACGCTGCTGGTGATCTGCTCCCTGCAGCTGGTGAGAACACGCGTGAACGGACCACGTTTGGTTTTCTGAAAGTCCTTTCTTTACCTATTAATTGCACACAGCACGCGCGTGCGCGTAAACGTGTTATGGTTGCAGACATTTTTGCATCTTTGTTTGGAAAAACCCCACTCTTGTGCCATACCACATTACAGACAAGGGTGTGTGCCTGTCCTCTGGAAGCAGCGGGGGCCGGTGGAGGCCCGTGGAGGTCGGGGTGGCCCGTGAGGCAGGGAGAGGGGTGATGGCCCCTTCTGGCAAAGCTATGTGAAAGCAGGAGAGGAGGCCCTGCTCACCATCTGGTCTCCATTCTAAAGTTAAAGTTAGCCATTCCTTGAGTCCACAAATAGCTTCAGAGTATCTGTCTAAAATGTAATAAGGGTGTAATGTGAGCCAGTGTGTGTTACAGGCGCGAGTGTGATGCAGGCTGCGGGGAGGGCGCGCTCTCCTGCCTTTTGTTCGCTGGGCTGATGGGTTGTTTTGTCAGGGGGATCCAGACCATAGATTCTCATTAGTTTGGGGAGCTTTTAGGGGGTGCTCCTCTTTTCCAGTCACTGGACTGGCTGCTGCTCCTGGCGGTTACCATGGAAACAACTGCGGCAGACCTATGTGTGTCCCTGTCACTGGTTTATGTGTGTGTATCGTGTGTGTGTGTGTGTATATATTACATACTGCCTATGCACAACAATGCTGTAAAAACAAAAATAATGAGCTCACCTTCACATGTATTGACTACTTTCTTTTAAACTCGCAGTTTTCCAGAACCTCCACTCTGATTAGAGATCTGCAAGTTATCAAGCACGGCTGCTAACATCTGCCTGTGTACAAACTGCGCGTACATAGTTAATGGTTTGCGGCTGGCGGGCTAACAACACCGGTCCCGGTGAGATCGCACATTCACCGGGGCCAAAGCCGCTTCAGCTGCTCCTTACGGATTCCAGGGTTTGGAGCGCACAAAGGCCAAATTAGCTCAGAGAGTCTCAACAATGTAATCGCTGCAGCTGTTGATACCAGGCGGCCGCCGCCGCCGCCTCGTGTTGTGTTTTACAGGAACCTAATGTACGGCACGTGTAACCAGTCCCCCTGTCTCTCTAGGTGGCAGCACTTCAAAGACAGGTCTTTGACTTTCTGGGCTACCAGTGGGCCCCCATCCTGGCCAATTTCCTGCACATTATGGCTGTCATCCTGGGCATGTTCGGCACGGTGCAGTTCCGTTTCAGATACCTCATATTTGTGAGTATGGCCCCCGCCGCCGCCCGCTCAGCTTCCTGCTGCGGACTCTGCTCACCATCGGTGTTTTTCAGTATGCAGTATGGCTGGTCCTCTGGGTGGGTTGGAACTCCTTTATTATCTGCTTCTATCTGGAGGTTGGAAACCTGTCACAGGTAGTCTGTGTTTGTGTTTGCGTGGCACACTTGATCTGCTCACACACACTGCTTTTTTCCTTTGTTGTAACACAATAACTTTAGAACTTGTTTCTTCTGTTGTTAAAAAAATATTCCACTTTTGTCCCAATCTTGCAATCCAAGTTTTTTTACTGGGTTTTTACCCCATTAGCCTTTGAATTAAGTAGCAGCTGTTTTTCATTGTTTTTAGCATCGGTCTTTTCCACATGTATTTCCACATGTCCCTGTCTAGTCACCTAATGTGTTTTTCCTATTTTGGTCACAGGACAGAGACTTTCTCATGACATTCAACACATCTCTCCATCGCTCGTGGTGGATGGAGCACGGCCCCGGTTGCCTAGTAACACCAGTGGTAGACTCGCTCATTGCCCCTGATGACCACCATGTCATCACTGTCTCTGGGTGTCTCCTGGACTACCAGTACATAGAGGTGTTAAGTTCGGCTATACAGATCCTTCTGGCAGTACGTATCATAACACACACACACACACACACACACACAGAATTGCTGAACTCTAATTTGCTGCTAACACACGTCTCCTAAACCATAACCAGGCACTCAGCATCAGCGGTGACTCAGCCTGTAGCAGCAGTAACACCGTTATTTCTGTCCGTGTTTTGTCCATCAGCTCTTCGGCTTCGTGTACGCCTGCTACGTGAGCAAAGTCTTCCAGGATGACGAGGACAGCTGTAAGTGCTTCCGTCTCTTCCTAATAGCTTGTCCATCCTCCTCTACTGCTTCGTTGATGCTGTCAGATTTGCCGACCTCACAGTGAAACACACCTTTATTATAAGCGCCCATGGCATTTTACGCATCAGTGCAGATGCGTATGGAGCATCTGTGGGAAGCTCCAAGGTAGCTGCGTCCTATCAGGAATCTCTTATGCATCTTTACTGATGTTGTTGTGTTTGAGTTTGGATCCACGGCGAAAGATAATACAGGCCGTATCGGTGACATAGAAACACTCAGAAAGATGATGCATCGGCGCATCTTCTACAAATCCTGCACACAGAGATAACATCCGATCCTTTAATAGGTTTAAAATTAGATCTAAAATTAGAATCTGATCTTTTTATAACTTTTTCAAGCACCTTTAAGTGAGGATAACGCTGCCTCTTCCTCACAGTTGACTTCATTGGCGGCTTTGACTCCTATGGCTACCAGCCCCCACAGAAGTCGTCTCATCTGCAACTACAGCCTCTTTACACGTGAGTCACAAACATTATCCACCTGCTCTTCTGACTTCACACACCTCCATTCATTAAAGCGTCCACAGCATACAAAACCTGTTTACACGTGCACTTAGACAAAAACACATTTGTGTGCAGTAGTGTAGAAGATTTGTTTTTTTACTGCACCTGAAATATTCTTTTAGCGTCTAACAAGGAGAAAGATGACGCGAGTTTGTCTTCTTCTGTGACTTTGACTGACATCAGTTTTGTCTGGTTCACAGGGCTGGGTAACGGTTGCTAGCGCCCCCTACAGGCCCCGCCCCGATGGAAAGCAGTGGTTGCCTTGATTACACTGTGTGTGTGTGTGTGTGTGTGAGTTTACCCAAAGAATGGACTCATTCACACAGAGGGAGCTGGCGTGCGTGCGTGCGTGCGTATGTGAGTGTGCGTGAATGCATGAGTGTGTGCGCGTGTGTGTTCTTATGTGCTTCGATCTAGCAGAGCGATACATCCCTGAAGAGAATGTAACAAGCTCAGGGAAGAACCGGAACGCCAGATGGTGCGAGCAAATGGTGAAGGAAGATGAGTGGAAGGTACAGAGAAGCGGAAGGGGACTCGTCTATCAGCCCGCCGAAGACACAGGTTCACAGAACTGCCAGCCCTCAACACTCTGACAAGTGTGTGTGCGTTGTGTGTTGAGATGTAACTCCTTGTGACTGGTCGTGGTTGCACCCTGGACTCTTACCACTTGGTGTCCCTGTGATTTAATTTTTTTATTGGATTTTTACGTTGGGGGTGGGGTTATGGCGGGGTGAGGGTGGGGAGGCTTTGAAGAGGCCTAGCTCGTGCCTGTTGTTGTTTTAGAACGTGGTGACTTCAAACTAGAGCAGTCTTTTGATTCCTCCTCCCTCAGCCATCTTTTCCCTATACCTGCGTATTTCTTTGTTAATACACAGCCGTTTACAACCGCAATCTCGACAATTTCAAGGGTGGAAATATTTAGTACTTTCAAACATTAGCCAAAAGCAGCAATTCGAACAATTCTGTGTCGAGACATGAATATGGAATACATCCAAATTCCAACAAAACCCCAAAACATCTAAATGATGACTAGTTTTCTGAACTGCAAACATAAAAGTGCATTTGTTTGTGACTTTCTCAGCGTTAGATGCGCTGTGCTTTTGATGGTACGGCAGAGCAGCCACGATCCATATGAAGAAGGGCTGTATCCACCAGTGCTGCGGTTAAAGCACAATTTTTAGAGGGATGCCTGGTGAGTTTTATTAATCACAATAAAGCTCTAGTTTTCATACCCTAAATTCTATCGGAATGTGATGTGGTTGGGGGATCAGATGGCTTTGGGTTCAGGTACTAGTGCGTTTTATAGCGGGGGGCAGTGGGCATACTGTGCATGTAAATAACGGGCCGATGATGATTTCATTCGTTGGTAAAAAGGAGATGGTTTGGGGGGTTTGGCCGGCCTACACGAGAGCCAGTACAAATCCCACCTTTTCTTTCTACCTGCTTCTCTCGTTCTCCATGGTAGCAAACTCCCCCCAGCATCTTTTCTTGCAGTTTGTCAGCTAATCTCCACATGGAGCACAGCAATATAGAACACCTCAAATGAAAAGTAAGACACGCGCGCCGAGTTGTTTTTGTAGTTTTAACACCTGAAGAAAGAAGGGATGCAGAGCTGAAGACCTAAAGTGAAGTTAAAACAATTAAAAAAACACACTTTCTACAATAAAATGGCTTCTGTTGTCATATCTATTGCTATTTTTAACTGCATTTCATTCATTGCTGCGTTACAGGCCGTATCAGAGACTCGTTTTGTCCTCTCGAGGATGAACCGAACACAGTTCTATCAAGGGTCAACACAGTTTAATGCTTTGATATGAAAGCATTCAGAGGTTTTTATTTATTTTATTGATGTTTAAGACATCTATTTTAATTCTAGGTTTAAATATGATTATTTTGCAACCAAACAGTTAAAAAACATTCGGTGTTTATCAGTTAACAAGGTCCCCTATCTGCTGTGCAATAAAAATACAAGCACCCAACCATACAACTACTCAGCTACTCAATACGTTTTTTTTATCTGGTAACATGAACTTTATTTATTTATTTACAAAAGTATCTGCATTTTTATAGCAACCAGGGTCATTGTATGAGTAGGACTGATTCTGAAAAAGCCAATGGGGGTGGTTTATAAGGTTTTTGCATGCAGTGCCACAAAACTATTCATCAAATTGGTATTTAATGTTTTATGAAACTTAAAAGGTGAATGAAAGAAAAGTCCATTATATTAGGGGGGGAAAAAAATATTAAAATATACTGGCAGGCTACATAGTTGCAATTCATTTGGACCATCGCTGGCACATGGCAGCCGGAAGAATTTGCCACAAACTTTTGATGTAAATGCAGCAGAGATGAATTCACGCCGTCCCTGACTGAACTGGTGTTGCTACAAACGAGCCTAAGCCGTGGTGAAGACCTGGGAACCGCTGCCTGAGGCTACCTGAAATACATCCGAGTCCTGTGTGTTTCAGCTTCATCAGTATTTTTAGTTGTTTAAATGAGGCGATTCTGCAAAAATAAAAAATACAAACAATAAAAGGGAAGAGTTTATCAACAAACGATGGGAAGAGTTTATTGATTAAACGGACCTAAAAGGTGGGAAAGGGCCCGACAAAGGCCGGCTGGGCTCCGGCCCTCCCTCCCCTCCTGGTTGGCGCAATGACCCGCCCGCTCTCTCATCCCTTCCCGGCATGCAGCGCTCCTGCCTGCTCCTCCGCCGAGCCGCCATGTTGTCGGAGTGAAACCCTGGGGTGTCGGAGAGAAACTGGGGCTGAAATCCGCGACCATCCACCCTCTCCGCCGGTGAGTACCGTCCCCGTCTCGGTCGGGACAGGTCAGGCGGGTCTTAACTGGCGCGCTGGCTGGATATTGTCCCCTTTAATGGCCTGAAAGAGTTAAGATGAGGGTTTTGTGTGGCTTGAGCGACTGCCTCTCGTTCTCGCCTCCTTCCTCCCGTTGTGTCGGTCTTCCGCTCCAGACAGCTCACGGGCCTTTGTTAGCATCCGCGTCACGGGAACCTGTAGGCTCGCAAGGTCGGGAGACCGGCAGGAACCCTCGGGGGTTTAAAAACGATAAAGACGACGGCGGGAGGAGCCGCTGACGCCGGGAAAGCCGATCTGCGGAGCTGGGTTTGGGCCACCGGTTCGCCCGGGCTGAGCTGGAGTCAGGAGGCCGTGTTATTGTTGGTAGATATGGGCAGTGAACGCACCACAGCAGAGCCGAGGCTGGAGCCAGTCACCGTGGACGCGTGGAAATAAACCCTCTCTTTAAATAATGGCGCCCACCTGTGTCGGGGAGCTTTGGGACCGCTCTGTCCTCTTGGTTTTGATGTGTCATGTCTGTTTGGATAAAAATGTTTGCTCGGTCTCCGAGACGCCGAACGGTATCACATGCTAGCTGCAGGTTCCTTGCACGTATTGTCACACCCCTGTCTGTGCCCGGTGTGCAACGCATTGGTTCCCGGTGCAGAATAATGATTAATCCACTTCGATTATGGAACCCGGTTTATGTTTGGGTGCGCTACAAGTTAAACTTGTAGCATAACAAGTCGTGTGCGCGTCGCCCGGGGGATCGGCCACCGTCGTGGATTTCCGGGTCGCTCCATAACTGATTTCAAAGCCGCTTTAAAAAACACCAAAAGCCAAAATATGGTGGAAAGGTAAACCGGCGTGGAGGAAAGTGTGAGTGGTCACTTGGCAGGGTGGTTTGTTTTTACCTTTTGGGGCTGTTTGGCTTGTCAGCTGCTGGTTTTTGCCTTTGTGGAGGTGGGATTGCACAATGGCTCCAGTGGAGTCCAGATTACACCGAGTGTTTATTCCAGTGTCAGACAGACGGTGACAAAGTTAATGACTTTACACAGCTCCGTCCAGGCTGGCCCGCAACTTCCTCCAAGCCCGTAGGGACACTCATGTGAAACTGGTCATTTGGACGGAGATTAGAACTTGGGGCTTAAAGAGAGGTTGTAAAATACAAATTATATGGCTTTTGTACTTGAAGAGTACTAGAGGGTGTTGTGTTGATGATCAGGATTACCAAACAGATTTGGTCACGCACACATAACAATCATTTGCACCGTAAACAGGGCCTATCTGATCTAATGTCTTAACCAATGGTTGAGCCAGTGTGTAATGTTTTATTAGTGTTTATTTTTACAGAAGCTTTAAGTTTAAAACTGGGTTAAAACATTTTAGCATCAATGCTTAGTAATTTAGGTAATAGCTCTTAATTTACCTTAAAACTAATTCATTGAGTTTATTAATCAGTATTCAGGTTTTTGATTGACTTAGCAGTCTGAATAGTACTGGATAGCTGTCAAAGTGTCTTAGAATAAAGATCTACTGTTAGCCAGATATAATGTAATATTAGATGTTTATTCGCTTGGGGAAGTCTCATCGAATTTAGCCATAGTTAGGTCTAAACAGCCACTGCGTTATGTTTCACAGGTTTAGTCAAAAAAGTACTACGTATACAACTTTCTACTTTCCCCAGACTTTTGTTTAAACAGTGACAGTGGTTTCAGAAACCTGGCAGGGAAATGTCGAGGAAGGAAAGACCAAGGTTTTCTTGCGTGCGGTTATTGAGAATCACTTTTTGAGAATCTCGTAAACCAGTTTCTCCAACTCGTCGGGCGAGGTTTGCTTCGAAGTTTACCAACTGCTGCTGTCAGAACAGGAAGTCCACACACACATCGCTAAAGTGCTCCAGCGATTTATCACATTTCAAAAGAAACGTTTGCTCACAACAGTGTCATGTGACCTTTGCACCCTAATTCATTTAACTAATTTACAGCAGGTCGATTGTGACGCTTTAATCTGCAAACGGTATAACAAATGCTATAAACCTGCTGAAATGCAGCTGCTGATGTAAGATAATACCCATCAGAGTGCAAGTACACAAACAAATTACTTATGCTTGCAATTGTTCTAGTTTTTGTGGTCGTGATGGTTGTTCACCAGTAAAGAATGCTCTAAGGGAAGGCTGCTCCATGCAGCAGCAACCATGGGTGCATTACAGTTGCATAACAGTGTTTAAGTAGCTTGGGAAGTTACTATACCACTCTTCCATGGTATAAATATGCATTCACGTCAACTTGGCTGCATAGAAATGTCTATTCAGGGTCCCCGAACACAAAGATTTTGGTTATCATCCAATGGCACAGAAAAAGCAAATGCTTTATATACCAAGTAGAGTACATTTAATATACTTTTTTTCCTTTTTTCTAACACATGCACTCAAATAAAACCTTGTACACACTACGCAATTTTAGGCCTTGGTGGCGTTGGCGACTCGCCCTCCCCTAAATTGGGGCGAGTCACTAATTTGCTTGGCAAGGGAAGGTTGGTACCCCAAAGACGTGAGTCGCCAACGCAAAACCTGATGTTAAACCTGCTGGATATCCAGTTGGTGTGGCGTAGAAAGAGCTACAGCCAGTGAGAGCAGACATGGACGTTGGGGCAATGAAGCAACAAGAGTGGACTTCAGAAAAGCTTTGCTCTGTTTCAGTTAAAGATGACTGGCAGCGCGGTCGGCGGGCCCTCCTGATGCAGACAGTGGCGTATCGGCAACCCTCCGTCGCCAGCCAGTCTTGACGTATGATGCAAAAGGCTCCTGATGGCAGTCAGAGTGGCGTCGTAAACGGCCCAGCATGACGCCGACTCGGAAAGTTGTGTAGTGTGAACAAGGCTTAAGTGATCCAACTTTGTCCAGGTTGTGGACAGCGGCAGCTTTAGGTTGGTGAAGGGAAAACTAGCCCTTGTTTCCACTAAGGTTCCTTTCCTAATCCATGTTTTTGCCCATATCTTTGTTTTTTTTCTCTCTGTCAAAAGGCAGTGGTGGAATGAGCAGTGTGTGTGTGTTGAAGAGGAAAGCAGTGCTCTGGCAGGATTCATTCAGCCCCCACCGTAGAACTACATCTCCCAGCATGCCTGTGGTGCTCAGCAGCGGAGGACATGCCCCTCCAGCCGGGCAGACCTCTCAGGCCACACCACCCAGTCAGCAGGTAGGTCTCAGAGCCGACCCTTTGGTCGGTACACCTGTGGACGTAACCATCGTGTTTATCACTGCAGACCAAAGTTTCCGGAATACCACAACTTTCATTTCCTGCGAAGAGCGGAAAATGCGTGTTTTACCAAACAACTGAAAGTTGCATCTGCAATGAATCGACTTGGGGGCTTTTGTGAACGATACGACCACATCCTTTTTCAGGATGCGTGTAAATCCATCGAGATGATCTACTGTCAGTACGCAGAGAAGACGCCTCTGCATGATTCATAGCAGGTCATTCCAAGTTCATTTGACACACCTCAGAGACACAAGCACCTCAGAGGGGGGGTTTCCAAGCTGGTGCACATCGCCAGGCTGAGTGAGGAGGTTCCTGGGAAACCGGGACTCCTTGGATTATTACTAATGCCCCATTGGATTTATTTGGATTTATATAAAATTGGGACGTAAGACGGAAGATCTAAATAGAGGACAAAGGTTGTTTTGTGTCAAAGTAAAGCAAATCTGGAAAAACACTCCTTGGGTGGATAAAACGTGGACTTTATTAAAGGCAAACTACCGTATTTTCACGACCACGAGGCGCATCGGATTATTAGGCGCACCTTCAATGAACGGCCTATTTTAAAAATGTTTTCATATTTCAGGCGCATAGAATAGAAACTACTGCAGTGGCTGGGGCTGCGTTATGCATCCACTATATGGAGCTGCGCTAAACAAAACAGTCAGATAAGTCAGTCAACTTTATTGATAGAACACAAACCAACGTTCTGACAGCTCCGTTCACTCCCAAAACAAACAAGTGCATTCACAACACGGTGCCGTACGTACCGGCAGCTCTTACCCATATTTGCGCCTCCTTCATTGAAAACAATGCACAAGTTAAACAAAAGCAACATTTGGGGGTCTTAAAACACACACAAGTGGGGTGGGACTGAAATTTTTACCGTTTTTTACCGCACTTCGGCGACGCCCCCTGACTACGGTAGCCACGGTCCATTACCGTAAATCCATATATAAGGTGCATCGGCTTATAAGGCGCGCCGTCGGTTTTTGAGAAAATTCTAGGCTTTTAGGTGCGCCTTATATACGGTAAGCAGAAGCGGTCCCAAGCATGTAATGAGTAACTACCTGGGCTGATGGAAGCTGCTCATGAGCGGCCTTTTGCACACTTTGTGCAGCACGTGGCCAGGCCAAAGCTCTTCAGGGTGGTGCTGATCTCATTTTTAGCTTCTTACATGTTTGCGCTCGAAGATTTGGAAGGAAATACCGCTCCTTCTTGATATTATTAGTTGTAGTAGTAGCCTGTGGGATATAAACTAATAAACAGTGGGGACGGTGTTTGGGCAGAGTGTAGTTTAGTGGTTACCAGACTTCAAACTCTCAGCACTTAGAAATACAACTCATTTTTCATCACGTGTAATAAATGTTATCTTCAATTTTCACGGACGTGCTTTTAACACCTGCTAATATAATTTACAATGGCTGTTAGCGTCTGAATGTCTGATTCGATGCCATTGTTCTCTTTAAATAAACCCGGTAAAACGCTGTTAAAAGGACAAAGCTGTGTTTTTAAAGTTTGTTTTTTTTTCCCAGTCGACTGGTTGGTGTTGACACAACTATTTATGTGATACTATGTGTATTTTTGTGTGTGTTTTTCCAAGGGTGTGGCGGGTGCTGGACGTTCCCAAGATGATGCCATGGTAGATTATTTCTTTCAGCGACAGCATGGTGAACAGCCTGGAAAACACCGTTGGCCCACTGGAGATAATATTCATGACAGCCAGGTGTGGAAATGGATTTTGAAAATATTTGTGTCTAAAGCTGTCTTCTTAGGCTGTACACCTTTAATTCCTGCTCATTAAGTTTACATTTTGCTACAAATTGTGGGAGTTTTGACTTGGAGTGCCTTGATTTTCATATTAGGATGATTCCCTAAATCCACCAACATAAAGAAGGAGAAGCTTTTTTTGGGGTTGTATAGTTAGAGGATGAAAGTTGGAGGCCAGACTGTTGTTTGAGCTGAAACAGGATAGCTGCTACGCTTTCAGTCACGCCCTACTGTTTTGTCTGTTCGCAGGTGCGGTCGATGGATGAACTGAACCATGATTTTCAGGCCCTGGCGCTCGAGGGACGCGCCATGGGAGAGGTGAGAGATCAGACTCGCGTCTGCTCCAGATGAAATCTGACTGGACCACGCCATTTAAAATGAAACAACATCACCTGTTTGACTTTTGTCTGACCCTCTCGTTGTCAGCCTTCTCAGTGGCAACCAGTTTTACAGTGTGTAAGGTTGTTGGTATCTCCCACTGTGCTCTGCTGGGCAGTGGGACTAAATCACCTCATGTGCCAACAGGCTGGTTTTAACTTTAACTGCTGCTAATTTTAAGGTTCAGCCTTTGTCATGATTTGCGTAAGCTTCTATTCCAGTCGTTTGCTTTGTCCCAGTCGTTTTCCATAAGTTCTTTGTCAAGCCACAAAGTTCTGCTCGTTTGTGAGATCAAATATAATTCAAACTCTTTTCTTTGGTTTAAACTGCTCCTTTTTTTTGCTCTGTGCCTTGTGTAGCAGCTACTAACGGGTAAGAAATTCTGGGAGACTGATGACTCTGGAAAGGATGGACCCAAGGGGATCTTTTTGGACCAGTGGAGGGACAGCGCATGGGGCGCCTCGGGTAATGCTAAAAAGCAGAGCTCATCCTGACAGTTTGAGAAGACTGGGATGATTTCCTGACAGTTCTGTGTAATGTTTGAGGCTTTGTGAACAGTGTCTAATGGCCTCTGGTCCTTTTCAGATCACTCTGTGTCTCAGCCCATCATGGTGTCCCGTCGGCCAGGCCAGGGTTTCCACGGGGGCGAGGTTGGGGTGGGCTCTGTGATGTCGCCACGGTCGGAGAGTGGAGGGCTGGGCGTCAGCATGGTCGAGTACGTCCTCTCTTCCTCACCAGCCGATAAGTTGGATTCTTGCCTCCGAAAAGGACCCTATGTAAGTGCTGGTGGTTGAAACCTATAAAGATTCCATTTTTTTCTGCCTGGCTGGTTTTTTTAGTCCTCGATCACTCAAGAGAAGTAATTACTGTATTGTTTGGACTGTAAGTCGCTCCGGAGTTTAAGTCGCGTACAAAACATAAGTCCCACTGGACTATAAGTTGCAATGTTTTGGGAAATTTATTTAGCAAAATCTGAGATCGAGAACAGACGTTTTAACTTGAAAGGCAAGTTATAATACCAACAGAATAAAAAACAGCAGGCTGAACAGATGTATGGTGCGCTAACATAACGCATTGATGGTTATTCTGCTGCATGACGCACCGACAACAAGCTAAATATGTGTCTGAAATATTAACTTAACGTATTTCCAGTTTGTTATTGTTACATGTTATTCAGATAACTACAGCATAAAGAACCAAACTCTCAATTTCACTTCAAATCACTAAAATCAATAGAAAGCTTCATCCTCGGTTTTGCTTTTAACTAACACCAGAAGTAGTTGCTGCTTCCTCTTTTTTCAGTTCCATATTTCACTTATTGCATTTTGTAATCTGGGAAATATGATTCTCTATCTGGGGGCATTTTTGCTTAGACTTTCTCAGATGCCTTTAGAAGTTACCACTAATAGTGCCCTAAGTGTGAAAATAACAAACTCAAATGACCATCTATATTTTATCAAATTTACATTATGTCACACCCTGGTCAAACTATGGGGAAAAGGTGTGACTTATAGTCCAGAAAATATGGTGTGTTTGTTATGAATAGCTGCCAGACAATGACTACTGCTTCATTTTATCCGTTCACTCAATTTTCATTGTTCTCCTCATTTCCCAGGGACAGAGAGACGGTGAGGTGGAGGAGGAGAAGAGGGAGAAGCCAAAAGCAGCTTTCGAAGGAGAGAAACTGAAAGAACTGACAGAAAGTGAAGTTGACGTCATCGTTGACGCCATTAATCCCAACGGCCTGCCTGTCCAGAATGGCCTTGATGTTGACGTCAAAGAGTTTGGGTAGGACGCCGTCTCCACCGTTGGAACGTTTGTAGCAGGAACACACGCTCCAACCTTTCATCCACTGTCCATTTCAGCCGCCCTCAAGGCAACATGCCCACCTCTGGCCCCGAGAGCGACTTGCTGGGTGGTCCCGGGGGCATCGGAGCAGAAGGCCTGACGCCCCTGGGGGGTGGTGGAGGTCCCAAACCCCCCGAGGACTTCTCTGGTGTAGAACAAGGTGGTGTCACCATGGATCCCATGGAGTCCGTGATGGAACCCCTTCAGTTCGACTACAATTCCCAGATGCAGATGGACTCGGCCCCCACAGTGGGCTTATTTGACTACACCAACCAGCAGCAGGTAGGAGGGACATTAGGTTCACCTTCATTTGCAGTTAGCTGTCTTTTAAAGGACCGGGTACCTATGAGGGTGCTTTCTGCAGCTGTTTCAGAGAAACAACGCCCTCGCAGTGCAGCAGTTGACAGCAGCCCAGCAGCAGCAGTATGCTCTGGCAGCAGCGCAGCAGCCTCACATCGGTAAGACAAGGCTGCCATCTGTCCTCGCGCGGTCAGACGCCTCGGTCTCTCACACATTTTGCACACGTTTTAACAAAGTTAGTCCCTGCCGTGATGCTGCAGAAGGGTTGGAGTGACAGGTTTTGTTATTTACCTAAGCCAAGGCGGTTACGTGAGGGCTGGCATTTGTCTGTTTGTTGGTTAGCAAAAAAGGCATGAGCAGATTTAAATGAAGTTTTCAGGAGCGTTGCCAATAGGCCAAGAAGCTGTTGTGCTCAGATCTACCTCATTAGTCATTTCTCAGTTCAAGACAACAAACAGTTCCAAAGCTTTAAAGTGTTTCTTGAACGGAGTTACATTTAACGTAAAGTTGTTCTGTGGGCAGTTGTTGGTCGGTTATTCCACATGTCACAGCAGACTTGTGACTGGCTCCCCTTTAGGTCTGGCTCCAGCGTTTGTGCCCAATCCTTACATCATCAGTGCTGCTCCCCCAGGGACAGACCCCTACGCTGCAGGACTAGCTGCAGCTGCTACGCTTGGTGAGATATATTTTGATGTGTTGCGTGATCTGGGATCAAGCAGGTGTTGGATGACTGTTATTTCTGTCTTTGTTTGCATCAAGGTCCAGCAGTGATGCCTCCCCAGTACTATGGCGTGACCCCCTGGGGTGTCTATCCCGCCAATCTTTTCCAGCAACAGGCGGCTGCGGCTAACAACTCGGCTAATCAGCAGGCTGCAAATCAGGGCCAGCAGAACCAGCAGCAGGTCAGAAAACCTGTGCCACACACTCGTCTAGGTTTATTACCTCCGCTAAGTTGGTTATGTCTTTAACGGTGTAAATTAGTCCATAATTTCTCAATTACGAAGGGATTTTGTTGACGTTTTTAGGAAATGTTGCTCGTTTACAAAAGAATGTTAATTACAGAGAGAAAAGAGACAAGGTGAGAAAGGCCTAGAGGCCCAAGGACACAAGTCAGGACACGTCTGGCCTCATGCAGAAATAGGATCACACTGATACGGCGATCAAAGGTCTGAGGGCGTTTGACCCTTGAGCTTCCAGGGATCGGGGCCAGGGCTCTGAGCGTATAGCAGCCTGCTCTGTTGGGTTGCACCAGGGAAGAAGATGACATGAATGTGGAGTTTTAGTTTTGGGTGCAGGTCAGAGACTGTGTGCAGAAGTCCTGCTTGTTGCGGGTCTGCGCTCTCCAAGTGCTTTCTTTAGTGTTCTACACACTACTGTGTGCGTAAAAACCTTCCAGACAGCACCACATGATTTGATATCAGGTGCACAACAGGCTTTGGTATGCATGTGCACGAATGAGAAGTTAATCTTCATCATCACGCAGGTGATGCGTGCTGGTGGCAACCAACGACCTCTAACGCCAAGCCAAGGTCAGCAGGGCCAGCAGAACGAGCAGCTGGTTGCAGCAGCAGCGGTGAACTCGGCCCTTGCCTTCGGGCAGGGCTTAGCAGCAGGAGTCCCGGGTGAGTAGGCTGCTCTGGCTCCGCTCAGGGCGCGAGTCGTAATGCTCGATGTTACGGCCATTGTCTTGTTCACAGGCTACCCGGTTTTGGCCCCAGCAGCCTACTACGATCAGACGGGGGCTCTGGTGGTCAACACTGGAGCCAGGAGTGGCCCTGTGCGCCTCATGGCCCCTGCCTCTGTCATCATATCTCCTTCAGCAGCACAAGCAGGTACGGTGGCTGTCCAATACATGTCTGGAGGAATAACGGAATATCTGTTTCTGATCCACACCAAGTCAGCTCTCCTGGTAGCTTTAAATGGCATCCCTTGTGCTTACCTCCCTCTCTCTCTGTCTGTCTCTTCTCTTACAGTTGCAGCAGCAGCTGCGTCTGCTGGTGGTGCCAACGGTGGTTTGGGTGGCGGGGCTAACGGTCCGTTCCGTGCCATGGCTTCCCAGCAGCCTCAGCAGCAGGGTGGACCGGGGGGCGCTCTGGGCGGAAGCTCCTTCTACGGCTCTTCCTCCCTCAACAGCTCTTCCCAGAGCTCCTCGCTTTTTTCGCAAGGTTCCGGCCAGCCCGGACCAGGCTCTGCCTCTTTGGGCTTCAGCCAGCCCACCTCCTCCTCCCTTGGTGCCACACTGGGGGCCACACTGGGAGGATTTGGCACAGCAGGTGAACTTCATTCATTTCCTCGTACTCGTCCCCTCGCCCACCCATTCCTAACGGTATTTTGTCTCCATCTAGTGGCGAACTCGAGCGGTGGCAGCGGCTCCAGACGAGACTCTCTGACTGGCAACAATGAGCTCTACAAGCGCACCCCCTCGAGCCTCACGCCCATCGGCCACGGAGGCTTCTATAATGGCACGTTAGGCTTCAGTCCCTCCCCGGGCCCTGTGGGAATGCCCTTGCCTAACCAGGGCCCCTCACATTCGCTCACACCTCCACCTTCCCTGTCCAACCACAGTTCTTCATCCAACCTCAACCTTGGTGCGTATTCTAAGTCTTCAATGTTTTTAGTGGGTCTGGTTCAAATATGCACAGCTAAAGTTTGATCGTGTAAGCTAAATGAAGGCATACGCCTATCGATTGCTTAATATAGCATTATTTTTAATGTAGCTGCTGGCTGCACTTCCGAGGCCACGATCTTCCCAGCTCCATTAATCACCTTCCTGTTTGTCACACCGCAGGAGGCCTGACCAATGGCAGCGGACGGTTCATCTCCGCAGCCCCAGGAGCAGAGGCAAAGTACCGCAGCGCCGCTAGCTCGGGCTCCTCCCTATTTTCCCCCAGCAGCCAGCTTTTCCCGTCGTCACGGCTACGCTACGGCATGTCGGATGTGATGCCTTCGGGGCGAAGCCGCCTTCTGGAGGACTTCAGGAACAATCGCTACCCCAACCTGCAGCTCCGAGACATCGCCGGGCACATTATGGAGTTCAGCCAGGATCAGCACGGCAGCAGGTATGCAGAGCTGTGCAGGGTTATTCAGAGCAAGAAGGATGGTCCTGATGAGTTGTGTTTTAGTTGGGCTCAACCCTAACAAAGCTCATCAGGCCAGAGAGGGGACAGTTAAGTTGCAGGTTGACACAGAAACATAGACCGCTCCGCCTCTGTGGAAGGAAATTCCCCTCGTTTTTACCGTGAGTCGATGCGTTCGGGTCATAGGGCAGTTCTAGAAACACGCCTCGATCCAGTTCACAGGTACCTGCTGGATCAAAGTTCAGCACGGACCGGTAGAAGGGTAAATTGTCAATGATTTACCATTATGGCCCCCCGGTGAGTGTGTCCACAGCCTGAAATACTCATCCATGCAGAAATATACCATTACACGCCCTGTATGTGCGCCCGACGTCGACCATCGTCAGCTTTCCCCACTAAAGCCTGATAACCATGTTTGGTAAAGCCCATTGACCGGTTTGCTTCTGCACCGTCTAAGCAGAAATCTAAAGCTCCTTTTCCCTTTTTTTTTCCAGCCCGTCTGTGTCTTTGAGTTACTTTCAGATGGTCAAGGCTTAAATGTGTTTGTAGTGACTAATGTAAGAAGAAATACACAATGACAGATGCCCTCCAGGAAGGGTATTTTTAAACTTGGAAAAGATAACCTCACCGCTAAAACGTGTGTTTGGGTTTGTGTGAAAAGGCAGTTTACAGCAGGAGATGCAGAGGGAGAGGAGCGAGCCCAGACTCGGCTCCCTTTCCCAGCCTCCTCGACAAAGACGGAGCGCGTCAAACACGCGTCGGTGTTGTCGAGGACTTGGACGTTATTGACGGCCGCGTCCCTCTGGAGGCCTTGGCCGCAATCGCTCTGGCACCTGTGTGATTTTACTCCTCCGCTGATGAATATGCGTCTCGATTTGCAAACAAAGTCCAGCCGTTGTGGCCTCGCGCGGCGGGTTTGGTCCTGGCACTCACCAGCCTGCTTCACAAGCCACGCAGTTTGTTGGCCTTGCCTTTGCTCTGCTTGGAATTTAATCTCGTTTGGTCTGCCTGTTCCCTCGGGCCGGGGAAAGAGTTTTCATTCTTTCAACATCTTTTTCTGCTTATTGCTCCGTCACTGTCGGATATTATAAAATCCCCTCAGTATGTGAAATTAGTTTTAGACGAGCAGACTATATTCGGTTCTTGTTCCCAGGACCTTGGTATATATATATTTATATAGGAGAATCTAATGAAGGGGATTAAATAAAGCTCCAAACAGCGATTGATCTTGATGGTTTGTGGCTGATGTTTGTTCCGTCTCTGTCGCAGGTTTATCCAGCTGAAGTTGGAGCGAGCCAGTTCCGCAGAGCGCCAGCTCGTCTTCAGCGAGATCCTGCAGGCAGCGTACCAGCTGATGGTGGACGTCTTTGGAAACTATGTTATCCAGAAGTTCTTTGAGGTGCGTCGCTGTGCCGATTAGTCATCTAAGGTGAAATCCCCGGCGCCCTTTACGGACTCTTTTATGCCTTTCAGTTTGGCAGCCTGGACCAGAAGCTGGCTCTGGCCGAGAGGATCAGAGGACACGTCTTGTCCCTGGCCCTGCAGATGTACGGCTGCAGGGTCATCCAGAAGGCTCTGGAGTTCATTCCCTCCGACCAGCAGGTCATTGTAAGTTCTCCAGATTCGCGGCAGACCCGCTTAAAAAGGCCAAATATTAACGCATAGACTATTAAATAAGTATAAATGGCAGAAATATTTTATCTTTACCGAAACAATATTGGATTGTTTAGGTAAATTTAAATGGGTCGTACTTTGGCGTTGACATTTTATGGTAACTTGCCAGCCCTCTTTGTTATCAAAGGTGGGGGGGTAAAAAGACTCTGGACACACCTTTCTCCTGTTGAGTCGGGGTTTTTTATTATTATTGAGCATAACGGCATGTGTATGACATTTTCTGTTGCGGCCCCACACACACACACACACACACACACACACACACACACACGTATGTACACAGGCTGGTGCTTCCATCTGTAGGTAACTGGCCTGGCGGGGGGCTTTGGGTTATTCCGTTTGAAAGGGTAAATATTTTCTTTCAGTCCAAAATGGAAATGTGCTGCTCCGGATCACTAATTTCTGTTTATTTAACAGGAAGTGCCCTCCATAAATAAGCTCTTTGCTGAATAATTTTCATCTGCATATTAGCTGTGTGTCTGCAGCTGCCTCTTCTCCCAGCAGGTTCCTCAGAGGCCCTCCATCATCGTGCCTGAATGAAGCTAATGGTACCGCTGTTTATATGCAAATGCTGCACTGCAGGTAGTAGGGAGAAAAATCTAGCCGAACGTCCACAGGAAGTGGTCTGGGGGGGGAGGGTAACGAGTGAGAGAGCCTGTGAAAGAGAGGAATTCATCTCCCTTTAATGGGCTTCAGCAGATTTCTCCAGGGCAGCTGTTCAGAGACGGCTCTGGATTGTCGGGCCTGGAGCCGTTGTGGAAGAGGCTTTCAAGCAGGGTCTGGACACGGATGTCATGTCTGCCTTGTCCCCTGTGCTCCAGAGCGAGATGGTGAGGGAGCTGGACGGCCACGTGTTGAAGTGCGTCAAGGACCAAAACGGTAACCACGTGGTACAGAAGTGTATCGAGTGCGTCCAGCCCCATGCCTTGCACTTCATCATCGACGCCTTCAAGGGACAGGTGGGTCCACACACACACACACACACACACACACACACACACACACACACACGTCCCACCATTGTGCTTAGTTCAGGGTTGCGCTGAATGAGACGCTTCCCCGCTGTGATCTGAGGAATGTGCCAGGGATCGCCAGTCGCTCTTGGCCGACGTTGACGAGGCGTAAACTGTGTGTGTCTCAGGTCTTTGCCCTCTCCACCCACCCCTACGGCTGCAGAGTCATCCAACGCATTCTCGAACACTGCCTTCCTGAACAGACGCTGCCAATCCTGGAAGAGCTCCATCAACACACAGAGCAGCTCGTGCAGGTACACACACACACACACACACACACAACCTCCTCCTTTCCCGTCCTGCCCCCTTACTTGGGCCCAGAGCTTCTCCCAGTTTTTGCTTTGCTGCCTGTTTGAGAAGCACCAGCTGGTGTCTCAGCCTTTTAAGTGAGACCCGTGTGGTTCTATTTAGGACCAGTACGGCAACTACGTCATCCAGCACGTTTTGGAGCACGGGCGGGCTGAAGACAAGAGCAAGATAGTGGCTGAAATCAGAGGAAACGTGCTCGGCCTGAGCCAGCACAAGTTTGCCAGGTAAAGGGAGCGAAAGCAGGTTCTGAGCTCCGGATTTGGTGGCGTGCTAACACATATGGCGTCTGTGGCCCGGCAGTAACGTGGTGGAGAAGTGTGTGACCCATGCGTCACGAGCGGAGCGCGCGGTGCTGATAGATGAGGTGTGCAGCCTGACCGAGGGCCCCCACAGTGCCTTATACACCATGATGAAGGACCAGTACGCCAACTACGTGGTGCAGAAAATGATCGACGTGGCAGAGCCGACCCAGCGGAAGATCGTCATGCACAAGGTAAGCGGAGAGAGGGGCCGAGGAGTCGCTTCAGTACGTTTCCGACCCACCAGGTGGACAGCTGGCCTCTCCTGGGTTCCCTCTCGCTGGTTTCTGCCTGGGGGGGCAGTAAAGCCGTCTGCGCTGAGCCGCTGGAGGACTGGCTTCCACCGTCGCTGCGTCCTGTTCACGTCTGTTTGTGTCCGTGCAGATCCGGCCTCACATTTCCACCCTGAGGAAGTACACGTATGGAAAACACATCCTGGCCAAGCTGGAAAAGTACTACATGAAGAATGGTGTTGACCTGGGTCCCCTCTGTGGCCCTCCAAATGGCATCATGTAAATGCCCCCCCCCTGAGCCTGGAGATTGTCTGCAACCTGTTCCACTCCTCCCCCTCCCAGGCTCACCCCCGCGTTCCCATCTGACCCCAGACGAGGGTCTGTGCCCTCAGTCCTCCAAATCCTCCTCAGAGAGGACGGCAGGTTTTTTTTTTTTTTTCTCAGCCAGCCATAGAGTTTTGTTTTTCCTCCTTCGATTTGTTCCCCTTCCCCCATTTGACCCCTCACCTTTTAAACTGGGGGAGGATGGGAATAGCAGGCAGGAATGAAGAGAGGAAACTCGTCTCCGCTCCATCCTGTATTTGTCTTTTCTCTCTCTCTCTCTCTCTCTCTCTTTTTTTAAAGGAATTCAGAAATCATTTCGTTTTTGCTACTGCTGAACACAGTCCCTGACCCCGACCCAATACTAGTTGTTATTATTATGAGATGAACAAGTATTTAATTTTTTTTCTTACGCCACAGAATCATAGATGAAAAGACACGCCATCATCTAACCAGCAGACAGATCATTTAGCATGGGAGAATCGTTTTTCTGGTCTTGCTTCTATAAATATAACGTGTATACTTGGTGTAGACCTTTGCATATATATATATAAATATATATATAAAACTTTGTAGTTTTTCTGGGTTTTGATGTTGAATCTGTATCTATAATGTATCCTAGTAGTGACCACATACTTCTGACTGTATAATTGTACATTTGTAAACCCTTGTAATGTAAAAGTGCTTTACCACCCTTTTTTGGTATGAGAAGAAAAAGAGAAAAAAGCTCACTGGAAAAAAAAAAACCTTAGGAAAAAAAAAACTGCATTTCAGTGTATATTCTCACCTCCTTGGTTGTGACATATGAGTTGTTGTATATTGTAAATTGTAATATCAAATTTTTTTCTTTTGGAAAGCCCTTTCTATACAGCGTAGTACTTGTACAAAGATTCGCCACGCTCGGTTTTATCTCGTCACTGCTTAACTTAAGACGTCGATCTCCCACTGATCCCCGATTGGACACGTTATGTTAGACTTAGTGGTGTCTTCTGGGTTATATTGAACCTTTTTTCCTCTCGTTTTGGGACTTTTTTTTTGTTTTTTTCTTAAAGAAACCTTTTTATATGAATGCTTTACCTCATGAAATGTGTCGTGCGTGGGTATGCTGGCTTGGGTGGGAGAATCTGACTCATTTAGCCCCCCCTTCCGTGTTACCATGACTATTTTCAGTGGTAAACCGATGGATTGTACAGAGGAGAACCTTGTGTTGTTTGGCATTTTCTCTAGTGCTGTAAGTGCTGTATCATACTATCAATGTTCTTTTGGGTGAGAGAGGCAGTCCGCCCCTGCGCGGTGTATATTTGGAGCAGCCTTGTGTATATTTACTACGAGCACACCTGTAACCATATGTGTATAGTTAACAGAACCTGTGTATGCTTATTGCCTGGGCAACTATTTTTTGTAACTCCTGTTGTAGATTGTCTCTAAACAATTGTGTGATCTTTATTTTGAAAACCAAACAGAACAAAAAAAGTTCGAAAATTTAACCGCCTCGCGTGCTTTATTGTGTGAGGACTCCGACTCCTAATGAGCACACACCAACCTGTTTATCCACAAACCAGACACACGTCACTCTGTTGGTTAAAAGAAATGTACCGGTAATCCTAACTGCTGATTCTCTGGCATAAATATAAGATTAATTATCAGGTTTGAGCAGCACAGCTCTAAGATTGGAATCATCCAGATAATTAGTGTTAAATCTTAAAAAGACATGAGGGTGTTTCGGTTTTGGGGTGGATTGATCCCCCGATCCAGAATTACTGATGAGTATTGGTACCTATGATGCTCACAGAACACCTGGGAGCTGGTTTTAGGCCCATCACGGGACTACCTGAGGACCCAACAGGACCGGCCTGTCCTCCGTGGACGTGGCTTGTGCGCATGCGTGGCTCCCTCATTTAAACCTGGAGGCTTGTGGGTGCCTAACCGAGCTGCAGGGGGCATTCTCGCCCTTCATCGCACAGACCTTCTCTCTCTCTCTCTCTCTCTCTCTCTCTCTCTCTCTCTCTCTCTCTCTCTCTCTCTCTCTCTCTCTCTCTCTCTCTCTCTCTCTCTCTCTCTCTCTCTCTCTCTCTCTCTCTCTCTCTCTCTCTCTCTCTCTCTCTCTCTCTCTCTCTCTCTCTCTGGGAAACGCGTTAGTCCGCTTCTCCTCCGACTACTGTCGCCATACGGAACGTCCAGCTCGACGGAGAGGGGGAGGAGAGAGAAGGAGAGAGGATCCCTGAGAGGGAGAGAAAGACGAGCTGTGGCGTCTCCAGGTAGTAAAGCTATCAGATCTCGAGCGCACCGGCCTCGCGCCAGACTGGACCTTTACCGGCGTCCGGAAACAGCGGCGCCACGTGAAGCGTTGGATTAAAACAAAAAAAAAAACAAAAAACAAAAGCTCCACGAGACGGACGGATGGTCGCGAGGACGGGCGGCGCGCGCTGAAGTTGGACACGCTACCCGACGGAGGACGGCGCAGACGCGGCGGCAGCAGCTCGGCGTGTTCCCCCGGCCTCCACCTCCCGAACCCGGCCAAGGCGGCGGCGGCGGCGCCAGGAGACCGTGCCCGCGCTCCCCCCCCACCATGAAGCTGCCCTGTCTGCTGGCGCTCGCGGCGCTGTGGGCGCACGCAGCCACGGTAAGCACGAGCGTCTTTGTTACCGGTGTCGGGCACACGGGGCCACGGGGGTCCGGGAAGGCCCCGGCGTGCGGGACCTCGGAGCGGGCTTCGGGGGGGTTCGGCTCTCGACCCACTTATCGACCATGACTCCCAGCGGGAGGGGGGCCGGCGACTCCCGTGCACCCCCTGCAAACACGCACGGGCACGCACACACGCACGGGCATGCACGCCGGAGCTTTTTGTGTCTGGTTTCTTGTGGTCTCCGGGTGTGTGTGTGTGTGTGTGTGTGGGGGGGGGGTAATTAGCGGGTTATCTCTAATTGAGCCCACTCCGACGTGCGTGCACGTGCGTCTTAACGGGGGTCTCCAGCCTGTGAGATGCGCGTGTTCTTTCAGTCCCAGGGGTCTCGCGGCACGGACGCGAGTCGAGTGGGGGCATCCTCCGTGCGCGTGTGTCTGCGCGCGTCTGTGGGTGGGGTAAAGAGGGGAAGTTAACGGCGATGCGGCGCGAGGACGGCTCGGATGGATGGACGGACGGACGGATGGATGGATGGAATGATGTCATCGCGACGAAGGGAGAAGCTGATTAGGAATGCACGACCACCTCCCTCCCCTCGTCTTTCTCACGCACACGCATGCAGGCTCGCACAAAAGCCTTTATCTCCACACACACCTCCTCTCCGGAAGCATCTGCGCCCCCCTCACACACGCCCACACCTTCCGATGAATCCGGATTTGTCCCACAAGGAGGAGGAAGCTGATTGAATCATTGATAGAAAAGAAGCGCCTGAAATAGACCAAATAAGACCTACTGATGGAAATCCAGCGCTCGGCCGACGTCCTGTGTGAAATACGTCCGGCATTTGCATTTTTTTGCCACTTTATTTTACCTTCCGGCTCCTTGGTGCTCCCCGGGTTGTTCTGATCTTAAAAAAAGATGGTTTTGTCTGTAATTGTTCCTCCAAGGTCGGCGACACATCATCAACACAGCAGCACAGGGTGTGCGCGGCCCCCAGGAGGAAGGCGTTCTCGCCGGTTGACCTCGGCTCTCTCTACCTGCCGCCTTTTGTTTCCGGTTCAGCCTCGTTTCTGTCGTCAGCCTCCTCTGCTGCATGTAGCCACAACAGTTTGGACAATGGTTTTTAGCACCTGCACACAGGCAGGCACCCAGAAGTAGCACACACACACACACACACACACAGGCGCGCGGCGAACTGACCCCAAAGCACCCGGGCCCTCGCCGTCTCCTGACTTTGCTGACAGGATCTTTCTTTAAAGCCGTCTGGCCTGAAACCAGCTGGCTCCGGTTTGTCAGTAGGATCCCTGTTTCTGTCGCCGGAGCTCTGACATCATATCCGGGTTACTATATTTTACACAGGAGACCAATTTTCCCACAGACATCTGTTGTGTCCCACGGATTGCCAGCCTGCGTGTGTGTGTGTGTGTGTGTGTGTGTGTGTGTAAGTGCATCCGCCATTCGTTCATAAGAGTGCTCGCTGTCCATCTGTCTGTGTGTGGGCTCAGAAATAAGGAATCCTCACTGCCAAATTCTTGTTCTCACAAGTCTTTGAAACACACACGTGGGTGTGTGTGCGTGTGTGTGCGCGGGACGGAAAGGCGCTGTGTTCTTGAGGATCATGTTTAACTTGTCCCGTGAATCGGGGTTTTGTGCCTGGGAGAGCTGACAAAGCCCCTCACAGTCAGGAGGAAAAGAGTAGGGGTGAGAACTTGGTTAAAAACGGGGTCCAGCAGGGATTGAGGGAGAGTGTGGAATGTGAGAGGTGGTTTGATGTCGACGGTGGGTCCCCGTCACACACACACACACACACAGGAAACACTTCTGATTTCAGATTAGTGCGCGAAGGGGTGGGCGGGGCTCTGGGGGTCACCTTGCAGCTGATGGAGGGATTGAAATGGAACAAACCCACCGCTACGGAAGGCCGGCGTCTGGATTTGAGCACACACACACACACACAGTGGGAAGATAATAAGCACCTTCTGTGAGAAAAACACGCGCCTCCCCCACCTCATCTCCCCCCTTCGGCTGTTTGCTTGTGTGCTAGGTGTGCGCTGGCGCTCCTGGCTCATATCAGGAAGTCATTTTGTGGGAGGGAGGGAGGGATGGGATTAGGAGAAGTGCCACATTTGACTGAAATGACTTTTTCTTTCTCGTGAAGAGAGTTGCAGGCTCGATTCAGCTCCTCGGGGATGGGAATTCCCGTTTGCCGTAAGACCGCTGATAACTTCTGGAGACACAAACATGCCATCAGGGGCGGCTGGTTTGCGGTCTGAAAGAACTGGTAAATTGTCAGTACAAACCCGTTATTTACTAATGCCGACAACACAATGTCATGTTTATGAGTAGAAAATTGAATCCTTTGGCTAAAAATGTGGACGCATCGGAGGATTTTTCTATACTAAATGAAAGAGCAGACGATTGGAATGTTTGTCCTTGGCTCCAGCATCTCTCCCTCACCATTAATCTAATGATAAAGGAGGAAAAATCATGTTTGGGCGAGCTTTTTATTTAAATATTGTGACTGGGCGTGGGTAATAAAAGTACTTCTGTGAAGCTTCTTTAATGGAAAACCGCTGTGGCTGGTCAAATACAGGATGGGCCATTCAGAAGTGTTTCCAGTTTCAGACCTTTTGTTGTCTAAAATGCACCTTTGTTTGACTGTTGTTGTTGTCATCTCAGTTACATCATTGCAGAAATATGAAGCAGTCCAGTTGGTGGGAGCTGTTGAACTGTACTCTTCCATGATTGGAATCTAGTTATCCGTCAGCTCCGGGGGTCACATCCTAGCTGTGTTTGTGCTCAAACCTTCCTCTTTCCTGTCAGCGCTGGCAGTTAAATGCTGAGAATCACTGATGCTTGATATCATCTCTGCACCAGACCGCCCCCTGACACCCGGGCTGAGCGGCCATATTGTTACGTTTCAAGCATCACCGAGTCGCTCTTAGATCTGCCTTCTCTGGTTGGCTGCTGCCAAACTTGTTATGCAACACCTGGCTTCACCTGCAGGATGCACCCAGTTCCCCCAGCCAGTGGGTAAGAAGGCAGCCAGTGGGTAAGAAGGCAGCCAGTGGGTAAGAAGGCAGCCAGTGGGTAAGAAGGCAGCCAGTGGGTAAGAAGGCAGCCAGTGGGTAAGAAGACAGCCGTAGCCTCAAGCTGCAGGGTTTCTCATCCAGACCAACAACAGACGCACAAGCGTCGGCTTGTTTGCACGCATGCCCGAATGCGCATTTACACAGAATTCCTGATTATACATGGAGATAGACCGATCACACACACACACACACACACCCGGAGTCAGACTTTCGTTATTAGGCAGCCATGGTGGCGTTCAGCAGCGTTGTTGACTCAGTGAGTCAGAACTCGTAGGTGTTTTAGGTAGGTCAGAATGGGCTGGAAATGCACCATCTCTCTGTACTACACACACACACACACACACACACACACACACACTTGCTAGTAATTGGGCAGCACTGCACAGACATACACTATAGTCTCGGGGGGGCGAGATGAATCTTGAGAGGAAGACGAGGAATGGAAAAGGGGAGGAGCACAAACCACAACATAATGGGATAGAGAGAAAGGGAGTGAAGAAAATGGAGAGCATTGAAAAGGTGCAAAGGTAACGTTGAGAGAAGTGAACGAAGAAGAGGAGAAACAAACAGCGGCAGAGGGAGCGAAAACGAGGATGGAAAAAGCGAAGGAGCAGCGAGAGGCACGGAGGGAGCCGGGCAGAGCAGAGGATGAAGGCAGGATGTGGAAGGAAAGAAAAAGGAGAGCTGGATTAAAGGGAGACCCGTCGATGGGGTGGGTGGAGGGAGGCAAGAAGCAAGCAGGTTGAGTCAGGATGGAGGGAGCAAGCGAGAGAGGGCAAAAGTGGGGATGGGGGAGGGTTGCATGCGCTGCTCGCTCCCAGGAGACTGCGCTCTACCTGCTCTCCCCGGCCGTCGCCATGACAACTGGCATGGCTGCCGCTGTCACAGCTTTATCGCCCCGCTCTCCATTACTTCCTTCCCCCTTCTCCCCCCGACATTCTCTCATCTCTTTCTCATTTTTTGGTGTATTTTTTTTACTCCTCTCTCTTGTTTGTCCCTCATTTTATCATCTTTCTGTGTCTTTAAACTCTTTTTCTGGGATTTTTGACCATCTGTCCCGACAAGGGAGAGCACTCGAGTTGGTGTGCGCTTTTGTGTATGTGTGCGCGCGCGCGTGTGTGTGTCCACTTTCATGTGTTTATGGGTCCTAAATTAAAGGGAACAGATTTGGTAGCAGCTCCCAAACCCACAAAAGATTCTGGGATCTTTTTTTTTTCCTCCTTATGGCTCCATCTTGAACATGTGTGTGGAAGACGCAAGCGTGTGTGTGTGTGTGTGTGTGTGTGTGCGTCTGGTGCGTCTCTCTCCTCACTCATTTCCGCAGTGACAGGGTAATTGGGTTAACAAAGGGCTGAAAGCGTGGAATGGGCGGGGCCGTGAAGAACTGAAACTCAATAGGGTCCAATGGGACGGTTGGAATGTATATTTCCTGGCAGGCAGCTGATAAGACTGGTCTCAGGCCGTGATAAGACACCAGTCGCTGGCCTGGATCTGACCCCACACACCAGTCCCTCCATCCCCGGGCACTTTGGCTGGGCTGCTGGAGGTTTGCCTGGTTCACGGTGAGGCCCAGTTCCCAGGATCTTCTGCAGCCTTCAATCGCTGAGGTGATTATTATGTTTTCAGTGTTTATGGCCTCAATATTCGATCCAGTATCCTGCTCCTTTCACCTCACACCAGAGGAGGAGGGTGTTATACAACCTTTGGCCTTTAACTGCTCATGTTGTTAACAGGGCGGGTATTCAGACACATTTATTTTACAATCAAATCAAGGCATCGGTTGTCTCTCCTTCTCTATCCGGGTTTACCGTGTTTTGGACTGGATAAGTAAATGTGCTGTAGTCTGTTTTTAACTAGTTGATTTGCAGCTTTCCCAGTTAAACAGATAAATGCAAAAACAAGTATGTCCCACCCTCGATCTAAACGTTTTAAAACTTTAAAGAAATAGAAAAAACCCCAAAAATGTCTCCAAATCTGTTAGAAAAGGGCAGAATTTGTCTCTAAAGAGTGTCAGACTACACTGACGAAGTGAGCGAGGCTGCTAATGATGAGTTTCCTGCTTGTACGTTCAACACAGGACCGTCCTCTGCTGGGAGTCATTGGCCGGGACGTTTTTACGCCTCTGGTCAGAGTCGCTATCCGTCTCCAGGAGAACGCGTCGGGAAAGGGCCGCAGCCCGGACGCTCTGACTGTGGCGGCGAGTGTTGGTGGATAAAGACGCGGTGGGATTGAGAGGGGTTTTCTATTGAAGACGAACGAGCCGAGACTCTGCTGGAAGAGCTAAAGATCAAGTATTTCAAGTCGGTGAATATTTAGCAGGAATATTTCACCTCGCTCAGGTCGGCGCCTGCAGCCGGAATCTCCGGTGAATCATCGTAGCGCGCGTGCACGTGACTGAAGGCACCGGTTCCCTGTCATCCGATTCACATTCCTTTCACTTTGTCTGGTCTTTGATGGGCCGCTGTGACTGTTTCTGTTTCCAAATGACAGCCGTGGAGGAGTTTCTCCCAGAAAGACGGATTTAATCGCTCCGGCTCGCATTTTCCATGCGCGTTTTTCATCGCAGCAGGCTGTGTTCATTTCAGTAACATTGAGTCAGGATTTCATTAATATTCACACGGTGAAGAGATTGAATTATCCAAATGCCAGTCTGCGCTGTGTGTGTGTGTGTGTGTGTGTGTGTGTGTGTGCTTAATTGGTCCTGGTTCGGTTCCTCACCTTCCAGATGCAGAAAGTCTGTTTAAAAATCCGGCCTTCACCTTTAAAACCGGGGCAAAGAGAGGGGTTTGGACAGTTGTGTGTTTGCCCGGCTGTGTTTACATGCGAAACAGCGACGGAGGAGGGGATCGGGGTCCGCGGTCGGCGTGAACGCGAGTGAGGAACGCCGTGTGCAGCGGGCACGTGACTGCAAGTGTGTGTTTGAATTATTTAGCCCAGCGTCCCGACAGAGGAGTGAACCAGGTCAGGAGCTCATTGCTGCAATGTTTTTCTTCTCTCCATCCACACATCCACACACTCAGCCGTCATGCTCTGATGTGGAGAGCTCCTCCGATGTTCCGTCCTTCCTAATAAACAGGAACTCGGTCACAAAAGGCCCCCACGTTACGGATGTCCCCGCAATTATGGGCAGGCCAAGAGAAGAAAAACATCAATCCAATTAAATACACACACTGAAGCCCCCTCTGTGTGTGTGTGTGTGTGAGAGAGAGAGAGAGAGAGTGTGTGCTTGTGTGTTCTTTCACATGCTACAAAGTAAGGACCAGAATACGAATTTCATGTGTGAAGCAGGGATATTTTTAGGGACTGAGGCCATTTTGGTCGGTCCCATCAGCTTTAAGGGGCCGTTTGGGGGTCGTGACTCGTTTTAAGGTCCAGTCCAGGACTGGATTTACCTGGGTTAGGCTTTTAAGTGGGATGGTTAGAGTTTGGGTCCCCAGTAAGTCCCTCACAAAGATAGAAGTTTAAATGTGTGTATAGTGTGTGTGAGAGAAAGAGATGAGAGAGAGAGAGAGAGCTGAACTGGACCTCCAAGAAACCTTTGAACCTGGTGCTTTAAAGACACTTTCAAAAGATTTCGTCTCTTGCAAGAGCTAACGAGGTGGTGTGTGTGTGTGTGTTTTCTGTGTGTGAGAGAGAGAGAGAGAGAGACAGAGAGAGAGAGAGATGGTAAGGATATTTATATGATTCTGTGTTTGTCTAAGGTTATCTAAACACCCAACACACAACTGCACAACACACACACACGCACACACACATGCAGACACACACGTGCACAAGCGCACACATAAACCCTCGCTTGTAGCAGCAGGTGATTCATTCTTAATCTTTCATTCCAACAGTGGTGGATTAGCCCTAATCTTTACTAACAGAGGCCCAGGTCTGAAATGCTGACCGACAGTGTGTGTGCGTGTGTGTGTGTGTGTGCGTGTTGTCGCTATCATATGTGTGACGTGATAATTGTTCCCCTGCTGTGCTGGCAGCAGATCATCTGAACAGCTGAGACATCAGACATAATGACAGGTTACCGAATCAGGCAGCACAAAAACACTCATTAGGACGATAATGCCTCCGTAGTATGTTTGTTAGGTTGTCTTTTAGATGCATTTAGGTACAGATTATATGCAGGTTTTCTGTAGTTTAAATGCTATAAAAAGAATTACATCCATGTTATTGCTGATACAATACCATCAAGCAACACCAGCTCCATACTGCCCTCTTTCAAAGTCTGATTTGTTGATTTCTTTTTATAATTCAGTCACAACTTTATTATTATTAATATATTTTTTTTTGTGGCAACCAATTTCCGCAGGAATGTTTCATTTTTGCACCTTTGCCTGGCGCAGGGATGAATTTGCTTCGTCATGGCTGAATGTGAGTTCAACACGCACAGTTTCTCTGGCGCGTTTCCGAACAAAGGAAAAAGGTGGCTAAGTGATTAGATGTTGCATGGAGAGGAGAGGGATTGGAAGGGGGAATGAGGTCAGAGGCAATCACAGACCAAAGTGATATTAAAACAGGGGTGGCGGCCGAAGCCACCGGGGGAGGAGCAAGCGGATTGGGGTGAGATGAAAATGCTGCATCTACCATAAGGAGGGCGAAACGAGGGGGAAGTAGACGCGAAAGAATAATGTTAACGCGCGCGTTTCCCTCAGCTAACTAGCTATGGGAAACGCGCGGCTCTTTGCCTGAGATTGACGGGAAGGAATCGGCTTCGGGAGGAGGGACGATGAAAGAGCAGGGGAAGAATGAAAGGAGAAAATGAAAAGAGAGCTGATGGGCCGGACGAGTGATCTGGTAGCGGCAGAGGCCGGCGGTTAGCGCGGAGTTCTGTAAAGAGCTTAGAGCAGCTGAGGCGGATTGAATGGAGGGAACAACCTGGACGGGATTACACGGAGACAGGGGGACGGTAGAAAAGACTGTCACCCAGCCGTGCACGACCTCCTCGGTGCACATTTCGACAGCGCGAGGATATTACCGATTAAAGATGGTTAAACCGAATACTCTCCGTTCACAAGCGCGGAGTTTTAAACCCATCTGACACATAGAACGTTCCGTTGTTAAACTCTGGAGCCACTCCCCTTCGTCATCTGATAATTACAGCCGTGTCACATGATTCACCCGTCCAGACACGAGATGTTTGTGGAAGAAAAGTCCGCACAGACTCCCCCCTCTCTCCGTCGGTCACCTGACCGTCACTGACGGCAGCTCATTAGGGTCGTGTGATTTATTATTGGATCACTCGTTGTGGTTGGATGAGCACGGATCCACCGTACGCACACCCAACCTGCGGGATTAGCGCTTCCTGTCAAATCTTTCAGGTCTGGCCGCCGAGAGTCACTTGTCCTTGTGGCGGCCAGCTGGAAATGGCAGCCAATCGGCCAAAGTCATTGAGCCTGGAGGAAGGAGCCACGAGAGAGCGGCGAAGGCAGCCAGTCTCAGGGGCCCCGGGGCCGAACATGCCTTTACCTTGACTGCCTGCCAGAGAAAAAGGGTATGGCATGATAATAATGAGTCATTTCCTCAGTACACACACACAGTGGTGCGCGCGTGTGCGCAGGCAGAGGTGCATTTTTCCATTTCAGATTGAATTACAAAGACCTGATTGGATTTTTCTCCTCTGCATCAAAGACACAAAGACTCATTCTCCGCCCCTCCCGCCAGCCCTCGCTTCCCTCTGTTTCCATCCATCCACTCCTGGATATTTGTGTCCTCCCGGCCCCTCCGGAACTCCCTTGTAGCTGCTGGATCCCCTCCGGGTCCTTCCATCCGTCCTTGGGGTCTGCGTGGTCCCATGACCGGCATCAGCCTCATCACACGCGTGGTAATTAGACACAGGCAACTTGTGATTTGCATCAGTAGAAATGTGATTCTCATCAGCGGTTTGTTTTTTTTTACCATGTGTAGAATTTGTACTGGTTTCATCTCAGACTTTTCCCAACGGGCTCTGAAAAGACGGCGCTGGTCGGTGTTTCGGAGCGGAGGCGGAGTGCCCGTCGCTCCTGCTCTCTGCAGCACAAAAGGCACGGCGCTCCGTGGGACGCTCGCTCTCACGCACCCGCATTTCTGAGCCCTTTTAGAAAAGTTCCCTTAGAAACAGCAGAAAAGTTCCAGCCACAGGCGCCACGCCCTCCCACTGGCCCTGCTGAAACGGGCCCATTGAGCCAGGCTGTAATCACACACACACAAATCCGCATTCAGCGCCGCCTCTCCTCCTCCGTCTCCGGCCCTTCATGGACGCGGCCACTAAAAACCCGGTCACTGACCCAAAAGCCGACCAGCAGCTTTCCTCATTTGGCCCACCCGACACAGACGCAGCGCCTGACGCTCAGCCTCGCCGCCACACTCGCCCAAACACGGTGGCGCATTGAGGAGTGCGGGAGCTGCAGTCGTGGAGGAACCTCAAGACGTTTCTGGCAGCAGGGGGGGTCGCACACACACACACACACACACACACACACACACACACACACACACACTCAGGGATGCATGTTTCATGAGGTTATGTATAATAGAAGAGGATTTCATGCAGCGGGGCCTTGTGTACGTGTTTGTCTGCGTGTTTGAGTGTGCAGGGCTGGCTTTGAAACGTGGCTGTTAATCCTGCTGGATTGACAGATTACTGGAACAGCTGGGCCCCACATACATGCGCACACATTGGGACATCTGTACAACCTCCTCCTCCTGTCACACTCCTCATTTATGTCCCACCAGCAGAAGAATGAATCCATACGTGTGTGTGTGTGTGTGTGTGTGTGCGTCATGTGTCACCCGCTTTGACCATCAGGTGCTCTGAGACTAAATGTTCAACTAGTTCTCCTCCTCCCGGTGGAACCATCGTCCTTCTCACAAGTATCCCGCGGGAATCGATGTTCTGTAGGTTTTTAACCATCGGAGAGCTAATCCCTGGCTGCTGACCACCACTTTATCTATTGGTCTTTGTCTTCCTTTGAGTGTCGGCGGCAGTCCTGCTAGCGTCGTGCTGCTAGCGTTGTGCGGCTAGCGTCGTCCCATGATTTACCTCAGCCCCTCCATTTCGAGACGCGCTGCCCTGCAGGAGTCGGGGAGCGTCTGCCTCAGCCTCCATCTGATCCGGGTTAACGGCCGAGCTAACAACCGAGCCGATGTTACAGTCGGCTGATGTGGATTCACTCTGCGCCCCGAGGCCCCAAATGGGGTTGGACCTGTTTTCCAGACAGATAAGGCAGATGTTGGAAGACATTCTGCATGGAAATGGACTGAGAGGAGAACTGGATGCTCCGTCTCCCACTCTCTACCTCTAATGTCCCCATTCTTCACACAAATCCATCACTCAGATTAGATTGGCTTTTGCGGCATAATGGAGAAACATAATATTAGCATTTGTTTGTCCTCTCTCTCTCCTGCGCTGCCTCAGATGTCTTTAGTTCCAGACGGGCAGGAATAACAGGGTGAAACCGTCCTCCCACCGGTTCTGAAGCCACGGCGGGCGGCTGTGGTCGGGATCAGCCGTCAGCAGAGAGGACCGAAGCATATCGCTCTTCTGCACACGCGCACGTCTGCTCGGCGCGTCGCGTTCATCGGTCGCAGAGTGCACGTGTGTGTGAAACAACGAAAACAAACAAGCAGAAATATAAAAAATGCAAAACTGCACAAACGCAGTCCATGCTGTCTCAGGGGTGTAATCCATAGGCAGCAGCGTGTACGCAGATGTCTCCATGTTTACGTTTTCGAACCTAAATAATCGCGTTTTTTCTCCTCTCTAATCCAAATTGTGGCCAAATCTGTGCAGCCGAGAAGGTTTAATCTCCCAAACGCACAAAAAAAGAGATGACTGCCCGACCTCCTGCTGCAGCTGCTAAAGCTGCAATCCCCTGACACAAAACGATAATTTCACTCTAAAATTAGGGGATTTTATTTGACTAACGCCTCGGAAGAAGACCCGGCGTCAGGAGGGGAGACATTCTCTGCATGTATTAAAGACGCTGAACGTGCGCGTTGCGTTGAGCCTCACGGTGACGAGTTTTAGAAACCTTTTGTTGTGTCACAAATGTTGCCATGAATTTTATTTATAATACTTTAAACACATCTCCGTGTCAGATTTAATTGCGCCGCCTGTCTGCTGGGAGACATCTTGCTGAAGCAGGAGTCCGTTTAGACCACCAGAGTCCCATTTGTGTTATTGTTATGGACCTTCAGGAAGACTCTGTCATTGGTGAGTCTACCAACAAGAGAAATGTTGATTTTTTTTTTTTAATATATACTTTTTTAAAACCTAATATCATATTTTTTTCCCGGTTTACCTACGAGGTAAACAGGCTTTTGTGGAGCATCTGTTACTGCAGCGCCACTGACTCACCAAGCTATATTAGATCGCTGAAGCAGGAAGGTTTTTACACAACGCGGTTTTGGCCCTTCCCCACTATGTCCTGAGTGGCCCCCCCCCAGACGGGGACAGGATCTGGCTGAGCTCCTTGGCGGTGGCGTTCAGGTCCTCTGAGGTTGACGCCAGCTGACCCGCCATCAGCGCTATCAGATGCTGTCTGAGGCCGAGGTGTGGGCGAGCGTGTGAGCAGCGGCGGCGCTTTCTGTGCTAATCTCAGCTGAAGGTGGCAGGTGTCTGGAGCAGGCTGTCACCCGGTAACCTACTCACGTGCACGCGCTCAGGCACGCACGCTGGCCGCTGCCCTCTTTCCCCTGTCAGCGGAGCGTCCGTCTGCTGTGAGGCGGCGACGGAGCCTTTCTATGGCCGCCCGTGTGGGCTTAGTGGGGGGTTGTGCTCCGAGGGCGCTGACCTTTTCCACTGGGCGTTATAAATCGCTCGGTTTGTGTCATTAATCCAACTGCCCGACTCTCATCTCTGCAGTCAGTCGCTGCGCTGGAAGGCTGAGGAGAGAGGTGGCAGCAAGAGTCTGTTCAGGCCGTTTTGAGGTTGGTCGTCGCGTGCGGTTGAGTGGCAGGTCCTGGCTGATGCTTTGGACTGTCTGCTGGTCCACCTGGCCAAGCTGAAGGAAAAGCTGTTCATTAGAGCAATAACGTATAAATAAGCTTGAGGGAGCGGCTCTGCACACACGAGGCCTTGGAGGAAATCCGACTCTGTATTTGCCTTTCAGCTCAGGGTCACACAGGATTTTTCTCTTTTCACATCTTCAAATACGGCTGAAAGGATCCGACCCCTATTTTACTGTAATTTAGTCCGATTTCTTTCATTTCCCTCGGTTTATTTTAGAATATACATGCATCCCTCGAGGTCAGAAACTGTATTCTGTGGTTTTTTGTTTTATTTTTTTGTCTTCCTCCATCCTGTAGGCAGAGGAAGAGGAGCCAGAGGAGTGGGACTCGCAGATGGTGCCTGACACAGTATTCAAATGATTCTTCACACTTTGAGAACATTCGCTCTGATAAAATCTTCCATATTAAAGAGCACAATTAACAGTTTTTTTTTTCTCTCGGAGCAGAGCAATTCTTCATGCGAGTGTGTATGTGCGTGCCTGGTTGTGTGTGTGTGTGTGTGTGTGTGTGTGCACAGCACAGCAGCCTCTCGGGTTACTGAGGAATGCATTTGAAGTCAATCACAAAGAAGCTTTCTATCGAGCCTAAAGGGAACTTTTTCCAAGGACCCTAAAGACCAACGCCACAGGAATATATTTTGACCATTTACTTTTTAACTTGTGTGTGTGTGTGTGTGTGTGTGTGTGAGAGAGAGAGAGGGTCGTGTTTGGTGTGTTTCCGACTGCTTCGGGCTCCTATCCTTATCGGCGCTTGCTGCATCTCCCAAGACTAATGCGGCGCTGTAACACAAACGTTGTTTATGCACTGTTTTAATCCTCATTTAAAAACAAATTGAACAGCTCTGCCATAAACCTGCAGTCTCGAACTCTCTCTCTCTCTCTCACACACACACACACACACACACACACACACACACAAGCATGGTTGTAATGCATTTGTAATGGAAATGATTGACAGCATCTACCTGAGTGTTAAATACTGCCACACTCTGAGGACACACTCACTCTTTAACCTACTGCTTCATACACACCGTTTCTTTGTCTGCCTCATTTATTTTCTTCTCTGGTTTTATGTTCCCCTCCTCCCTTATAAAACCACTATATATAATTGCATATTCCACGCTCTCAGACCGCCTCCAAACGTCTCCAACTGGCACTCTGTGTCTTGCAGTAGCGCCGCGTCGTAGACTGCCAAAAACCAGGATTGCGCTGGGTTTGCGGTGTTACAGTTTCCTTTTATAACCAACAGGAGCCAAATGCAGCGGTGGAAGGGAAATGGAGGACAACATAAAGCTGATTTTGGCCCCGGGACATGCATGCGGTGGAGTGGAGCTCATTGCGTCACTTTGCGGCTAGCTAGCTTTGTGGCGAAGGCAGAAATCACAGCTGTTTATAGCTCCTGAAACGGGCAGAAGGCAGAGCTGGCCGTATTTGACTCCCCCCAAAATCACATAAAAACACACACACCCGCACAAGTTCTGTAGGTCTGAAGGCCACTCGGGAGCCGGCGTACACAGGCGCCACAGGCCAAACTGGTGATTACAGCCATTCAAGAGCTCTTACTGGTAATTAGATAGAGCGACGCACCGCTGGCCACCATACACTCAATTCACACTTATTATAGGGGCCCGAAATGAACCATTGGGAGGCCCAGCAGGCGATTACACGTTACTGCTCAGGTCTGGGATCAAGCGAGGTGGTGCCGTTTGAAACCTCTGCTGGCCTGGAAGCTGGAGGAGGGCGGAGGGAAGACCAGCCTCTGCAGATGATCTGTGTCCTGGAGGCTGCGGCGTGTACGGGGTCGTTTATAAAGGCCTCCCGAGGCTCTGCGTCGCCCTAGGGTGGGCTCTGAGTTTAGTTGAGCATGTATATGTGTGTGTGTTTTTGGAGTCACAGCAAATTTAGGGGACTTGCCTCGAGATGAGAACTGGAGTTTGGATGAGAGGAAAATGGGGCGAGGACATTGTTGCGCTGGCGCGGAGCTTGTGGAGAGGGGTGGCGGTAAAAACACACGCCAAAGGAGGGGGGCAGGTCGGAGCGGGCTTGAGGAGCGGGCTGTTTTGATGTTGGTTTTAGGGGTTGTTTATTTGAAGTTGCGTAACACTGGCAATCACACACATTTCCAGCTTTTGTGTGTGTGTGTGTGTGTCTGGTAGCTTCTCCCTGGGAGACAGGAATGTCTGTGAAAGGCAAAGGTTTCCCATAGCAACAGTTTTCATTGTAAAGCTTTCCGGAATATAGTGCAAACACACACACACACACACACAATCCTAGCGTGTGTTTCAGCTGCGTGTTTCTGCACATGTTTTAAGGTGCACACAAAGTTTCCTGTGTGCACCTCTTGGGTGTGAGGCCTCCAGACTGTGTATCCTCGGTGCGTTGGGGCCGGGAACTACTTGACGCTAGTTTCTTGTCCAGTGGAGACCGTATAGCTTTACAGGCCCCTCAGGCTGAGCTCTGATGGACCGAGATGCTGGGGTTTCTAGATTCCATTGTCCTTTTATTGGCTTTAAAAGGCATCAGGTTTCCTCTGTCTGGAGCCAGGGAGGGGCCTCTGTGTGTGTGTGTGTGTGTGTGTGTGTTATGTAGAACAACATGGCTTCCAAGGACCTTGGGATGGGTTTGAGATTGCCGATGAGGTGAGGCGGCTTTGGGCCTGTTTCCTCAGCTCTTTGTTTCAGGCGTCACCTCCCTGGTCTTTGTAGCGCGTCCTGAGCTGTGTTTGGCGTCAGCGTCGTTGCCAGAGGAACAAGCAGCCGCTGGCCAGGTAGCTGGGTCAAGTACAGGACCGTGTGGCCACTGGTATCAGGTGACCCTCTTGGTGGATGCCGGAGCCCTGGAGTGTTAAACGTGGCAGGGCCGTGGTGTTAAGAGCACCGAGATCGTTCACTTCAGAGGTTCCGCCCCCACGCAGTCCGCAACTAATCTCCAACCTGACCCTGGCAGAGGTCAACGGCCAAGATCACGCCATCCTCTCGCCTGGAACGGAGCGACGGCTCGCTGTGAAATGGCGCTCAAGAGACGGCTCCAGTCCTCCCGAAGCAGACACGCCAATTACCAACAAGACGTCCAAATGATGTCCTGCAAATGGCGCACACATCTCTGAACGCCATCTGCTTTTACCCTGACGGATGAGAAACGGGCTATGAAAACCAGGGACGTGGTTGCCAGACGATTATTATTAGATTCTTGATCGCTGAAAGTTTCTTCCCCTTCGTGGAACTGAGACATCAGCTGAGGCTGAGTGAAACCCGCCTGATGATTCTCTGCCAAAAAAGAAAAAATCCCAGCTTTAGATCAAGTGATTAACGGAGCTCCTCCTCACACTGACAGATGGACAGATGTTCTCAGCCCACCGAGATGCCGACTCCTCGCCAGCGTGTTTGTAATCTGACAAAACTGTCTCCTGTCCTCCGTTCTCATCCCTCTGTCCTCCGTTCTCATCCCTCTGTCCTCCGTTCTCATCCCTCTGTCCTCCGTTCTCATCCCTCTGTCTCCTGTCTTCTAGGCACAGACCTGGTCCATCGACGATGAAGGCTCTACGAGAGAAGACTTCTACGACGATGAAGACCTCTATTCAGGCTCCGGCTCTGGCTGTAAGTGTGTTGGGGCTGGTTCACATGAGGTTTTACACACACACACACACACACACACACACACACACACACACATGCCTGATTCTTTTAAATATGACAGCTGCTGGGTTTCTAATCTCCTCCTCCTCCTCCTCCTCCTCCTCCTCCTCCTCCTCCTCCTCCTCCTCCTGGAGATGCGGTTGCTTTGTTCGTCAGGACCGCGCACACTCTGGCCAACGTCACAAACACACACATCAGGCTCCAGACAGCTTTTTTTTTTAGGCAAATGCAGATTTATCCCAAACCCGCCATCGTGTACAGGCTGCAAACAGGTCTCCATTCCCTCAGATCTTATTGGCTGTAATCAGATTACGGTGCGTGCAGATTAGGCGACTGCACGCGCGGCACCTCTCTGCCACGGCTGCTCTGCGTCTGAGTGAACTGTGTGTCTGCGTGTAGGAATTACCTACTTAACACAGATCACATGGCTGTAATTCAGGCTGATTCCCTCATCTGGCTGGCCAGGCTCCACGCCGCGGCGGGCTGTGTCGCTTCAGACGCTCCGCGGGTGGAGCGCGCTCCAAATAAATTACAATTCGGAGCAGGGGACCGCAGATGGGACACCCCCCGTCGTTGGGATGGCGCCCTGGCAAATGGCCTCATCCCAGGCTGTTGATACCCAGCCGTCCGATGCTCCTTTTTTGGAAGACAGATGTGCATTTTGCCCCCGCCAGCGCCTCAGAATTCATTCCACAGGCGTCGGATGAGTTTAACAGAAGCCGGGCTGTTGGAGTCCACACGTACGGCCGCCTCTCCAGCCCCTCCAGCCCCTCCAGCCCCTCCAGCCCCTCCAGCCCCTCCGCCCGTCTTTGTGTCTGCAATCGGTTCCTCTCGCAGCCGAGCGAGAGTCAACACAGAGAAAATCAAAGGTGAAAAAGAAGCCGTTCTCCTCTCATTACTCCCATCAGCCAGAACCTTGGAACCACCTGCCCGGATTCGTACCGGCTCCAGAGAGAATAGACGAGGGGCCTTTTCGGGCTGGGAGGGGAGGGAGGAGAGGGAGGGGGGTCGGCAGGTACCAGCGCGTTGTCAGCGGGTCCTTCCACGCCTGCGAGGATTAGAGACTTTGTTCTGTCCACAGCATCCCAGAAATGCTCGATTGGATTGGGACCCGGGGAGTTTGGAGGCCGAGGAGAAGCCTTTGTTAGGTTCCTGCAATCGGTGGATAGTGTTTGTAGTGAGTCCCAAGTGTCTCATCCGGGTGGGGGCTGGTTTGAGGAAAAGTATCGAACGTCGCAGCCGTGGTGGGCGTGTCCGACTCTGGTCGCGGCCCCGCGGGGCCTAAGGTCCCCTCAGGTCTGCAGGTACGGACGTTCGCAGTCTGGCCCATCGGGCGTCACCGGACGTCGAGGGTAAAGGAGGAACTCAGCCGTGTGACAGGATAATCCCCCAGCCACAGCAGAGAGCCGAGGGGGCTCAACCCTCATCTCCTCCTTTAGCTTTTAAAGTCGTCTTCTTTAAATCAAAGGCAAATTTGGGGCTCTTTTTTTAGGCCCTTCTGTCTGATCCTTCTCTCCGGCTCATCACTTATTGTAATTTTCCCTGATTTGCATATTTTTTTCCTGTTGTCATCTTCCAGTGAACAGATGCAATAACGGTTGAATTGGCGCTGCGGCTAACGAGCTTTGTTGTCATCAGGCTTTTTGAATCAAAGCAATTTGACAAAACGCATCGCTGCAACATGATCAGCAGCAAGAAACTGGTCATAGAGAGGGAGCTTCAATCGGAATCTGCTCCACTAACCTCCTCATTCTTCCCCGTTTATCATCCGTCACACCAAATAAAAGGAACTTCCTCAACTTCCTGTCAGGTAAACCAGCGTCTCTCCTCTCAGTTCCAGACGCGAGAGCCAAGCCGACGGCCGTGGGCGTGACCTTCGCCACCGAGGAGCCCCTCCTCCTCTCCACCACCCAGGCCACCAGCCCCGCCCCCTCCGCCTCACCTGCAGCCGAACCCAGCCCCAGCCCCGGAGAACCTCTGTTCACCCCCCTGCCCACCGAGGCCGATGGAGAGAGCGGCGTGTTCTGGGAAAAAGAGCGGGAGCCGGAGAAGGAGAGGGAGAGGGAGGAGGAGAGGGAGAGGGAGAGGGAGCAGGAGAGGCAAAGAGAAATGGAGAGGGAGAGGCAGATGGAGAGAGAGCGCGAGAGGGAAAGGGAGAGGGAGAGGGTCCGGGAGCTGGAAAGAGAGAGGGAGAGGGAGAAAGAGCGAGAGAGGGAACGTGAGAGAGAGCGAGAGAGGCAGCGAGAGCTGGAAAGGGAGAGAGAGCTGGAGCGAATCCGAGCGGCTGCCAGGACCACCGCCGCCCCTCCCTCTCCCACCGCTGTTGCCCTGGCCACCTCCGAACCTGCACTGGGCACCGGCGAGAGCGCGGCGCCCCCTGGTGGCGCGGAGGACCTGCTCAACAACCAAGAAGAGGAGGACGTGTACCTGTCGACCGAAGCCACCACCTTCCCAGGGTTCGGCATGGAAACCACCAGAGGCGAGGACGCGGCCACCACAGCCGAGACCACCACCAGGCCCACCACCACCACCACCCAGAGGACCCGCGTCCCCTTCAGGCCCAGGGTTCCCATGACAACAGGGACCAAGGCTGCCCCGACACAGAAGAGCACCCGTGCGCAGATGCCCACCACCACACAGGTGAGTTCGGAGTCATCTTCTTTCTTTTTTTGGAGCTCTGGTCTCTCTCCGCCTCCTGTCTGACGTTTCTTCCTGCGTTCCAGGAGGCCAACAACGAGGTGGGCGCCGCCGGGCCGAGCGGAGACTTTGAGATCCGCGACGACCGACGGAACGAGCTGGGCCGAGGCGTATCGCCGGTGGATCCCGACCTGATGGGCAACACGGTGGAGGGGGGAAGTTCTGCCGCACAGCTGCCCCAGAAGAACATCCTGGAAAGAAAAGAGGTGTTGATAGGTGTGTACCGGCTCCTTCCTACGGCCTCCTCCTGGAAACGCTTCCAGAACCTGCCGCGTTGCCTCTTTGACCCAGAGAACAAGCGATCCCCTCCTCGGGTTATCCAGTCCCTCCTTTCTTTCCCTGCTTTGTCCTCCTCCCAGGAAGCGAGCGAGCAGCCGGCCTGTCTAATCTCACTGGCTCTCTGTGTCTCCTTCAGCTGTTCTGATCGGCGGACTGCTGGCGGTGGTTTTCTCTGATTTCCTGGTCATTGGTAAAGAGCAGGAGGCAACAGAATTTAGCCTTTTAGCCGTAGATGCCAGTGGCAGCCCGGTTAGCGTCATTCAGCCGGTGTTTGTGTGTGTGCAGCAGAAGTTGAAGGCGAATGTTGGCCCCTAGTGACGTTAATGTGTGTGTGTGTGTGTGTGTGTGGTGTTTGAGCCTCCCCAGGATGTACCGGTGACTTAGCGCTTATCCGCATCCCTTCCTCAGTGCAACGCTTTGCTCCTTTCTAAGCCCCGCCCTCTTTTCCCTCTGTCCTCAGCGGTGATTGTCGGAGGAGTGGTGGGCGCCCTGTTCGCCGCCTTCCTGGTGATGCTGCTGGTGTACAGGATGAAGAAGAAGGACGAGGGGAGCTACACGCTGGAGGAGCCCAAGCAGGCCACCGTCACCTACCAGAAACCAGACAAGCAGGAGGAGTTTTACGCATAACGCTTCCAGACGGAGAGACGCGTCACGCCGAGGGAGAGAGAGAGCGAGAGCGGGAGGAGAGAGAAAGATACTCTAAACCCCGTCCCTCCTCTTCCTCCCTACACTCATCTGCTCGCTTCTCCTTGTCCCTCTCTCCTCCCCCAAACACACGAGAGCGCCTTTCTCTCTGCGGACTTGGAACTTTCTTTTCAATGAAAACAAAAAGAGGACAAAAAAGAAAAAAAAATCAAATATATTCTAAAAAAAAAAATAACACATACACCTGAGATGTTTTTAAAGTAAATGTTGTTATTAATATTCTACAGATTCTCTCGTTCTGTATGTAACGATATAATTATTTTGTAAAAAAAAAAGCAAAAAAAACGAGGTGCAGAAGAAAACGCAAGCTCCTAACCTGTTAGCTAGCACAAAACGCTCCTCCTCTGTTTTATAGAGCAGCAAAAAGGCTAAAGAGAAAGAGGAGAAGGGTAGAGCTGAAGGAGACACAAAAGAACAGAGAGGGGAGGGATCCGTCCTCCCCCCCTCCCCTTCAAAGAACACACACACACACACACACACACACACCGGACCTTTGGTTGGTCGCTCAGAGCCCAGGGTCAAAGGGGAGAGGAAAGGTCTCTTTGGTGCCTTCCGTCCATTCGGTGCTCAAGCGCGCACGCAAACAGCCACCTAAACACACGGGCACACGTGCACGCGCGCGCTCGTACGCACGGACTCGCGTTCCTGGAGGTGGCCCTGACCTCCGGCTCTGCTCGGCCAACCAGGGGAGGGAAAGAAACCCTGAGCGGCTGCTCAAAGCTGTACAGACCAGTGGGGGACAGTAGTAATACCCAATAATTTATCACCTCTCTGGGTGGGCTGGTAAAAGCAACAGTACCAATAATAATAATAATAATAATAGTAATAACACTTCTTAAGCAGGAGGGTGTGTATTTAGCAATTTAAACAAGTGTTTTTTATGTAAATATCAGCGTATTCTTTCGGCATCACTAATCATCTGCATGATCATGAGTTTTTCTTCGTCACCGAGGTTGGCCGTGACCTCCAACGAGCCGCGCTCTCGTCACACGCCACGCGGACTGTACGTCGCGGCGTCCCGCCCTTTGGTCGCGCTCTGCTGTTAGCATCACTGTGATCGTCTTGGGTTGTTTCTGCCTCATCCATCCGCCGTCCATCGGTTGGGTTAGCGTTTGCATACAAGCACCACGCTGCGTCTCATCACCATTTCAGACGTTCCCATATCTGCCCTTTGACCCTAACCCTCCGCGCAGACATGTTTTGCACGCCAAACTTTCTTTTGACATCCACATTGGGGGTGGGCGGGGCTTGGTTTTACCTGTAAATTGACTTTTTTCTGTTGAAGCTCATGAGAAAAGTTTAACTTTGTGTCCAGTAGGCTAACTTGAACCTGCTGTTGAGCTCTCTTATGTGGGGTGGGACGGGGCGGGGGGTGGGGGGGCGTTTAGATGGTGGTTTTGGAGCAGGAGTGTGTGGAGACGGAGGTGCTGTGCTTCTATCTTAGAGATTGTAACGTTAACCACACCAGTGTGACTGGGCTGGTAGCTCCTGAAAACTCAGTACTGTAGAACAACCTGATGCATGGGAGGCAAGAAACGACACTAGTCTGGAAGTGTGTGTGCGTGTGTGTGCGTGTGCGTGTGTGTGTGTGTGCAACGTGGAAACATAAAGAGGGGTGAATCAAGTTGGAATGTACCGTGGCTGAGTGTGTGTTTACCTACTCCAGCAGTTCTCACGCTCTTCCACAGACAGGTAACACACCTCCTCCACCCGTGTGTGTGTGTGTGTGTGTGGCCTGCCCTCTTGCCAGAATATGCGTTCACACCTCCCATCCCTGTGTGTGTGTGTGTGTGTGCATGTGTCTGAGTGTACTTCACCGTGGTATTTCACAGCAGACTCTTGTGCACACTGACCAGCCTGTCGACGTGTGTGTGGGTGTGTGTGATTGGTTTGCCCACTGCTGATTGAGAGGTAGCTGGTCCCTGGTGGCAGCTTTTGCACACACACACACACACACACACACAGGCCTCACGCCACCTTCTCACAGGCAGGAATGATCTCAGCATGGTACTGTCTTTTCTAAAGTGACCGTCAGAAGTGTAAATGTGTTTGTACCCATTTAAACTCGCGTAGCCAAATAAGTGTGTGTATAAGAGGTTACATTTGTATGTGTGTGTGTATAGGGATGTATGTGTGTGTGTGTGTGAGGCCTGACGGAGGCGACCCTCTACGTTTGCTGTTCCCATTCCTGTTTTTATACATTTGCATTTTTTAAGGCTGAGTTTCTGTCATTGGCCGAGTGTGTGAGGAGGCCGCCCCTCCGCACGCCGCCCTGTCACTAATCTGCCACTCTGTTCTAAAAAATAAAAACCTGAGCGGGTCAGAGTCTGTCCGGGTGCTTTTCTTCGTCCAGGGCCACCGTGGTGAAGCTTCATTTGATGCCAACCCTACGTGTCGTGGTGATTAAAACAGCTGCAGTGTGGTGACGGCCACAGAATGTGTGTGTCGTACCATGTAGTCAAGAGTCCTGCAGCAGACTGGGGCTCTGGGCCGGGTGGTCTCACACCCCAGCTTTAGCCTGGCCTTCACTCCGCCTCTGAGCCGGCGACATGAGGCTGAACCCTGCCTGCTTGGCCCCCGTGTATCTATAATCGCAGATCCTTTACAAACTATTTAAATCGCACCCTCGAGGGAAAGACAGCTGAGATTATTCTCAAGCTATTAAGTAAAAATTGCACTTGTGAAGTGATTAGATAAACTGTCCCCGAGGGTATGTGAGCACGGAGGATGGGAAAATGGGACGTCGGCTTACATTCTTAGCATCAAAACAGGCAAATCCAAGGTCGGCTGACATGGAAGTTTTGGGAACAAACGGAGCTCGTCCAGCCTGGGACGGAAGAGAGCTGGTTGGGGGGGCGGGGGTGATATTCTATACGCACACGCACACACACACACACACACACACACACGCGTTCTCAGTCCGTGACGTAAACCCACCTTGTCACATACAGCGGGCCAACCAGGGCGCCCTCTGGCGGCCAAAGGATGAACAACAGCCCGCAATAAAAGGAACCAGTTTCTCTCTAATTTGGGCAGAGGCGGGGAAATCTGGTCCGTTTGGGTCTTTGTGGCTGGATTTCTGCTCCATCAGAACTATTTATACTAGAGAGGACAGCATGTACCTCCAGCTTTTTGAGTCTATTTACACACTTTTCCCCCCATTCCATTTATACATAGCGCTTAGTGTTACGGTGTTCCTGTGTTCCGCCTCCATCAGCTGGAGGTTCCCCCGGGTTTAAAGGCTCCCAGAGGCTGTGTGTGGCCCGGGGCCGATGGGTGGAGGCAGCCTCCCCCTGGGGGCCCCGCGTCATCAGGGCCCCGGGGCCTCCACACCTGCGCTGCTCGCTGATTGGCTTTCACCTTCACGCGATATTTGTCCGCGGCCTCGAGGCTGGGTAATCAATCAATCAGCCTCGTTAGGCCCCACGCGGCCGGGGCAATTCTCCACCACCCGACGGCGGCTTAATTGATTGTTAGTGACGGTTTATTGGCTTCGACCGGAGCGGGTCGCCATGGAGGAAAGCTGCGACTTTAGCCAGGAGTTCGGTAAGGACGGGTCGTCGTTTCCGCGCTGATATTCCTGCCCGGGCGGCCCGGGGCAGCTCTGCCAACTCTGGGAGACCTCTGAAAAACTCGGTGCCTGTTTTGGAGCTGCTAATCCCCCCGCGGCTCCGCAGAGGCGCGGCGGCCACGGAAGCTTGTTATTAACATCCGCGACCCGCTTTCTGTGGACTTAGCTAGTTTAGCCGCGGACAATTAGTAACAACTAATTAACGGCCAGGTGAGGGTGCGCGAGGAGCTGCACGAGTGGGAGATGAGTGACGTCACCGCAGACACGCGTCCTCGTGAGGATGACGTTGGCACGTCCACCCGTGACCCCCAAAACGACAACACACCGATATAGTTAGTGGCTTCCAGGAGACTTTAGGTGGTGTATATTTAGAAGGAAATGTAATTAAAATGGAAGAGGACTGTAAAATGAAAATAGGATCAGTACAACTTGATAAATTAACAGGAAATAGATGTTCCCAGAAGAGCGGAACCGATGTGCAACTGTGAATGTGTTATTGTTCACTACCGCACAGGAAGTCATCTTACCTGATTTAACTGTCGCGTAGAGCAGACAGTAAAAAAAAAACTAAGATTAATTGAATGGTAAAAATGACTTTTTGCCCCCTTTTGTGTCAATGATGGCCTCTAAAAACCCCCAACAACCAGCCTCTGGTTAGTGCGCCTGCGATGCCATCTCCTACCGCCAGGTGTCGCTAAATCCTAAACAGACTTTTGGGACGTTTATTTTGGCCTCACAGATCCCACAAGATCGTTTGAAACGGAAAAGAAAAAAACCTGGAGATATTTCTGTCTGTGCAGAAGCTGGTTGGATGGACAGTAAACTCGCCCCACATTGTGTTGCAGATTGTCCAAGTCTTCTTTGTGAGGAGCTGCAGGATGAGGGAACCAAGAATAGCCAGAGGTGTAACAAGAGGCTGGGGAAGCTAGGAGAGGTGCAACAACAGATATTACAACAGAGGGATGAAGAAGAAGAAGAAGCACAGCAGGTGGCACGAGAACAGGAGCAGGAGGTGAGAGGAAAAAAGGCTGAGTCAAGCGTGGTGGCGGCTGAGACAGAGGAGGAGGAGGTGAGGCTGGACACCAGCCAGGGAGGGGAGGATGAGCAGGTGGACGGCAGGACTGAAGCCAACCAGGTAAGAGAAACCCACGAAGAAGATAAGGACACGAAGAGTTCAGATAAGAGAGATGAGAGGAAGAGGAACAGGAAGAGGAAAGGCAGGAAGCCAAGTGAACGAGGGAGAAACCGGAAGCAGTTCAAAAGGGTTAGTGAGCGACAGGAGCAGAGCAGCAGGAGTCAAACCCAGGAGGTGTCGGCAGTGAGCTCCGAGGACGGCTCCGCCCTGTCCGAGCCCCCCGCTGCACCCATGAACAGCTGTGACCTGTCTGATCCGGCCTACCTGGGCCTCTACTGCCCTCCTCTTCCCACGCTGTACTCCGCACAACCCCCCGCACCCATGCAGCCTGCCCCTCCGCAGGCCCAGGGGAGCAGAAGGCCCCCGAGCACTCTGCTGGCCCACAGCCTCCCACCGCCGGGCCCCCAGCCTCTGGAGGTGGGGACAGTCCTGACCGCCCAGCGTCTTTAGGTTGACCTCTACAGGAAACCTTCAGCGCTTCCTTGTCTTTGTGGCCGGCGGCAGATGGAGATCACCCAGGTCTACTCCACCCGCCGCTCCATCCGCTACAGGAGCCGGGGCCGGGGCCAGGCCCTCAACTTGTCTTTGCTGCCCGGGTTGGAGGCTATGGACAGCTGCCTGCAGCCTCCAGCGCTGAAGAAGAAGACGCGGACCCTCTACAGCACTGGTAACTGCACGGTTGTCACAGGAAGTGGTTTTATTCTGGGCCCACCTGCACGTGCGTGTGCTCATGCAGATCAGCTGGAACATCTGGAGGCCTTGTTCCAGGAGGACCACTATCCCGATGCCGAGAAGAGGAAAGTCATCGCCGCTTCGGTGGGAGTCACACCTCAGCGAATCATGGTGGGACCGCCGTCGCAGAAACGCGCAACAGGAAATGACCTTTTCACTGGAGGGAACCGTGTCCCAGGTCTGGTTTCAGAATCGCCGGGCCAAGTGGAGGAAAGCGGAGCGCTCCCTCACGGCTGAGCTCAAACAGGCTGGCGGCGGCGGCGGGTCGCCGCAGCAACCACTGGGCCTCCCCCTGAGCACGCTGAGGTACAGCCGCAGCTCGGTCCTGGATTCTGTGTTAGCTGAGGACGCTGACAGGAAGTGTGGTTTTCAGTCAGGGCGTGCCCTCCTTTGCTGCTCATTATGGCAACAAGCTGCCCCCGATGGCGTCCACGGGGCCGCCGTTCGCCTCTCTGTCCAGCCAGACGTTTCCGTCTTACAGTCATGTGCCGCCGAGCGTCACGTGTCCAGGTATCCCTGCCGCCGTGGCTGAACGCTCCCGTCTGTGTGGTTGAATTCTCTCTGTGCCACCGCTCAGCGCCGGTGAAAGGCAGGGATGGGGGCCCGCAGCCGCTGTCCGCTCAGGGGGCCCTGACGGAGTACCAGCCGCGGCCCATGCACAGCCCCCCGCCTCTGCGCCGCGCCAGTCTCCCGCTCTTCCAGACCGGTTACAACCCCGCCAACCCGCCGCCGCCGCCTCTTCACAACACCCTGGCGCACACCCCGCCTCTGTTTCCGGACGCCTCGGAGGGCGGCTCAGCCCTGGCCCAGCGAGACGCCCTGCAGCCTCTGCAGACCGACACCAGGTCAGCACGTGGTGACGGAGGCAGGGACCAGCGCGGGGGGGGACGGGGGGGCGGAGACGCGCCCGGAGAGGAGCCGCTGCAACACCCTCTGCTTCTTTTAGTTCAGTTTTAGATGGGGATGATTCTAGTGAACAAGAAAATGTTTGTAGTTTACAAAACGACGACCAGAACCTGACTGACTGTTTTCTGTCCTCAGTTCGCTGTTTGATTTCGTGGAGAAGTTTGAGTATCTGACCTCCAGCCAGCAAAATAGCAGCCTGCAGTACCAGTTCCAGGCTGCCTACCCCAGCGGCCAGCCCCAGCCCCGCATGGCCTACCTCACCCCTTCCCCGTATCTCACCCCCAACGCTCCGGATTCCAACCCTGCGTCCTACCTGACCTTTGGACCAGGCGGAAGCTCGGCCGGGCTCATGACCTACTCCGCCGGGGGCCACGCCTACTTCCAGTCCCAGAACACAGGACAAATCCTGCTGCAGTCCGCTGGTCATCACGGTGAGTGGCTGAAACCAGGAGGAGGAGGAGGAGGAGGAGGAGGTGGAGGAGGTCCCAAAGAGGCTTCCCTAAGTAGAATCTAATCAGTCAGAACACCACACCCTTTTTTAGAAAGATGCTGCCAGGTAAATGTTCTGTGAGCTGTTTCACCTTCACATGAAAGTTGGTTTAAACGTCACAAAAATGCTAATGTTCCCCGAAAAGATCCTCATAAAGCAGCCTGAACAGGCCCCTCTGGGGTTTTCCGGGCTGAAAAACATCCAGAACATCTGGCTACGGTGTTCATTTGTAGCGGCATGAATGACCACGGACCACTGTGTCACCATGGTAACACGATGGACACAAGGCAGTCGTATGTACCTGACAACCGCGCGCTGTTTGATCCGCACACGAGCTTGCGACCGAAAGGCAGCTTTACGTTTGAAGTGAGCTGTAAATGAGAGGTTCAATGACAGACGCGTCCCTGTCTTGAAGGTGGGATGGCGGCGTACCAGTCGTACCCCTGGGGCAGCCTGTACAGTCAGCCAGCCATGCAGCAGCGCGCTCCGTGCCCCCCCGCCATGGGAGGCGCTCGAGAGCACCAGCCGCTGACCTCCACTCTGCCCCCCCTCTCCTTCTTCACCGTGGGCGACCATGCGCCGTCACACGCCAGCTCGCAGGGTTCCTCCCACAGCCAGCCCGGCACCGGTACCGGTACCACCAGCACCACCAGCACCACCAGCACCACCAGCAGCCTCCCCCCCGTGTCAACCCTGCGAGCCCCTCCCCTCCGGGCAGAGGTCACCCCCACCAAAGCGGCCCCCCTGCTGCCCTCGCAGAGCAGCCCCGCTGCTCCGCACAGCCCTCCAGCGCCCCCTTGCGCCAAGATGGAGTACGACAGCCCCCAGGAGATCCACAGCCACTTCCACTGCGATTTCTCCCCCATCCACTTCTGACTGCACCTCAGTGTGCGTGAGTGTGTCTTTAACTATAAATATATATATATCCTGTATAAATATGGCCCTATTACTCGTTTGTATTAGTGAAGAGGTTTTCAGTCAGCAGGTTTGGCGGCTGCTTTTAGTTTGGCTGCACTGAATGCAGCCGATAATCCCTAAGTTCATTCGCTCTGCTTTAAATCAGCACTTTTTCAACACGTTGTTGCTCCGGGGACTGTTTTTATGGAAGCAGCTTTGCTGCGGAGCATCACACCCTTAATTGCTGTGTAATTCTCTTTCCTTTGCGTGCGTATCAGAAGATGACATGGAGGAAAAGGAAACGGGCGAGTATCCTTCCAAACAGCCATTCAGCCTTTTTTTGTTTTTGGACATTTAAAAGCATCGTTGTAACCTGATGTGAGTGTCATATCTAAGTTATTTGTAAATATCTGTGACTGTTGCATACGTATATTTGTGGTAATTCCACCTAGTTTGACGTTTATAAGGAAGAAATTATACACGAGAAGTGCAGATGACCTCTCAGAAGCAGGCAGGAGCCTCACACAGAGCTCAGTGTGTAGTTTATTAGTGTAAAGTCCTGTTTGTTGACTTGTCATCATGTTGCAAATAAAAGAGTGACAACGGCTGTGCCTGACGGGGCCACAAGAGGGCGCTGCCGCGTCGTGCTTGAGACCGCGTGATGGTGGGATTTTCTCTTTCAGAAAGAAAAGTACAATCACTAATCACACAGTGGAAGAAAAGTGGTAGTTGTAAAAAAAAGCCAAGAGTTTTCTGGCTCCGACTCTAGTTGGTATTCCAGGATCGCTCTCCTGCCCGTACGTGACGTCTGAGGCAAAGCTTGGATGGTGACGAGGGAGTTTTGATGAGGGAGGAGAGGAGAGGAGAGGAGAGGAGGCGGCAGGGACCAGGGGAGCACATAAAGAAGTGTGTGTGTGTGTGTGTGTGTGTGTGTGTGTGTGTGTGTGGGGAGAGAGGTGGAGATATGAAGCAGACTGTTGGCCCGGGAACAAGGGAGGAGAGCCGAGATGGGCTGTTGCTATGGGAGGAGAAGAGGATGATGGGTGGGCTCTGCCAGCAGGCGTGGGAGGGGGGGAAGAAGATGGGGATGAGGGTTCTGGGACGACCAGAACTGTGGGTTATGCAACTGCTATGTTTGGGGTTTTTAATGAACCTCTTTCTTCCTGCTCACTGGCGACTGAGCTGTTACTGTTGGCAGCAGAAGTGCAGCACAAACACATAAAACCTCTCTGCTGGTGCAGAATCCTCTCTTGTTCGTGGACAGATACACATTTGTTTGACACATTAGGTGTCAGAGCAAATTTTGTTCTATGTAATGGGAATGTCATGATCTGAAATCTTAGCTGTCATTTTTCCAGGACTTTCCAGCAGCGAACAGAAGGAGTCTCAGAACACAGCTGCAGGATGCATATATGGACGCGTGTGTGTGTGTGTGTGTTTCTGTGAGTATATCTCTGTGTGTGAGCACAAGGATGGGATGTTTCGGTCCAGTCCGTTTCCACCATGTCAATATTTGCAGAGTATTCTGAGACCTAAAGAAAGAGAACCTGTTTCAATATTTATGGATGTGGTCAAACACCAAATCCTCAGTCTTTATAAAACTGTGCTCTCTCTCTCGCTCGCTCTCTCTTTCTCCGTCCCCTCTCTCTCCTCTTTCCTCCTTTTCCTATCTCTCTCTCTCAGGACTGCTGAGATCATTTGATAAGGTTTATTGATTTAGCTGAGGTGATGGTGTTTGTGGCAGCAGAAGGATGGTTTGGAGATCCTCCAGCCTCCTCTGGTCCTGGACTCATCGGGTCCTCGGTTTTTGGTTTGTTTTGAGACGATACAACACGTAGGTCTGCTGGCCGAGGGCTGGGAGTGAGTGTGAACGTGGGTTTAAACCCAGTGATTTGACAGAAAATGAATAGGTGGCTAACCTGGAAAATGTGAAAATGAAAGCGGTCCAGTTTGACCCGGGTGGAGATATTTCAGCTTAGCATGTTGATGGTAAATAAGCTTTTCCATAAGTAGCACCAGCGGATGTGGAAGACTACCAGGAGTCCCACACCGGCTGAGACGGAGGACTCGGTTTCCCTTTTAAACCTGGTTCCGGGAATGTGAGGTGATGTTCTAGGTGCCGAAGAGCATTTATGGGAAAAATGTCCTCTTTCTGGTAAAAGCAAAGATTCTGAGTCTTTTTATTCCGTTTCTTTTTCTGTTGAATAAGAAAACAGACTGGGAGTGTTCAGAGGGAAACGATGGTTGCTGGAATGAGTGGAAAACTGTTGGAAACGACGACATTGAAACAGGGCTGTAATTCTGACAACTAGAGAGAGAGAAACATTTACCTCACTTAAAGCTTTTTAATGTTGAATTATACACATATCTGATATGTAATGTTTCAAATGTTTGTGTAAATAAGTAATTTAAAGGATGATCTGAAGGAAAGTACAAAGAGCTGATTGTTGGTGAAGGACGGTGGTGATAAATGTTTTCTTCTGTAGACTATGAGCCCTGCAGGTAAGTTTGAAAGTGCTCGTTTGTTCATCCTGCCTGCCAAAATGTTACATAACTTGTTTGTGAATCTTCTGTATGTGCCTGTTGGCACTGATGTGTGTGTGTGTGTGTGTGTGTGTGTAGACCCTAACCCTCCCAACTAACCTCTGACCCTGACCTAAAGTCAACTTTAAAACCAAGTCTTAAGCCTCATGACCCTCAAGTTTCCTTCAAAGTTAAATTGTTTTTACTTACAAAAAATGTCCTCACTTTGCTGGTAAATTAAAGAATTTGGTACCCAGCTTGTAGCAAGTACAAGAACACACACCCACACACTAATCGGTAGGAAATGTTTCCAGCTAGTTACCGTCCAGCCTGAGAGCAGCTCCTCTTTCATTCTTGACCACCTTCTCAATTGCGGCTTGTTCAGATTGTGTGTGTGTGTGTGTGTGTGTGTACGTACGCGCACGTGCGTGTGGATGGGCGTGCGTGCTGGTCTACACGTGGATGTGGGACCTGGAAGGGGAGGTGTGCAGGAATGTGGGCTTGGACTGGGTGGACCGGGGTGTTGGAGGGGAAAAGAGGGCTCTCTGTGCAGCCCTGTGTGTGTGTGTGTGTGTGTGTGTGTGTGTGTGTGTGTGTGTGTGTGTGTGTGTGTGTGTGGAGAGATTAAAGATGTATGTGAGTGCATTGATGAAAGTGTGTTTTCCTACTGTGTTTACTCCGCTGGGGCCCTCTGCCTACCTGGCGCTGCAGACGAGACGAGAGGCTGAACGTTGTCCCAGCTTCAGGTCTGCAGGCTCAGGCTCAGGCTCAGGCTCAGGCTCAGGCTCAGGCTCAGGCTCAGGCTCAGGCTCAGGGTCAGGCTCAGGGTCAGGCTCAGGGTCAGGCTCAGGCTCAGCGGACCTGGAAGACTAACCTGTAGGAAACAATACATCAGGAACTCAGACGCATTATCAAGTGATACATTAGCGCACACGCTCACATCCCAGAAGGCTTTGCGGCAGAAACAGTGGCGACTGTGTGTGAGGGCTCTGCTTCACTTCCGCAGCGTAAATGTGTGTTTGCTGTACGATGGAGCCGAGAGAAAAGAGGAATTCATGTTGGTGTTTATTTGAGCTTTGGCCAAATCCAACCTTGAACAGTCATGTTGGCGCACCCTCTGCACCAAACCCCAGGAGCTCCTGTACCCCCAGCCAGACACTCACTCACTCACTCACACACACATCACACACACACACACACACACACACACACACACACACACACACACACACTCTCAGCACCACTCTCTCTCTCACACACACAAGTACCTGTCCATCGTAGCCATATCAAGGTGTGTTTGTGTTTCCATGCACCCTTTCAGGTCCTCCCAGGGCAGGTATTTCCCTCTCTTTCCCACACACACACACACACACACACACACACACACACACACACACACACACACACAGGAGGTCAGGAGGGGGGGCGTCCGTGAGCCGATCTGAAGCACTTGCATTGATAACCTGCAGCTCCGAGTCTCTCGCTCTCACTTTGTGACTGTCCCCCTGGCCTGGCGCTCCCGTCGCCCTGCTGCATCTGCTGCGTCTGCTGCGTCTGCTGCGTCTGCTTTCTGCCCTCTACCCTCCTGCGCTCCGGGCTGAGACCGCCGCCTGCATCCCCTGCTCTTCTGTCACCATGACGCTTAACACGCCGTTGTTTCTTCTGCTGCTCGGCCTTTGGGGGGCTCAAGCCGCCACCACCGCCGTGGACCACCGCACTGCCGCAGCCATGGGTAAGAGATGACCTTTAACCTCTAACACTGTTCCTATTTTTTTTAAAACATGCAATATTTTCAAGCGTACACATGGATATATCCTCTGTTAGCGTTTCGTTTAATGACCATCTGAGCTCAAAGGTCACAGGGGTCAGGTTTAATCTATTCTTACATTAATTAGAACGTACCTATTTTTTTCAACTGTACTGGCTTGGAGTGAGAAATCTATGGAGGGCTGGAAAGAGGTGAAGGAGGGAGAATCTGGACTTCACCTGATCAGACACCTTTACGGAGCTAAAAATCAAGCGAATATTGAAAATAAAGCCCCCTCCGCCATCCCCACCCTGTCACCTCCCTGCATCCTGTTTTTCCTCCGTCCCCTCCACCCTCCATTCCTCTCTCAATACCTCCTTTCTGGTCCTGCTCCTCCCAGACACACGTTCACGTCCCTGCTCGTGTCCTTTTTCTGCGCAGCTGCGGGCCTGTGTAAGACGCGTCCCACGGACATCGTCTTCATCATTGACAGCAGCCGCAGCGTCCGATCCTTCGGAGTTTGAGCAGGTCAAAGTCTTCCTGGCGAAGGTCATCGAGGGGCTGGACGTGGGACCCAACGCCACTCGCGTCGGCGTGGTCAACTACGCCAGCCGCGTCAAAAACGAGGTACGATTGAGAGACGCTTTGCCTTTTCTTTTGGCTCGCTTGCGTCAGGAATTGTGCTCTTTGGCCCGTTTTAGGTGTCTCTGAAGACGCACCGCACCAAAGCCGGCTTGATTAAGGCTGTGACCAAGATCGAGCCCCTGTCCACGGGGACCATGACCGGCCTGGCCATCCAGTTCGCCATGAACGTGGCCTTCAGCGAGGCCGAGGGCGCCCGCCTCAGGTCTCCTGACATCAGCAAGGTCGGGCGCTCCTCTCGTGCAAATTAACCTGAGTTTGCCGCTGACTGTCCTTTTCTCTGGTCTTCATAGGTCGCCATCGTTGTCACAGACGGGCGTCCTCAGGACAACGTTAAAGACGTGGCCCAGCGTGCGCGGGATGCCGGTATCGAGATCTTCGCCATCGGCGTGGGGCGTGTGGAAATGAGCACCCTGAGGCAGATGGCCAGCGACCCCCTGGACGACCACGTGGACTACGTGGAGAGCTACAGCGTGATCGAGAAGCTCACCAAGAAGTTCCAGGAGGCCTTCTGCGGTAAGCTGGGGAGGGGGGACGTGGTGGTGGAGGTGGGTGGGGGAGGAAGGAGGCAAGGGAATCGCACAGGGAATCTCTGTCAGGGTGGGAAATCGAGCAACCCCCCCCAAGGCTGGTCCCATCCCCATATCCAGGGTAAGATGTCAGAAAGCCTCGTCATCCTCTTGGTCCAACCTGTTGCTCCCTCCGTTTTGCCCTCTCCTGCCCCTCAGTAACCCCAGCTAAGAGGGCATGAGGACGGGAACAACTGCGGCTAGAATCCCTCTCTTCTTCGCTCGTTCCTCCCCCTCTGAGAGGCAGGACTGGCCTGTGTAGGCGCCCGTCTCTCCATTCATTTCTAATCAGTCGCGACCTTTGGCCCCTCCAGTCCGCAGCGCTCTCGCTGCGGAGGCGGCGTTGGATTGTTGACTTCTGCAATCCTTGCCACCCGTGCGTTTTAAGGATCCACTGGATCCCGCCCAGCCACCACCAGCAGGTCACAGTGGATCATTTAAAACAGGAGCGGAGACTAGATGTTTGTTTTACGCTGACATAGTTTCGTTCTCTCCTCCTAACGCCAACCACACACTGTGTCCTCTACTGTGTGTGTGTGTGTGTGTGTGTGTGTGTGTGTGTGTTGTGCACGCGCACACACAGTGTCGGACCTGTGCGCTACCGGGGATCACGACTGCGAGCAGGTATGCATCAGCAGTCCTGGATCATACAAGTGTGCCTGCAAAGAAGGCTTTACCCTCACGGACGACGGTCGCAGCTGCAGAGGTGAGTGTGTGCGCGCCTGTGAAGTGTGTGAGTTTGTCCAGGTCTCCCTCTGCTCTCGGAGTAACCGAAGCGGCGTGTGTGACATCACCAGCTTGCAGCAACGCGGCGACGGATGTGGTGTTCTTGATCGACGGCTCTAAAAGCGTCCGTCCTGAGAACTTTGAGCTGGTCAAGAAGTGGATCAACCAGATCATTGACAAACTGGACGTGTCCGACAACAAGGCGCACGTCGGACTCGTGCAGTACTCCAGCGCCGTCAAACAGGTGTGGCTCGGGGTGGGACATCTCGACTCCATCGGCTCTGCTCCGGGTCCCACAGCTTTGGTTCTTTCTTTTGGGGGGGCGGCTGTAGGAGTTCCCTCTGGGCCGCTACAACAACAAGAAAGACCTGAAGGAAGCTGTGAAGAAGATGGCCTACATGGAGAGGGGGACCATGACGGGCCAGGCTCTCCGCTACCTGACAGACAACAGCTTCGGCCCCGGCCAGGGCGCCCGGCCCGGGGTCACCAAGGTGGGCATCGTGTTCACCGACGGACGCAGCCAGGACTACATCGGAGACGCTGCCAAGAAGGCCAAGGATCAAGGTAGGAGGGGGAGGAGGGCTGGGTGGGCAGGGCCCAAGACACAACAAGGTCCCACAAAACCCCCCGCCGGGTTTCGATGCCACAGGCTTCAAGATGTACGCGGTGGGAGTGGGCAACGCCGTGGAGGACGAGCTGAAGGAGATCGCCTCCGAGCCGACGGCGGAGCACTACTTCTACACGGCCGACTTCAAGACCGAGTGTTTAACAGTCGCATCGTCTTAGCCGCTGCTTTACTTTTTCAATCCTGGCACTCAGGAACAGCCATAAAAGAACACAGCCTTGGTTAACAAGTTCCTGGCTCCTGCTCCAATTGAGCTTTTGGCCTAGAAAAGCTCCACTTATAAAGCTACAGTTAAAGCTACATCTCTGACAGCAGCACAGCTCCTGACTGCAGGCTGCTGTCCTCATCAAAGACACTGAGATCCCCTATTAGGAGCTGGTACGGTCCACTGGAGCACCAGCATCTAGGGAAGACAGCCCAAGAGAGAACAAGCGAAAATTTAGATACTTTTGTTTTTACATAGTGCACCTATTGCATTAGCTTTCTTAGCTTCAGTTAGCATAATTTCAGTGTTCTGACCATGACCTTTGATGGAAAAAAGCACTATTATTTTGGTTTGTGACAGAAAAGCACCAAACTTTAACAAAAACATCATTGGGAGTGGGCAACGCCGTGAGGACGAGCTGAAGGAGATCGCCTCCGAGCCGACGGCGGAGCACTACTTCTACACGGCCGACTTCAAGACCATGACCCAGATCGCCAAGAAGCTGCAGATCAACATCTGCCAAGGTCGGCCAGCGTTCCCGGCCAGGCGGAAATCATCTGTGCTTCCTCTTTCCTCATCAACGCTTCTGTTCCCACAGACGAGGACCCCTGTGAATGCGACTCCCTTGTAAAGTTCCAGAAGAAAGTGGAGGAGGCCATCCAGGCACTGACCAAAAAACATATCCTTCACGCCAGGCGCCGCTTTCGTATTTTCGTATTTTCGTATTTTCGTATTTCCTGTCCCAGTGCTCTGCTGTCCTCACTGGTGCCGTCCTTGACTCAGGCTAACTAGAGAGTATGTCGAAGAGGATCGCCCTGCTGGAGAACAAAATCGTCTGAGGACACAGCCCCACCATCACACACACAAACACACACACACACACACACACACACACACACACACAAAAACAGTTTCAGCTCTCCGTAAAGTACTGTAGAGGGACGTGTGTGAACCCTGACCTCTGTGTTGTGACCTCCCCCAGCCGTCTCTGCACCCTCCACTCTCCGCCACCTTTGGGCTGGTTGCCACGGGGACGGGGCCTTCGCGTCTGCGTGCGTGCGCTCCGAAGGTCGTCCTCCACAGGCACCCTGTGTGTTTGTTAATAAAAGTCTTCCCTCATAGGGAAACGCTCGACTGAAAGCGTTTTCTTTGTCGCTTCAACAGTGTTGAACTTCCACCTTTTTTCTTTTCTTTGCAACAAACTAGGGTGATTGTTGTTGTTAATCTGACGATAAAAGGAACAACAGTGATTTGATATTCCAAATTAAATGTGAATTGGAGAGTATATAAACCATGTAGCGACAATAAAATCAGAATATTCCTCTTTGACCCCATGTAGCTTCTGTAGCCCAGGTGAACTGGATAAAAAAAAAATCCAGGTTTAAACTAATTTTTAAACATTCTTTTGGGAGTAAATCCTAATAATTTATTTTATCCAAGTAAAAATTCATATCACTTAGATATTTTTACATGTAAAATGGTTATTCTGCAACAATGTTTATTCTATTTCACTGAGTGGTTAAATTTATTAAGAAATAAAAGTAAATGGCCCCAGGCATAATGTGGTATTTAAAAAAAAAACTCGGGAAATGTAGACGTTTAGAAACTGTTATAATTGGCATAGAAACTACTGAACTCAAATGATTCCGACAAAATGATAATAAAATCCAGATTCAAGGATCCCACTTCCGGGTTTCCTACGTCACTGTGACGTCACGCGGAAGAGGCAGCAAACAGCGGTTTAAATGGTCCGAGGGGGGTTTGTCTCTGCTTGTCCCGGCTCCTCTCCGTCCCCTATTAAAGTCGCCTTTAAACTTAATTTCCACTGTTTCGCTCCAGTCAACACACGTCAGATTGTGCTTTGACTCAAGTCTGAACAGAAAGTAGTGGCTCGCTGTACTTTAGCAGTGAGGTTTTTTTCAAAGGCGCAATCAAGAAGTAGTTTGCATCATCTGCTACCAGCTGCTAGTTTAGCTAGTCTGGCTAACCTGCAGACGCTCCAGGCAGCCGGCAGGAAAAGCCTCTCCGATTTGGCCCGTTTGTGTTAATAATTTGCCGTTTAGGGGATTGCAGAGTGGACAGGGATAGGCGGCGCATATCTCCAGTAACTTAGACAGTCGTGCTGGAACCGAGCTTCCACTTTTAGGAGCGCGGCTAACATTCAAGCTAGCCGCAGTAGCATTGCGTTTGCTGCTTTATGGTGTAGCCCGAGGTACCGACGCGAGAGATGGGGAGTAATCCTGCTGCCGACCTCCCCTGCCGGCCCGAAGGGGCCGAGGCACCGGAGAGACAGTCCGGTTCCGAACGTCGTCGTTACCAGTCCGAATCCGAATTTGGACCGATCGCGAAGAGCTTCTCGCGGCTGTGCAGCCGGGACGAGGACGAGCGAGCGGCGGCTCTGGAGGAGCTGAGCCAGGGGGTTCTGACCGGTCTGGAGGCGGACCGGCCCGGCTCGGCCCGGCTCGGCAAAGAAACGCTCCTGCACCTGCTTCGGCTGTCCCGGTCGTGTCCGCTGCCGGAGGTGCGGGAGAGAGCGGCCGGCTTGCTGCGCACGGCGCAGGTAAGGCGGCACAACGGCTACAATTCACACAGAAATGCTTCAGAACCGTCAGATCCGCTACGGGACCGGGGGGGGGTTCGGTTCGGGCTCAGATGCGCGATCGGCGGTGCGTTTGCGTCAGCTTTAGGAGGGGATTTCTGGCGGTTTCATCAGACGGTCAGCGGCAGGACGTGACGCAAGAGCCGGGCGGGACACGCCCCCTCCGGCTCCTGAAAAACAACCGCTCCGCGCACGCCCGCGTGTCCGTGCGCGGCCCGCGGTCGGTGCAGGGAGGTTCTGGTGGGTCCTGGTCCGCGTCCGCTCCTCGTCCGTCGGCAGGGACCGTTCGGGCGGGTCGGCGGCTCCCGGGGGATGCGCGTGAGTTGGATGCAGGGAGTTGGATGCAGGGAGTTGGATGTCTGCAGGGTTTTAGCGTTTCGGCACGTTGTGATATGTAAAGTAAAACTTGATGTTTTTGGAAAATATTTACGGGAAAAATCCTCTTCGGGGTGAAAGCCCAGTCCTGGGAGGGTTTTCTGTGTAAACAGTTTAAAAAGTTACCACAGAACCAGTTATTTATTATATTTACAACTTCAGATGACCTACTTTTATTGAATATAAACCTGCAGAAGCAGCCTGCCAGCGGGGGGGGAACTGGAATGGACAGAGCTGGGGGGGGGGGGGGGGCTGGAGCTGGAGGGATGGACGCAGGTTCCGTGTGGGTGGGCCAGGACGGGGGGACGCGTCTCTGAGTGTCCCCTTTCTCCTCCTCACGCAGGAACAAGGCATCCAGGTTCCGCGAGCTCTGGCGTCGGGGCCCAGCGCCTTCATCCGCGTGGAAGAGGTGTGTGTTCTGAGGGGAACGGCTCCTCCTGGACTTCCGCTCTCTCTTTTGTGTCTTTTGTCTTCACTTTCTGGGTCTGGTTGCAGATGCTGAAGGAAGGGCCGGATCAGGACATCTTCATCGACTCCTTTCTTTCGCTGGGTCGTGTGGACCACCTGACCATGGTGATGGCGCTGCACCCGTCCTACCTCAGCTGCTTCCTGAAGGCCCAGCATGCCCTGCTGGAGCTGGACGGGCCCCTGCCCCGCCACTGGAGGCATTACATAGCCCTGATGGTAGGTGGCCTGAGGTCATGTGACTCAGCATTCCAGACAAGATCACCGGCGGGATGTCATTAAGCCTCTTAATCGTGGCGTTTTTGTCTTTTCTTTCCCCCGCTGGGGAAGGTTCCAGGGCTCTGTTTGGCTTCTTTATTTTTCCTCCGGTGGTAGAGTCCAGACTTTAGGCTTGGATGATGAGTAAACCGGACTCGCGGCTCTAAGTCCTTTTCTTTGCTTTGCTGCCTCTCCTGTTGGGAGCATTTCAGTAGCCCCGGAATCGCAACCGTGCCTCACTGCTGAAATGTTGTCGTCTGAATCACAAAAACAGCTGCTGAAATCTGTCCCGACTGGGTGAGCTGGATTCCAGAGCCACCTGATGCCACCTCAGCACCGCCTTTTCACAGCACACGTGTCCACACACGAGGCGGCGCCGGATCGCTCCGGTGTTTCTCGGGTTTCCTCGCTGCAAGGGCGTCAACGCGTCATGCGTCCTCTTGTGTCCCGGCTCCTGTCGCAGGCGGCGGCTCGGCACCAGTGCCTGTACCTGGTGCAGCAGCACAGCGCAGGTTTCCTGGAGGCGGGGGGGAGGAGAGCTGGCTGAGCGGCCTGGAGCAGACGCCGGGCAAGCTCCGCAGCCTGCAGACGCTCAACAAGCTGCTGGCGCACAGGCCCTGGCTCATCACGCAGCAGCACATCCAGGTCAGGCCCCGCCCCCCGCCCCCACCCCTCAGGCCAGCCGCTTGAACGCCTGTGGCCTCCGCCCGCAGGAGCTGGTGTTCCCCGGAGCGGACCCTCGCTGGTCGCTGGCGGAGCTCATCCACGCCGTCATCCTGATGGCCCACGCGCACTCGCTCTGCTCCTTCGTGTGGGGCTGCGGCCTGAACCCGGAACCGGACCACAGCGGAGGCTACACCTTCCAGCCTCCGTCGCCCGGTCACCTGCCCCACAGCCCCGCCCACGAGGACGGCCGGCAGGAGGTGAGCGGTCGGAGAACGCCAGGGTCCTTCCTGCCCTCGGAAGGCTGGAGGCGGCGGCCCGCTGCCTCGTTCAGCCTGGGGCAGCCTGGAGTCAGCAGCCCTGTGGCGTCTGCTCCAGATGGTGGACGGCGCCATGGAGGTGGAGGTTCTGATGAAGAGGATGGTGGAGCTGCAGCAGCAGCAGGAGGAAGAGGAGTGCACGCAGGAGGAGATGGTCACCCGCTTTGAGAGGCAGAGGAGCGAGAGCATCCCAACAGGTAGGAACGCGGGCCAGGTTCCGGGTGGAGGCGGGAGGTGACTGACGACCACCGTGGCCCTGGGCTCACGGAGAGCTGAGACCTCTGGGACCGTCTCTGGCTCAGCGGGCTTGCCTTCTGCGGTCGGTCTGCTCTCACCTCTCTTTGGTCTCCCAGCGCTGGTGCGGCCAGCGCCTCCAGACACGGTGCTGCGTCTGGTGGAGGATCCGGAGTTCAGATACGAGGACTTTGCTCCCAGAGGAGAGCAGGCACCGCCCACCATGAGGGCCCAGGTAGGGAGAAAACGTGTTCAAGTTCAGCCCGACGCCGGTTTTCACGGCTCATTCTCCTACTGCTGCGGCAGGCTGTTTCCAGGCCAACAGCCTGTAGTGGAGCCAAGTCCTGCTGCTGCATTGATCCCTGGTGTGTGTGTGTGTGTGTGTGTGTGCGCGCAGGACTATTCCTGGGAGGACCACGGATTCTCTCTGGTATAACAGGCTGCTGCCAGACATGGGCCAGTTCCTGGATGAAAAGTTCCAGGTACACACTCGCGTTGACCAGTATCATCTGACCCAAACCTCGGGTGGAACCCTGCAAAACTGCCTGTAGTTGGTGTCAGCCAGGTCTAACCTTCTATTTGCAAAGCTTAATTCTGGCCGACGGCGTTTTAAAAATAGTAAATGTCAGGAGCACCAAACCTGCACCTGAGGCTTTGAAATAGTTGGAGAGAAACATTCCCACTGCCAGAAACGCCTCAGTCTGTGTACAAGGGTGACATTTCTAGCTCGAGGGAACGGCCACGCTGGTTCGGATAATGAAATCAACCAGTTTGGGTTGAAAGCGGTTACCTCGACAACCAGCTGATTAGGAGACGGCTTTAGAATGAGGCGAGTCGGAGCAGCTCTGCTGACGAGGGTTCTGTGTTCTAGGTGGTCAGCAACCTGACCTACCACCGGATGGCCATGCACGAAGGCGTGGACACGCACACGTTGAGAAAGGCTCTGTGGAACTACATCCACTGTCTGTACGGGATCCGGTGGGTCCCGCGCACGCCAGAGGTGACGCCGTGGTTTCAGTCGCCCCGCGGCCGCTAACGCTCCGCTCCCTCCGCCCTCGCAGCTACGACGACTACGACTACGGCAGCGTCAACGTGCTGCTGGAGCGCTCCCTGAAGGTGTTTGTCAAAACCATGGCCTGCCACCCCGAGCAGACCACCGCCCGCATCTACCACGCCTTCTGGAGGCACTTCAGACACTCGGAAAAGGTGCTTCCTCCTCTCAGCTGCGGGTGAATCCGCCTGTGTCCCCAGGGTGCTACAGCACCGCCGTAGAACTGACCCGCTGTCGTCCATTTCGCAGGTTCACGCCAATCTGATCGTGATGGAAGCTCGGCTACAGGCAGCCCTTCTTTATACCTTACGAGCCATTACTCATTACATGAGATGACTTCCTCCGCCCCTTTCGTGTGTTCTTGCTGACGCTGAGCCAGCTGAACCACAGCTAACACACTACAGTGGTGTTTCAGTGTTAACAGATGCTACATTATGATGCAGCGTTTAGTATTTAAATGTTACTTGTTTTGCACTGAAGATGATCAGACGCTGTTTACACACTTGAGCATCAGGTGTTGTTCTTGGTCTATTGCACATTTTTCTTTGTCTCACATCAGTTTGCTGCTGTCATTCAGACCTGACTCAAATCAAACCCTTGTCGACGTCTTAAGCTTTAGTGGCTGCTTGAGCTTCTATCCTGTGTTTTTGGAGCGCATTAAAGTCGCAAATCTTTTATTTTGACTACAATAAAAGTAATTTCTTTACAAAATTGTTCTTTGTGTCACCACTAGAGCGCTTCAGAAGAAAACCTTGGAGGAAAACCTTCACGCCAGTCTGAGTTTTTCGAGTGTACATGTTTCGGCCACTAGGTGGCGACAGAGCTCCGGGAACGTTTCAACGAGCTTAAAACGCCGCACATTCCTCCTCCATCCTGACGGCTTTCTTTTTAATATAAATTCCTTTCTTGAAGGTGAGCAGTGTTGATTGCTGGGCCTGCTTGGATGCTTGGATGGTTCTTGGGGTCTTGTCATCTATTCCCGTGACATGAACGTGTTGCTCTCGGTCGCGTTTCCCTGTCGAAAAAAAAAAAAAAAAGTGCTCGCGTTGTGACGTAAATTTGACAGTTTAAAAACAAACCGGCTCCTCGCAGCTGCGTTTGTCGCTCCTTAGCATTTTAACACTTGGTCGAGGCGCGTTATTGAAGAAAACGCGCTTTCTTTAAAATTATTATTATTATTATTACTATTTCCGAGCGCACCTCCGCCGTCGAGCACGCGCCAGGTTGAGTCGCTGGTCTTCCGGGCGGCGCGCGCGCGCTCGCTTCTTCTTGGCGGCGCGCGAGCCAGCGCGCGCGGTTCTTTCTCTGCGGGCCTCGAGGTGACCGGTTACCGTGACGCTCAGCCTCCGTCCATCCGTCCGTCCGTCCGTCCATCCGTCCGTCCTCGGGGGTCCTCGGGCCGGACAGCGACGCGTTTCGCGGCAGGTATTTGTCCATTTCTGCTGCCATACATCACAGAGGCTACTTTTATTCACGTTTAGGACTAAAGCGGTTCACCTCCGAGTGTGTCACCAAATTAAGTAAAAAGAAAAAGGCATCAGATAGAAAAGTGACCACAAAACGGGCTACGCGAATCTCAGACTTTCATTCGTTTGGTAAATGTTTTAACGTTTTTGCCAAATACAGGAAACTTTTGGACAGTTTATGATGACACAAAAGGGAAGTTTGTGTGGGGTTAATGAAGTACTGCAGCTGGCGGTACTTCACTATTCTGAAAAACCACTATATTTAGTATCCCAAGAGCCATCATTGCGATGGTGGAAGTTTAGTCAAATTTCTATGCCAGACAGATTCCACATGTATATAGTAACAGTTCTTAAAAAAAAAACTTCCTGTCAGTCAGACATGCGATTTTTGCATCCGTTGTCATCACATCTATCTGCCTTTCTCGTTTTTCTTCGCCTCCCTTCAGTCATATGTGACTTCTCCTCAAGGAGCCACCCTGAGGAGCAAGCAGGGCCCGGAGGTTCCCTCCGTTCATGGAGAGGCTGCACAGTCACACCTTCGCTCGTTTCCTCTACACAATCAGATCAGATCGAACCGCTAATGTTCTAGCTTTGAGAAGGGTTGGACGTTTTCACGTCCTGGAATTCCAGGCTGTGGGGTGGGGTAGGAGCTACTTGACCGGGCCGTTCAAGGCTGGACTTCACTTCCTGATACTTGGCGAGGTCAGTTCCTCTCCTGCAGGAAGGAAGGGGGTGTGGGGACTGAGCTGGAGGCTTGGTGGTTTAGAAATGGTCCTTGCTCACAACACACAACCTTCCCAGCTGCCTTTTAATACCGTGTGTGTACAGGATGAGCTCTGAAACCACCTGGCGCTCTCACTCCAACCACACGTCCTCTAAACACACTCACTCGCTTGTATTTTGCCTTCGACTGCCGGTTGTGGTTCAGACTCGTTTTCTTCTCTGATCACGTGTGAGTTAATCAGAGTGCAGGACCAGCACCTGTTCACGCTCCCGGTGATGCTCTGATGCTGCTGCGTTGGCCTCCTTCACGTCCTATGAAACATTCTGGTGTGTTCAGGATGCCTTTTCTCTGTGTTCTGTGCTGCGTTGATGACCCTCAGTTGTGTTGATCCGTGAAGCAAACAGCAGCCTCTTTTGTGTCGCTGTCAAAATTCGGAGCGCTCTGACTCTCAAGGTTATTAACAGAAACGATTCCAGCCTCTCAATACTTCTGGGCTGCTCTATTGTCGTTTTACTGTAATTAAAATTTTTAAAAGAAGACTTTGAAAAGTTGCCTGCTGATCCCAAACGCTGGGGCGAGGCTGTGCACGTTTCCTTGTGCAGCAGCGTCTCTTCACTGGCCCCCAGAACCAGAGTAGTTGAGGGTACTTTCCTGACCTGGATGCATCAACCTGACGGTTCTAGAGCCACGGGCCCGTGACTCTAGAACCGTCAGGGCTCCCGCTACAGCTGCACCAAGGCTGGGCTTGGCTAACCTCTCACGTCCGTTGGAAGCGTTGCACATCTTCCTCTGTCTCTGCTCTGCTCTCCGCCCCTTTCCGGTTGAATTGAATTTAAATCTTTATATCGGTGCTCTTAAATCCAAATATAGGTGTCTGCTATTTTCTGACTGGAACACAGGTCCTTTTCCATTACCATGGTAACTAACCTATAACCGCCATCATAGATGAGATTGGTCGGTGCGTCTTTCACACTCCTCTATCATAAGGATGCGATGACTTCATGTGAAAACAGGATGTCCCAGTGTTCAATACACCTCACTTTTCCATCGCCCCCCTTTCCCCTGTGTGTGTGTGTGTGTCGTGTGTGTGTGTGTCTTGTGCGTACGTAGTTTTGGTGACAGCCTGCTTCCCATTGTCCTATCACTCCTGCTCCACGCTTACTCTTCATCCTGTGGGGCTTCCTGTGAAGGGAAGAGAGAGAGAGAGAGAGAGAGAGAGGGAGAGAGAGAGAATTGAGCGCAAAAATGAAGGAATGCGGTAAATATAAGGAACAAACGAAGGGATCCAGTGGAAAAGTGCAGAAAAGTCTTGCCGTGTGTGTGTTGGTGTGTGTTGGTGTCCGATCATGCGGTAAACTCTGGAGGGAGCAGCTTATCGCCCGTCTAGTGTGCAGGAAAGGGTGTGTCCTTTAAAAATGTTTGCAAATGTGATGATTTCTTCAGTTGTTTCTTTCTTTTTAAAATACTTTTCAAACTAAACTTTTACTTCACTTATTCACATTTCAGACACCTTTTTCTCTAAAGTCCTGCTATTACAACGTTTTCAACTACAGCTAAAAGTAACTTTTCATTTGTGCTTCGTCGGTAAGCGGACCTACCTGGATGTACGCGTCTGTACGTTTGGGGAAGGGTCCAGGACCTTCCCGGGGTTGAACCTGATGTTTTGTCGCCCCATCTGGAAGTGGATTGTCTTCCACAGTCCCAAAACAGTCAACCAAATTGCCCTTTAGTGTGTGTGTGTGTGTGTGTGTGCTGGACCGGGGCCCTGTCCAGGGTGTATCCTCGCCTCTTCCCCAGGCCTCCCCTGGGACCGACTGCAGCACTCCGGGGTGGTTTCTCCCGTCTCGCTTGGGCTGACGGCCTGTGGGCGCTGGCGAAGGTGCAGCTGTTTTGGCCCCGTGACGTCGCATCTGATAGCGAACGGCGCCTAATTCTGCTTCACTTCCCCCTGAGCGGAACTACCGCATCTGTCAATGCTGCGCCTGAGCGCGAAGCATTCACGGCGAGCAGAGAACGCCGCTTTGTTGCCGTCCAAAAACAGGTGGCAGACTTTGTAAACAGTCCACCGCGCAGGCCGCCGCAGCGGAATCGGCCGCTGGGCGCGTGCGCACGTTGCACCGCACCGTTTCTGGAACCAAAGAGGAACTCGGACCTCCGTCAACCTTTCTAAACTGGCAGGAACAAGAGAAAAAAGGTTCATGCCAGTCGGTCGGGTTGAACGTTCTGCACCCAAAGGTTCCTGAGTTGTGGCCACAGGCAGGAAGACGGGGAACCTTTGGTCAACAGGAACCGGCAGGAACAATGGTCGGCGTGGGTCCGCCAGGGCCCGTCCACGCTCACCTGCCTCTCTAGGAGGAGATGGAGGAGTGGTGACCAGGCTGGGAGGAATAGTGAGCCAGCCTGTCAGTGTGTGTGTGTGTGTGTGTGTGTGTGGGGGGGGGGCCTGTCCTTTATTTCCAGGAAAAGAAGTAGGGTGGGGGGGGGTGTCCGAGGGCTTCAACGGGAAACCCTAACAGGGCTAACTTCCTGCCGCTCCCGATGGCTGCCCCGATAGCGAGTGAAGCCAGTGTGTGCGCACACGCTGGTGCTTTGCACGTGTGAAAGTTTTTGGAATCGAGGTTCCTGAAGGCACCAGCACGTCGGCCATTGCGGCTGGTGCTGCCGTTGAGGGGAAGGTCCGGGACCGGCCTCCCCGCACGCGCAGAAACCTCGTTCTGTCCTCTTTTTTCTCCTTTGTTTCCTTGTGAAAGGTTAAAACCGGACTCGATAAAAACCATGTCACTTCTTTTCCTGTTTCATGCTCGTCCCACCATCAACCGCACGGCCACAAACACACATGTGCCGCTCACTTTCTGCGACCTGTACAGATCTGGGGCGTCCTCCCTCGCTCTTTACCTCCCTCTCCAACTGGATGGACGCTTGTTGGTTGACACTTGTCGCATCCATCAAAAAAACAAAACAAAAACAGAGTGAAAACCTTAAATTAGAAGGGAACGAATGCGCGTCCCTTTAACGTGAGATCCTGCCATAGGTCTGAGGGAGGATGGGCCGGTAAGTGGAGCCTGGAGGCCAACGAGGTCCCCGCAAGAGTGGTTTTCTCTGCCAGGCCCAGAAACACAGCCGCTGACCGGAGGAGCTGCTGAACGCTCTCACAACAACCTGCAGCCTGTAAAAAGGAAGTGGCTAACCTCACATCTGTCATTCTGTCTTTATCACCATTGCTCTCCCACTGTCTGAGCTTTTTTTTTTTTTCTTCTTCTTCTCACATTTCTTCAGTCACACTTCGGCTCCCCGACATCACCCTGCGCCGCTCGCCCTCACTTCCTTCTTTCTTCTCGTTTTAGCGGTGATGCCGATCGACAGATGATCTGACACAAGAAGAGATCAGGTGAGGAAACTCGAACTTCCCCTCTCCTCCGCCTTCTCTCCACCTCTTCTCTTGCGCCTGTTGCCCCAACTTCCACTTCCCGCTAAAGTGATGTTATGTGCAATTTTTGAAAGTTTCCTACCTTTCACTTCACTGCACCATGTTTCAGGGTGTGATCTGTGTGTTACTGAGACACCATTGGTTTCACTGTGTGTGTGTGTGTGTGTGTGTGTGTGTGTGCTCAGAATACATCTGAAACACAGTTAGTTGACATTAGCAAAGAAATGTTGGCTCTTCCTTCATATTTCCATTATGTTCTTTTAATTTCCGCCAAACTGAGGTGCTGTGTCATCAGCTCTCTTTGTTTTCACAGACGCCGCCTCTGTGCTGGTTATTATGGGGTGTGCCTGTTGCAAGCAGAAAAAGCCTGCTAAAGCAGCAGCAACATCAGCAGCAGCAGACGGTACCGACCCGTCTCCTAGCAACCCAGATGGAGGGCTGTCTGCGGCCTTGACTCAGGGCCGTTATGGCCCCGACCCCACTCAAACCATCCCCGACTATAACAAGGGCTTCTCGTCCAGCGCCATCTTCCCCAGCATCAACACACACCAGCGGCCAGGAGGCCTAACAGGTACCACTCCGTCTGCGTGCGTGTGTGTGTGTGTGTGTGTGTGTGTGTGTTTTCTTGTACTTATGATATACTGAGTTAAAAAACAACGTTCTACTAGCCAAGTGAGGACGTCTTTGGCTGGTCCCCACAGCTGCAAGGCCCTGCTTGAGGGTTGAGACATGTTTGCAGGTCCCCGCAACGATAGCAGTACCAAGATGTGTGTGTGTATGTGCGAATGCAGGTGGGGGAGTGACCCTCTTCATCGCTCTGTACGACTACGACGCTCGCACCGAAGATGATCTCTCGTTCAGGAAAGGAGAGAAATTCCACATCATCAACAACACGTGAGCGCACCGGAAGAGTCGACCAGAGACGGGCGATAAAAAACGTGGAAAAGTGTCGATCGAGACCATTTTTGAGCTGAAATGTGCATTTAAAATCAGCGAGCGTTGTTTTAACTGAACCGAGCTGAGTCCAAGCTCGTTTAATTCCTTTTCTTTTTGCAGAGAGGGCGACTGGTGGGAGGCTCGCTCTCTGGACACGGGCAACTCAGGTTACATCCCCTCCAACTACGTGGCTCCTGTCGACTCCATACAGGCGGAGGAGTGAGTATAAATACACACCTCCACCCGGGGCAGACGCTCTCTAAACGCGGAGAGATTTTCCCGGTGATTAGCATATCGTGTGAGGGCAAAGGTCACATCACGGGTGATGCTGTGGAGTGACCCGTGTGCCGTTGTCATGGTGACAGGTGGTATTTTGGGAAGATGGGGAGGAAGGATGCGGAGCGACAGCTGCTGGCCCATGGCAACCAGAGGGGGACGTTCCTCATACGAGAGAGCGAGACCACCAAGGGTGAGCACAGCCACGCACACACGCTTCGACAGCTGCCTGGGCGGGGCCTTTACGTCGGCTATACGTCAGTACCTCTCCACTCTCGTTTCCCAGGCGCCTACTCTCTGTCCATCCGAGACTGGGACGACAACAAAGGAGACCACGTCAAACATTATAAGATCCGCAAACTTGACAACGGTGGCTACTACATCACCACAAGGTCTCAGTTTGACACTGTGCAGCAGCTGGTAGAGCACTACACAGGTATCAGCACCAGCACGCGCACACCAGCACACCTTTCTATCTGCTTCCCTCCACAGCCTCGCTCAAGGACGCTGTGTCTAATACTTTCCGCCCAAATGTACTGCATAAAGCCTCATTTACCAGCATTTTGGATAATAATCTCGCTGCCAAATTTCCCTTTACTGTATGCTCATACAGAGTACGTGTCTGAGTATATTTGCGGCAAAGGCTCCTTCCCTTTTTTCGTGCCTAATTCTTCACTTCTTCCTCCAAATGACCACTGCTGCTGACTGGAGGACGGGGTGACGTGGGCCGCAGGGTGCCACCCCCAGCCTGCCTGCTTCCGCAGGGATAATCTGCCCCCTGCTGGCCGGAAGGGCGATAGCATCTATTCTGCAGCCCTGAATGTCTTCTGATTGTCTCTGTTTCATTTACGCACGATGTTGCTGCCCGGCGTGATTTCGTTTTTAAAATGTGCTTTCCCTGCTTCAGGCTGTGTCTTTAGGTTGTCAGTGGCATCGGCATCGAAGCAACCTGTTTTTTTTACCTTTGCTGTTGCTTTTCTCCTTTATTCCTCGCCTGTCTGCAACCCACCGCTCTCCGCCAGAGAGAGCGGCGGGGCTGTGTTGCCGTTTGATTGGCAGCTGTAAGCGGGGCATGCCTAAGCTGGCCGACTTATCGGTGAAGACCAAGGATATGTGGGAGATTCCACGTGAATCCCTCCAGCTGATTAAGAAACTGGGCAACGGCCAGTTTGGAGAAGTCTGGATGGGTAGGAACAGCTGGACTGTGCTGCAGGGGCGGGGGGGGGGGCGGACACCCGGAGCACACCTGAATACCAAACCAAGTTTTAGAGCAAGCCTAAACTCCAGCTTGTTCTTACTTGACCTGACAACGAGCCCAGCATGCGTGCCTTCCATTCAGGTGTACTGAGGTGTTCCCCTCCCTCTCTGCTCTCACACATGCATGTTTCATCCTCTCACCTCACTTCTTTGTCACCCTCTCCACCCTTAATTTCACCCACCATCACCCCCCTTCCGTCCACTCTTCCTCGCCCTCCCCTCCCCTCTTCCACACCACCCCGTCACCTCCCACCTCCTCCCACTAACAGGCAGCAATGACGGGCTGTGCTACTACATGACCAAGCCCTGTCTCAACTCCACCCCCCTCACCATGGGCCTGGGGCGGGACGCCTGGGAGGTGTCCAGGGAAACCCTCCTGCTGCAGCGAAAGTGGGACAGGGCTGCTTTGGGGACGTTTGGATGGGTGAGACCATCAGCACCGACTGCTGGCACACGTCCGAGCGGACCAGGTCCACTCGGCGTCGTCCCCCGCCGTGTCTGTCCTCTTTTGTGGCCATCTACGTTGACCATGTGAGATGTCTGGCTTTGGTTGGACACGTGGGTGACGTGTGTCTACATTGTTGCTTCAGTCTTCCTCTGGAAAAAAAACACGACGGCAAAAATCAAGGTGGCTTTCAGAGCTGTCGCGCAGGTTCCGTTGCGAGTCCTGCTGGATTTTGTCGGTTTCCTCATGAAGCCAGCTGATCTTTGTGCCTGTTGGAGTTGATGTAAGACCGATCAAAACTGCCCCTCCTCCCTCCTAACCACATCCATCATGTCATGCATGCTCTCTAAAGTGATAATTACCTGCATGCATCAGAGGTTTATTGTGTGTTTGTGTACAATTCTCTTGTATTTTATGTGCCTTGTGTGTTTTTTCGTGTGTTTTTGATATTTTACCCTTATGTATAGGCGTTTGTGCCCCTATTTATGTCGTGTGCATGTGTATCGTGTGCTCCCATGTTGTCAGTTTGCCACTAAATTGGTGTGCCAGTGCAGTGTGTGTGTGTTTGTGTGCGTGTGTGCATCATGAACAGCTCTTTTCTAATTGCTAGGCATGTGGAACGGCACCACCAAGGTGGCTGTGAAGACTCTGAAGCCAGGGACCATGTCCCCAGAGGCTTTCCTGGAGGAGGCTCAGATCATGAAACGGCTGCGGCACGACAAGCTGGTGCAGCTCTACGCTGTCGTGTCCGAGGAGCCCATCTACATCATCACCGAGTTCATGAGCCAAGGTAGTCGCTTCGGAGTCGCCTTTTCATTTTTGCATCCACGATGAGCAAATGAAACCACCAGGAACGTCTTTTTTAGTTTCCATTTAAAGTTATTATGCAGCGAATTATGAGTAAATTAGCAGAGTATTTTCAGGGATACAGAATAAACATGAACATTTTTGCGATTATTTATTTGAACTGTCTGTTTCAGGGAGTTTATTGGACTTCCTAAAAGACGGTGAAGGCCAGAATCTGAAGCTGCCTCAGCTGGTCGATATGGCGGCACAGGTGAGGTCCGACGCCCTCGGGCAGTGGCGTACCTGAACGCCGTCGCCATCCGCGTGAGCTCTTTGGGTCTCCCGGTGCAGATCGCGTCTGGAATGGCGTACATCGAGAGAATGAACTACATCCACCGTGACCTGCGAGCAGCCAACATTCTGGTCGGAGATAACCTGGTGTGCAAGATCGCTGACTTTGGCTTGGCTCGACTCATTGAGGACAACGAGTACACGGCCAGACAAGGTCAGAGCTCCCATGTGCGAGGACAAAGACAAGGGAACACAGCTACGCTCTCAGTGATTAAAGAACATCTGCCTCCGTGCCTCATGTTATATATAACCTACACTATTTCTGTAATCATGAATCGTCACTCTGTTGCCATGGTTTCAGGAGCAAAGTTCCCCATCAAGTGGACGGCTCCAGAAGCTGCACTGTACGGGCGCTTTACCATTAAATCTGACGTCTGGAGTTTCGGCATCCTCCTCACTGAACTTATCACTAAAGGACGAGTGCCCTACCCAGGTACTGGGACACTCCTCACTAGGTTTTTCTATCCTAATCAGGATTCATTTAAAAAAAGAAGCATATCATTATTTTTTTGTGAATAAAACGTCCTGTTTTGCCTGCCCTGCCCCTGTAGGCATGAACAACCGTGAAGTGCTGGAGCAGGTGGAGAGGGGCTACAGGATGGCCTGTGCTCCAGGCTGCCCTGCCTCGCTTCATGAACTGATGCTGCAGTGCTGGAGGCGGGAGCCCGATGAAAGGCACACTTTTGAGTACCTTCAGTCCTTCCTGGAGGATTACTTCACTGCCACAGAGCCGCAGTACCAACCCGGAGAAAACCTGTGACCTCACACGTGTAGGAGAGACATAGAGCAAGAAAAAAAACCAAACAAATCCATCGAAACGAGTAAAAAAACGAAACAAAAAAAACCAGGTAATGCTTGGAAGTTTATGTACATGCAGATACAGTGATCAGCATGGCATAGAACATTTACATACTTATTTGTATTTGTCCTACATACATATCAGTACATATCGTTACTTTTTTAGTTGTTTAATGGCAGTTTCCTCTTTCATTATTGATCACTGCAGCCTGGTTAAGACAGATTATTCAACCATGTTGAAGAGCAGTCTGAGCACTGCTGGTCAGTCCTTGTAGTAAATTTGCTTCACTCTGTAACCATGACAACAAGGAAGTAAGAGAACACGGAGCTGCTGGTGTTGAGGTGGGGTGACGACTACGAGTGCATGATTCGTTGGGCTGATGAACATGTTCAGGCTACATGCGTGCAGACGGGATGAAACAAATGTTGATTGAAGGATGAGCACAAGGCTCAGACGACAGAACAACTGTGACAGCATCTACATGAACCCTGTGAACCTGCGTGGTAGCTGCAAACGTTACAAGTGCAGATCCAGACACTCCACTTCCTGTTCTGAGCATGACCTTGCAAACATCTTTGACAAAGCTGCTGCAGTGGTCATCGCCCAGCAGGAGGAACTTTATATCCAGTACGCACCAATTTGTGCCTTTAAGTGATTAATAAAGAGCTTAAGTTTTTTTTTTTTTTTGTTTGTTTTAATGCATGTAACATTGGGCTGTTGTTTTAATTTAACGTTGACATATCTGATGCATCCAATCAGCTCGTCTATCTAGTTCACCTGTGTGCAGTTGTCATCAGTTGTCAGCTGGGCGGGTTAGGGTGAAAGGGTGAAATGTCACGCATGAATGGAAAAGAGCAATGTGATTTAATCTGACAAATGTCATGTTTATGTTGAGATTACCCCGTCGTTACTGTCATAAATATCAACTATCTTATTTTAGGAGTATTTCTAATTTTGTTCCTAATTTTCGGGGTAGATATGTATCAGATGCACAACACGCACCGTTTCCGGTTCTGCTTTTGGTTTCTTTAAACGTGCAAACGAGGACATGTTGAGATCGGGATGCCTATATATTGTTATCTGCGATATCATGAATTGTCTATGAATAAACTCCTAGGACTAAAGCTTTTCACAGGTCTATATATTTGTGGCATTTCAACGGACGCGGGATGCAAAAGTAAACTCTTCAAACTCTGTCCAATTAATTACAAAGGACCAACGGCCACAGTATTCATTTTACCCCCGTCTGGGATTGCTGAAAATGGAAAGCGCTCTGAATACTAATTTTATTACTACTAACACCCTTAATTAGGGACAATCTTACAGTATATGTCCCGAAAGTCAGTCCCAGAATAGTTTTAATCGAATGAATGTTTTTTATGCTAAAATGTGTTCTTGTTGGCACGAGTGTCCCGAAATGATCGGAATTCTTCCTTCTTGTGACGTCACAGACGCACCTGGCTCTAAAACTACTGTTCCCATAGTTCCAGAGGTGCGGCGCGAGGCCAGCTACGGGTACCCGGATGCTTTTGACAGTCGGGCACGTTGGAGACAGGGGCGCACGAGAGACGGAGCGCTGGAATTGCAGAGGCAGAGACGCACGGGCGGTTTTGGTCTCCCGCATACCGGGGAGCCCCGACCCTGGCAACACATCCCCCCGCGGGGCGCCCACGCGCCTGACAGCGACGCGCTCGGAGCCCGAGCTGGGAATCGACGTCGTTTCTCCTCGTCCCGGCGTCTTTCTTCCAGCTTTGGCGCTTCGGCGTTCATCTCTCGGTGGGCGCGGAGAAGGATGTGAGGATTCTGAGACGGTGGCACGCGACAGCGTGGAACGAGGGAGCCCCGATGAAGGGGAGCGGCTGTCTGCGGATGGATGCAGCAGTCCTGGCTGCGGCTCCCTGACCCGGCCGGGGAGAGGGACCCGAACGACGGTCGCCAACGCGAGACGCCGCCGCCCCCACCACCACCACCCAACTCCAGCACACACTCTCTCCCACGGTGAGTGCGCGTGTGACCGGAACGACGGATCCCGTTCTTTCATTTTCTACTGCGCACATCTGCTCGCGAGCCCCGCATTCCCGCCGCTGCGGGGTCATCGGTCTGCGGCGTGCGTGAGAGGGTAGCAGATTAGGATGTCCGAACACGCGTGATGTGGCTGAACGTGCACACGCGGGACCATGTGTGGCCCCGTTCCCACTATAACGTGGGCAGAGCAGCACTATTGTCCCCCCAGGTAGCGTCACGCTACTGGCACGCGCGCTCGTATGAAGGACTTAGTTTTCTTACCAAGTGGGCGAGTTCGTATGGGAGTGCTGCCGACGCGGAACCCACACATCACTACACACATATACACACATACATATATATATGTGTGTATATATGTGTGTGTATATATGTGGATTCCACAGCAGATGCTGGTGTGTGCACTCACGTTGATGGACAAATGTTTGGTTTGAACAAGAGCCACAGGAGAGTTGGAGTGAGCATCAGTCCAGCTCCAGGGGTTCCGGCCCCTGGGTGTGTGTGTGTTGTGCGTGTGTGTGTGTGTGTGTCCCACCCACCCCCCTGCTGAGTTGTCAGGGCAGTGAGGCAGGACGCAGCAGCAGCAGCAGCAGCAGCAGCAACGTCTCGCGGAGGACCGGGCTGCTGAGGAGACATGGCGTACTGATGGTTGTGATTATCAGTTCTTGTCTCCTAGTGCTTAAGGGAAAAAATCGTGGGGGAGGGGGAGGGGGTGCAGGCAAACGGAAGGAAAAAACAGTGCGTGAGAAACGGAGGAGGAGAGAGAAGTCAATGTCGGTGTCTGGGCAGCGACAGTCCGTTATTTAGGGGCCCTGGGGGACGCGCACGGTCTGCCCTGGCGCAGGTTCTCTTAGTATTCAGAGGGATGCTCTGTCTGTCTGCTCTGTCTGCCTGTCTGTCTGCCTGTCTCCCACAGTCTCACTCTCGTGGCTGCTGCCTGAAGAGCGAGGTCTCTTATTGGTGGGCCCACTTGGACACAGTGAATGATTTCAGGCCCCTGGACGGTGGAATGAAAAGGAAATGACCTTTCCTTGGCACGGGGCCGCTGCCTCCCGGACTCTTCCGGAGTGCTCGGCCCCGCGTGTGTGTTCATCTGTGTACGTCTGCGCCAGACGGAGAATGTATAACAGGTTCGGCCTATTGTGCTTCCTACCTGTGTGAGTGGGGCTAGTTGTCATAGCAACGGCCTTGTAGCTCAGTGGATGTTCCTCCTGTCCTCATTGACAGGGTCAGCACACCTAACACTCGTCTCGTTTTTAAGGCTCGGCCGGCGTTTCTGCACACTTGCTCACCCAAGAGTCTGTGTGTGTGTGTGTGTGTGTGTGTGTGTGTGTGGAGGACCTTTTGTTTGTGCATTGCTGCAGTTCAAAGGTGTGCTGAATGATGGATAATCCGGCTGTGTTTATACGCGTGTACAAGCAGCCAGCGGCTCCGCTTCCTGCCTGTCACGTGTGGACGGAGGAGGCCAGGCGGAAGTTTGAGGCAGTCCAACCTGTTGAATGGCTGGATAGAGGTTTGCTAGAGCGACGTGCACGAATATTTGTGATTATCCCAAAACATATCCGTTTGCTTGACCTTTAGACGCCAAATGGTATTTCTAAAATAATTTGGTGTGCTGTGTGTCTCGGCGCTCTGATAGCATCTATCATTTGCTATAATCTCTAATTTGCATCGGCCACATGCAGCTGAATGTAATTCAGTTCCCACACACGTGCAGGTGCGCACACACACACACACACACACACACACACACAAACAGAAACATTTTATCAATAGTATGTGCAGTGTTTGCTCGTTTCAATCCATCACCTCCCACACTATACATTCATAAAATGTGCGCAGGAGACGCTGACTCAAAGGCTGACGCCTCCTTTCCTTCTCTAACCCTCTACCGCATCACGGGGGTATCTGTTCTTCTTTCACACCCTTTGCTAGTCTCTCCTGTCTTTCCCCACCCGTCTCCTTGAGCACACCCCTCCGCCCCACCTCTCAACGGGGCTGGTTGCAGCCAGTTTTAGCCTGACTGTGGAGAGGAAGCTTCGACCTCTCACCTCTGGAGGATAGAGGGAGGGAGGGAGGCAGAAGGAGAGGGATGATGGAGGGCAGAGGGAGGTGGAGGTGGTGGGGGGGGTAAAACTCAGAGTCGAGGGAGGTGGAGGGGTCAAAGAACACGGGGGATTTGCAAAGAAAGTGGGAGAGGAGTGCTGGGGGAAGGGACAGAGTCGAGAAAGAGAGAGAGAGAACGGACAGAGGGGTCAGGACGGAAAGGGAGTGATAAATGAAGGTAGAGTGGCAAGATGGATGGATGAGAAGGGAAAGAGATGGAGGGAGAAGGAGTGTGAAGCTGCTGTGTACCTCCCTAACAAGCTGGACAGAATCAGCTCAATTATTAAAGAGAGAGATGGGGAAAACACAGACGCAGACACACACGCACACACACTGATGCACAAAAGAATCTCTCATCATCCGACACACATCACACACACACACCCACCCACCTTCCCTCACACACCTGCAAATCAACATGGTAACACACAACCCTGAGGTTGGCTAGGCGCGTGTCAGCGTGTCAGCTCTCTCTGCGCCAAGCCAGCTGATGTGCGGTAAAATCCTCCAATCACAGCGCACGTCTGCAACTTCTCCTCCACCTCTTCCAGGGGCGGAGAGGCGCCACCTGATTTGACTTCCCTGGCGGCTCAAAGGTTCTGCGGCGTTCTTCCATCATCACGAGCGGATCCTCCGCACGCCAGAGGGTCCGTGGGTACGACCGCGCCGCCTTCCCCTCTCCTGACCCCTCCACCTTCTCATCCCTCTTTCTTGTTCCCGTTTCTCCTTCCTCTCTCCCGTTTCTTTTATTCTCTGAGGAAGTGTACGTCCCCGAGGGAGGAAGATTCACTGCCATCCGAGACAGAAAGTGTGTGCCTGTCTGTACTCCATGGTTGTTTGTGCCAGGATGATTTTTTGTGTGTGTGTGTGTGTGTGTGTGTGTGTGTGTGTGTGTGTACGTGTACGTGAGAGACAGAGCACACACTTCCCGAGACAGAAAAGGAGAGGGAGAGAGGCAGGGATAAGCAAGTGAGGAACGAGTGAGAAAGTAGAACCGGGGTGGGGGGGGGGAGAAATAATAGAGAAAGAGTAGCGAGAGAGACGAAGGTTTGGATAATTGTACCGCCAGAAAAAGAGAGGTAGACAAAGACGGAAGAGGGTCGTTTCCTTCCAGTGGAAAGCCTAATTTCTGCCTGAGCGGTGTGTGTTTGTGTGCGACTGTCACCTCCGGACCGCGGCTCGGGTACAGCTGTTGAGCTGAGCGGAGCGTGCGGCTGCCTGTTGAGCCGCCTGTTGAAACTGACGAGCTGTCAGTACACACTTACAGTTGGAACGCTCACAGCACGGCCATTGTTGTTCAAACAGCCAGCAGCCTTCTCCTTGGCAACGGGTGCTGCCGCAGCGTCTCCCACAGCAACTGTGCAGCAGGAGTGTGGAGGGAGAAGGAGTCAGGAAGTCAGGGCTGCGGCGCAGGGGCCCCCCCCCGCTCCAGATCGCTGGCCCGAAGGTCTGAGTGTGTGTCCCGGTCCAAGCATCTGGTTTGTGTGTGTTTCGGCGTGCCGTTTGTGAGGAAGCGAGTAGACGGCAGCCCGGTTTTGGGAATTGGCAACAACAATCTAAGGTTTTCTAGGCTCGTTCAAATGAAGGGACAGCTGCAAATGACTGGTTAACCGTCATTACACGCTTCATTTCAGCAATTTACAATTAGGATTCACGGGCCATCGTTTTCCTTCAAAGCTGTAGGTTTAACTTTTATTTTTCTTGAGAAGGTTGCTGGTCCTTCCTGTTGTGTCTACAAGCCTTTTGGTCGACTAAAGACAACAACAGATCATAATAAGAATAATACCAGATGTTTCTAATGCATTAATAGCATCATAACTGAATTAAAAAATTGGATAAGATTAAGATTAACACATCAAAATTTGAAAATTCCAGGTGTGTGTGTGT
>CAAE01015012.1:262609-279768 GCA_000180735.1 Tetraodon nigroviridis
GGGAGAGAGAGAGAGAGAGAGAGAGAGAGAGAGAGAGAGAGAGAGTCAGGCTAAGTTGAGGATGAGGGACTGGGAAATTGTGTTGTGGAGGAGAAATAGGGGCGGGGGGTGTGTGTGGGGGTGTGTGTGGGGGTGTTTAGGAGATGAGAGAAGGAATAGTGAGGGGAAAGGATGAGGAGGGGTGGAGGAAGGGGTAATAGAGTCCTCCTTGTCTTAAAAATAACTACAGCGTGTAGGTTTGTGCAGAAACAACAGGAGCGAGAGAGACAGTGAGACAGTCAGATGGTGTGTGTGTGTGTGTGTGTGTGTGTGTGTGTGTGGGGCGGGGGGGTGTCTTTGGTTTGGGCTACACTTTCAGCACTCTTCTCTGGTCTCTTGTGTGCATCCTTGGCCGCCCGCTGCTCTGCTCTGTGTGTAGTCTGTTTACGTTGGGTGTGTGTGTCTGTCCGTCTGTCCTTTCAGTTGTCTGAACACATGGTTTATGTGCTGTCTCTCCGTTCACTTGCGCGCCTCGTGTGCGCTGTTTGTTGTGTGCGTGCGTGGACTCTGTTGGCAGGAGCCGGCGCAGCACGCCGATGATGGAGATCATGAGGAATTTCCTGAAGCTGGGGAGGCTGGTTGAGGAGGAAGGCTGCAGGATGGGTGGGATGTGAGCGGGTGAAAGAGAAGAGGTCAGTGTGAAGGAGAGTGCGGGTGGGCGGGGGCGCGTTTGGGGCCGCGTTGTTTGACTGCTGTACTCTGTGTGTGTGTGTGTGTGTGTGTGCGGGAAGCTACGGCCTGGGCTCTGGGTTTAAGGGTTGCCGGGGTTCTGTGGAGGCTGATCCATGAGTCCAGAGCGCCTGTAGCTGTCGCATCTGCACCGTTTGGCTGTGAACGTGTGTGTTTTAAAAGCCTTCTTTACGGCCACGTGTGTGAAATCAGGCCTTTTTAGGTCAGAGGTGGGCAAACTAAGGCCCGCGGGCCACACGTGGCCCGATTAACTAGTTAACCAGGCCCACGGGGGCTAAACAAAAGTTCAGACCCCCCCCCCCTTCACCTAGCGTGCTAGCATGCTCACCTGTCCTCTCAAGGGTGGTGGAACTTCGTCCATCTCTAGTTGGACCAATAACAAAAATATTCCCTCTCAATGGGTGTGAGGATGTCGCGTGTTGATGGACAGATCTTTAGCCTCTTACGCTATGCTCCCAGCGTGAAGTGGACGGCGTCCGTCCCCCCGTCCCCCCCCCGAGGCGCAGGAGCACCCTTCAGCAGTGGAACCAGCAGCAGTTTTGTCGTTTGCAGGAGTGTAGTTTGAGGGCGGACGTGCTGCAGTTTGGACGTGTGGCAGCAGCAGCCTGAAGTTGTATCTGGGTTACGCTGTTGTGAAAGACTGAGGCCTGTGGCAGCTCAGCTTCCGCCATTCAGTCTCCATAGACACCCCCTCCCCCCCATGGCCTCACATACACTTTCTCCATCTCTCTTCCTCTTTTCCTCACTCTGTTTTCCCCCTCTTCTTCTTATCTGTCTAAACCTCTCTACGGAGCGCCCCCCCGCCTCCCTTCACCACCTCACTCTTTCACTACCTCCCTCTCCCCTCCATGTCCCCTACCATTACACCCCCCCCCACACACACACCCACCCGCCCCACCACCATGCTGGTTCAGTGCTGCTGCCTGTCTCTTAGCAACAACTGCACACCCGATAGAGCTCAGAGTGTGCTCTTACAAACACACCCAGGAAAACACACCTCTACCCGTGCACACGCGCAGGCACGCATGCTAACGCGTCCACACGCTCACGCGCACGGGGTCTAGTTCCTGGTAGGGTTGCTGCTGGCAGGCCTCTACGTCTGGAAGCCTTTGTGGTTGACGGAGGGATGGGAGGAGAACAGAGCAGGGATGGGAATAATTGTTCCTATCAGATGATGCACACCTGTCCAAACCGGGAAAAAAAAGACACGTTTCTATGTCCAATTTGCCGCTGGCGTGCGGGCGTGGTGTCTCCTTTCCTGGAGGAACACAGACAGTGGCTCTGCAAACTTGTGTAGATTCAGCAGGTCTTGGTGTTGGAGCGGCGCCACCCTGGGCTGCTCCCACACAGACAAAGCCCCCGTTTGAGAGCCACCGGGCCAGCGCGGTAGAACGTAGCACAGCGCATTTGGACTGCAGATATGGAGGAACGGCAGCTGATGGATGGAGTGTTTGCCTAAACAATGAGTCTTGGTGGGAGCATTTGATTGGCTGGCATGGAAGCCTTGTCAGAATGCCCCCCACAGAGCACAGTGGAGGGATATTTGCACGTGTGTGCCTTTGTTTTGCGTATGATTGTGCGTGGCTGTATGTGTATGTGTCACATGCATGTCTTAAGTGCAAACCAGTGTGTGAGTGTGTGGGAGGATAAAGCTGTAAGGGTATGTTTGACGGTGCCTTTGTGTACTGGTATGTGTTGATGTGTGGCGCTGTGTGTGTGTGTGTGTGTGTGTGTTTGCGTGCACGGGAGAGAGGAAAGGATAAAAGAGTGTGAGTGTGCATAAGTGTGCATTCACATGTGCACATGTCTAATTAAAACATGTGTTATTCCTCTTCTCTCACATGCCGGTCAGACGTCGCTTTAATTAATGAATGCTGTTAATTAAAGGAAAGAGAAGAAGCGCTGAGAGGAAGAGATAGAGCAGCTAAGGAAAGCATGCACTCTGCGTGTGTACTCGTGTGTGTGTGTGAATTTCCAGAGGTGTTAGCTAAAGCGGTAACAAAAATGCTACAATTCTTTCTCTTCTTCAACGATTTTCCCCCTTTCTGCGGTCATCTTTCCACTTGCCATCTTTTCTCTCAGCCAGTGACTAAACCGTCCAATTTTTGACTCCTGACTACCCTTTCTCATACTTTCTCACCCTCGTTCTAGTGCATTTCACTTCCTCCCTCCGCTGTCCTTTCCCCTCCCTCTTAATCATAGCCATATGTTTGGAAGTAGAGCCGGGAACTCTGCGAATGGAGAGGGCTGGAGCGTTTGCAGGCTGCTGCGGCGTTGGAGCTTGAATATGCTATGCTTGCAGCTAGTTTGACCACACGCACGGAGTCTAAGAGCACGTGATCCACTTTTTACCAGACTGCTCCGACTCCTCGGTGCTGGGCTCGTTATAATCCCGCCATCATCCTTGACTTTCTCTGGGAGTCTCTCCATCCTCTTCTCACCTTGCTATCCTCGTATCGCCTCTCTGCTTCCCCCTGGTGGCCGCGGTTATCTGCACCTCCTGGTGTTTGTTGCACCCTTCCCGGGTTTGTTGCACCCTTCCCGGGTTTGTTGCACCCTTCCCGGGTTTGTTGCCCCTTCCCGGGTTTGTTGCACCCTTCCCGGGCGATGCTGTGCTACTCTGTTCGGCTCTGTGTGCAGTGCCCAGACAGTAGTTTTATCTGCTTGGTGTGATTTATAAATTATCCACTTTTATCTGGCGATAAACAAGAATATTTCTGTCAAAAACCGAAAAACCGGCTGAATGGATCAGACGGTACTTTTGCCATGTTCTAAAATCTCCAGTCCTCGGTTCCGTTAGTTGGATTTTAAAGACGCCATTTTGAAATTTACAGAATCTTACAAAAATAATTGCGTTTTGGTGTCAAACAGTGAGGCCATCTAAGAAATACGAATCCAAGCCCGGTCTGATGTGGGCTGTGACATCATGTACTAATCATTTATTCTCTTTTGCTTTCCACCCCACCCTTCTCCTTCTGTCTCCCATCTCCTACAACTTCCAATCCCTTCCCGTCTATACGTCTGCCTCTCTCCATCTCTCCATCTAGCAACCATGGGCAAAAGACAGAAGCGAGGCAGGGAGAAGTATGCAAGTGCTCCACTGCAGTATTGATGACCCACTGATCCCCTGCAGAACGGAGCCAGTCGGGCAGAGAGAGTGAAGATCGCCTCGGAATCCAATTCAAAACCAACCCCGTACCATTTGGTAAAAAAAAATAAGGAAGGATATGAAAAGTAAATCTAATCTGAATGTTTTTAGTGCTGCTGAAGAGTCTATAATATGTCGAGGACACTGTAATATATCTTAGAAGTGTCCTAAATCTTGAAAAAGGTATTTATTTTGTTTATAATCATTCGAGCTTTGTTATGTCTGTCCCCAGGTCCTGGAATTGGGAGCAGGCAGGAGTTTTCATATCCGTACAGGACAAGTCATTATCCTCGTTTCTTTGTGTCGCGCCATTCATTTAAAACCCACTGAATGAGTGGCTTCTCAGATCACCTTCATTCAGGCCAAACTGGGGTCCCAGTGGGCTGTGGGGGGAACCAGGCGGACAGAAATGCACGCGTAGCGGGGTTGGAGGGACTAACGGCTTCCGACCTCTGGGCCACGGGGCTCAGGCTCCCGGAAGGGTCAGAGGAACCTGCTAAGGAGAGACTTGGAACTCCCGACCCTTTGCCCCCCTCCTCTAACTCTCCCCTGGCTAATGGCCTCCATCTACAGCGGAGGCTGGTGTCCAGCAACTGCCGGCGCAGGCAAGCAGAGACTCATGGTGCTGCTGACGGGCGTACGTTGTCACACGCAATCAGAAACATGCAAACACACCCAGAAGCAGATTCTCACGCACAGGCTGGTTCGCAGTTACTGACAGATAACTGTGGGCACGTAGGTATCGATCCACACGCCGGTTCTGTAGCGCCAGACAGCTCCAGGACGATCTCCACAGAGGCCATACCCGCAGATTCACCTCAGCTCTCGCATTTGGCACCTGGCAGTCATCCTGCCTCCACCAATCAGATGGCAGCTCCACCCTCAGAGACAGACTTGTCCTCAACGTTCTGTCCGCTCGCTGTCGATCAAAACCCCAACCCAGGCTCCCCTCCTCTTCCTGTGGAAGCGGAGAAGAAATATGCACTGCGCAGCTCTGGGCGTCCCCGTTTCCCCTGTCACGTGCGCAAGTCATCCCGCCTGCGACGAGGCCTGGACAATGGAGAGAGGAGATCAGAGGAAGACAGAGCGTTGGAGGAGAAGATCTGGGCGGTGAAAGAAGACGAAGTGGCCTTTGTCGGTGAGAAGGAACAGCCGTCATGCGTTGAAGCTGTTCCTCCCAGTGCTCCTTCTCCAACTGAAATCACTCTGGCTCTAACTGTACCCAAACCTGTTCCCAAAGCTGTGACTAAACCCGGGCCCAGAATTGGACATAGACCGGGGCCCAAGTCCAGATCCAGGCCCGCGCTGAAGTCGGTCCACAAAGCAGCGCCTAAAAGTGTCATGCGAAAGCGTCAGGCGGCCCAGGCCCTGGCTCACCGCGCTGGCCCTCAGCTGTCTTTTTCAAACACGTCTACCATCACTGCAGCTCTGCTAAACGTGCGGCAAGAACCTTTTACAGAATTCGGGACGTCATCCTCCAGGAATCAGAGGCGTGGACGATTTGTGGGCGTAAGTAATTGCAGTTAAATACAACTGTGCATAGCAGGCAGGAGGTGTTTGGTTTCATGTCTGCCTTTCTGCTCTGCAGGTGAGGAAGATTGTTGTCAAGGTGGCTCGCATACCAGTTAGCCTGAGCCGCCGTCAGAAGAGCTACAAGATTTCTAATTTGGAAACGATGACAGGACAAGAACGAGGCCAGGATGGTGGTCTGGAGGGTGCAGAGGGAGCTAAAGAGCCAACCGCTCTTCTCCGCATGAAGAACAATGGGAAGAGTGTTATGGTCATGTTCCCTCCCGGCGAGCTACCAGTTATTCTCAAACGCAGGCGCGGACGACCACCCAAACAGGCTCTGCCTGGAATACCAGGAGAGCCTCAGAATACCGCTAATGCTGGAGGAAATGTGGATGCTGCCAAGAAGCCCCAGAGGAGACGTCGGACTAAGCTCCCCTCCCCTTACCCTTCCTATGTGAACGATACTAATGATGTGAAAACAGAGTATGGGGATGTTCTGTCCAAGCTGGCCTTCTTAAATCGCCAGCCCCTGGCTACCGGTCGCTGCTCTCCTCCGCGCTGCTGGACCCCCAGTGAACCGGACAGCTTCCACACAGAGTTGGAAAACCCCGGGATATCCACGCTGCTTCACCGGCTCACTGGTTTCAGACGCCCACGGGGTGGCAGAGGAGGTGGCACCGGAAGAGGTGGAGGAATATCCAGGGGGGTTGGTGATATGCGCAACAGGAGCACCTTCAGTGACTTCTTTGAGTCCATTGGAAAAAAGCGCAAGCCGAGTCTCCTTTCTGAGCATGGATTACCTAGGAAGAGGGGAAAGGGGGTAGGTGGGGTTGGTAGAGGAGGAGGCGTCGTAGGAACTGACCCTGGTGGGGAAAAAGCAGTCCGAAAGAGACGGGTCAGAAAAAATGGTGCATTGAAAGGGGAGGGAATGTCCTTTGGACAAGACTGGCCCAATGGGGCAGGCAGCTGGGCTGAGGAAATGGACACCGATAAGGAGAAAGCTTTCGGTGGATATCAGCTCTGTGGGTCTCCCAGGGGGGGCTTTTCCTCGTGTGAACTCGGAAGAGGAGGCGCCTACAGCAACCCAGCAGGCATCAGACTAGTTGGACCAGGCGGTGAGGACTCACAGGGATTGTTTGCCGGATATTTCCGGTCACTCCTCGATTCAGATGATTCGTCTGACCTGTTGGACATGTCTTCTTCACGTTCAGATCCACGCAAACCACCATCGACTCCCGGTTATGAGCCATCCAGTCCAGCTGCCAGGCACAGCTGGTCGCCCGCATTCTCCAAATGGAGCAGCAAGGTTGCAGGTTCTAGTCTGGATTGCTCCGGCCAGCTAGATGGTTCCTCCGCAAGGCCTTCGTTCAGCTATGGGAGCCTTTCCCCAGACGTCAGCCGCTTCCTCGCCCTATCCCAGAACTACTCCTCCGAGTCTTTCACATTCCCCTAGCGCCTCCCACCAAACGTCCTATGGCCCCTATTCCTCCGCTTATTCCTCCTCTTCTCCCGTCATACCGCAGAGATCCCCTGATTGCAGCTTTGCCTTCGGATCTGGACACAGCGGCGGCGGCAAGGGCAACGCCGGTCAAATGGCTTTTTCCAGCTATCAGACAGTGTTCAAGCGAGGCTACGGCGGATTTGCTGCGGTCGGTCCTTCCTCGGTGGTGAGGGGGGAGTCCGCAGGCTCCACATCGCCAGGAGGAGGGTTCATGTCTGTAACTAAAAGTAACCCCTTCATCTCTTCACCCGCAGACGCTTATAAACACTATAACACCAGTCAGTGGAGTTGCAGGTAAATCACACTTTTGGCAAGATGTTGTTGTATTCAAAAAAGATTTTTCAATACTAAAAATGATCAAAAACTGACCATACCAAGATCCAAGAGGTTGATTGCTAAATTTGTTAGAAATGAATTACATTTTGCAGTATTTAATAGTGTCAGACCTGAATTAAAACCCTGAAGTAAATATTCTCTGTCTTTGTGGGAAACAAGGGTCAAAACATAGTTTCACAATCGTCTTTATTTTATTTCATTACCTTTTCAACTATATGTGTTGTTTATTCTCAGTTGAGAAGATCTCATATTAGTGATTTCTCCATTTCTTTTTTCTTTTTTTAGACAAGGATTTGGTGGGTGGCCACCGGATAGCTTCGGCCATCAGTATCACGGCTACAGTGAACATGGCTCCAGTGAGTCCAAAGATATCTTGGACATCTCTAACTACACCCCCCAGAAGGCCAAGCGACAACCTTTTCCAGAAACTCTGTCTGAATCCTCCTCTGATTCTATCCATCTTGGCTCTACTGCCACCACTGGGGGCCCTGGGTCCACTGGAGCTGCATACAAACAGAGTGAGGATGTGCCTGTGGGAGGAGAAGGGGGCCAATCCAGCCTGTCCAGCTTGGAGAAGTTGATGATGGATTGGCACGACAGCGCTTCGGCCCCTTCGTATAACTGGAGCCAGAATGTCCTTTTCCAGAGTGGAGGATCTGCGAAACCTGGCCGTGGGCGCAGGAAACGGACGGAGCCACATTCAGAAAAGGAAGGGGGCTCCACTTTACTGTCCGATTCCCCGTCCACTCCTTCCCCGACCCCGACTCCGGGACCTAAACGAGGAGGGATGGCGGGGAGGGGCAGAGGGTCCAGAGGAGCGAGAGGGGGGTTGTCTCCGTGCCAGAGAGAGCGGCCGTCAGGCTCCAAAGGCAGGGGCAAGGCTGCCTCCACCTCTGGACCGGGAGGGGCCCCTTCTGCCGGAGGTCCAGAGGGCTCTGGGCCGTTCCAGGAGGGGTTGGACTATTTCAGTGGAGACAGTAGTAGTCTCTCGCCCTTGGCCACGCCCAACCCAGCACCGCCATCTAACTACCTCCAGGACCCCTGCGAGTACCTTTCCCCTTATTCTGCCCACCCCTCCACCCCTTCCTCCGAGGAGCGCTACCCAGCCTTATATCCTGGAGAGTCGTCCTCCTCCCTCTCCCCCAGCGTTTCATCCCCCCCTTACCCTCCCAAGCCCACTCCTCCTCCTCCACCCCAGCCCTACCATCCTGTCCCCTCCAAGGCCTTCTCCCCCTCCTGTTCTCCTTCGCCGCGATTAACACCCCACTGTGGGACCTCGCTGAGTCCTCCACATCGCCCTCCTCCAAAAGACCAACAGTTCCTCCAGTATGACTCCCCCAACTACTGCAGCTCCCCCTACTGGTACGGACAGACATCGCACAGCAGCAGTCCCAGCCCGCATTCCCACAGCGCACACGCCAATACGGTTCTGCAAACGCAGAGTAACCCACACACGAGTCCTCATGGAACCACACACGGTCACTCTCTGAACAGCCCCGGTGCAAACGCACACAGCCATATGACCCCGACTCTTCACGAGACTCATCATCACAACGCACACGCTGCCCTGAGCTCCCACAACAACATGCATTCCTCCTCACAGCTCCAGAGCAACCCACTCTCCCACTCGAGCCCTCACACCAGCAGCCAGCCTCATCACAACACACACGCCAACCCTCACCTCTCCTCCCATACACAGTCGCACCCGAGTCCCAGCCTCCACTCCCACTCAACGCCTGTGCTTTACGAGGAGTGCAGCCCTCCTTCGACCCTGCTCCAACACAAGCGGGATCTAACGGCCCACGCTATGGCGCCAGGCCATCGCCAGGGCGCCTTGCCTCACTCGCCATACCCCAAACCTTCCCTGGACTCATCGCCCCATCGGGAGGACACCAGCAGCTACGCCCTTCCGAGCTATCAGAGTATAGGACCCCGCTTCCCCCCCCAGTCCTCGCAGGGAGTTGGTGTGTTGTGCCAACTCCTGGAGCCAGCTGGCGATGACAGCTTCAGCGTTACCAGCCTGTAACAGCAGGTGAGTTTATTGGCCTTTAAGCTAACGTAAGCTAACGGCATCAGTGTGAATGCCCAATTGGAAAGCCACCCTTTTTAAATTTGTATGATTTATGCTTAAAGTCCTAAAGTTTCTGTGTAACTAGTAATGAGAGGTGCGGTTAATAATTATATATTTCTTTTTGGTGGTTTCCAGGTCAAGGTTTGTGTATTCATTAGCTAACTGGATGTCTGACATTTATCTAAAGTTCAGTAGAAACCTAAATTTCTTTGGTTCGAACCTAAATCTAAGAATTCAAATTATAGCAGACATTACACCAAGTAGCTCAGTGTTCGGCGGGCCCTTATTACAGCATTTCTCCTCTTCTCCTCCCTCTGTTTTCTTCCAGGTGCATTCAATTCAAGCTTTTGCAAATTTGCAGACATTTTTTTGGTAAGAAGACATTTTTGTGAGACTGTGAAATGAAGGGTGAGAATTTAGCTGCCACTTTTGGACAGTAAAGCTTTAATTCTCCAGCACTGACAATCAAGATCAAATGCAGTTTTATGCCCGAGCATGCATGCAAGCGCGCACACACCACACACACACACACACACACACACACACACACACTAACACAGGCATGTGCAGATTATTGTACTACCTACACATGGATGCAAACCTGTACATGTGCACCCTCTCAGTCACCCTGGGCTGGAAAGAGGGAACAGTCGAAGAGGACTGACATATAAATACCAGACACTGAAGGACAGAGACATCCCTTTTTTCTCACTATTTTAAGTCCCACTCAGACTTCTCATTTCTCAGAAGTCAGCTTCGAAACAAACATTCTTGTACATCTGCAATGTGGAAAAGCTAAAATCACTTTGCTCTCTCTCTCTCTCTCTCTTTCGGTGTTGTTTCTTTGTTCTCTCTTCTGCTAAACCAGCAACTCTGGTCTGCACTTGACTAATACCAACCCTGCATTTTTGTTGTGTGTCCTAACCGCATCTGAGCCTAAATCAACTTTTTAAATACTCTGAGCCTAGCGAACCAACTGCGCTGTGCACTCCATACATTGTGTGCCATAAGACAAATGCAGACTAAAACCAGTTTCAGCTCTTGAAACACCAGCATCTGTACATATAAGTCCAGCTCCAAGCTAGGGACCCCTCCCCTACACCTCCCCCCCCACACACACACACACACACTCCGAAAGTCTGACATCAACATGCTCTCCAGAGTTGCTGCTGTGGTGTCTCTGCTCTGGGGGGAAAGAACTGCAGCATGGAGACCCAACATCCTGTGTTTTGCTGTTTTAACTACAAGGGAAAGAGACATCACACAACCGCCCCAAAGTGAACATCGTTTTCTGTGTGTGAGTGTGAGAACCTTCGGATTGCGTGACTTCTGGAGGACGGCGACATATTTTTATGTCTGCATTTATGTATGACTGTGCCTGTACGTGTGCTTGCCTGTGGGGTCAAACGGAGTGAATCCCCGGATACCAGTGTATTAGTGGGGCCTCATTCTTTCTTTCACTCTCTCCCTTTTTTCTGTGGTTTCTGTGTTGTTTAGTGGTTTTGTGATGACAAAAATGTATATCTGTCTGTTACATATCATGTATGTATCTGAGGTGCAAAATATTTAAATACACATTCTGTTCTTGCCATTGGTAAACTCGTATGTAGCATACTGCTTTTTTAAGATAGTGTGTGTGTGTGCGTGCAAGTGTGTGTGTGTGTTTAAGAGCCTCCAAGAGTGTTGGGCTGTGCCCAGGCTGTCTGGGACTGCGAGCATGAGTTCAGTCAAGGACACAACTCGACAGGGAGAGAAGGGGAGGAGGGGGGAGAGAAATGGATGGTTGGGAGTGGAGGATTGTGTTGGAGGGGAAAGAAACAGACCAGACTGAGGAAATCAGAAAACAGCGTCAGGGAGGTTTTAGAGACGGAAACAAAAAAGCACGGTGAAGCACTGGATTCAGAAATCCCTCTTTTCCCAATAAGGAAATGAGCTGAGGAGGAGGAGGAGGAGGAGGAGGATGATGGTACCAGTGACGGAGAGAGGAAAAGGAAGGGAAAGACGCTGGAGCAGAGCAAATTCTGCACGTCTATAGCTTAAACACAGATGTGTGCTCGACAGAGAGTGAAAAGGGGAAAGCAGATGGGTGGAGTTGCCTGGCTGCCTACTGCGTGCAGTTTGTCAACAGGCTGACTAAATAGACTGCAACGTGTCTGGAGGAATTGTGTTTGCTCTGACATTCAGCTGTACTGTGGAGCAGAATCCACACACAAATACACACTGTCAACATCACTACAAAGACGAGGGGGGAGACATACAACGTCTCTGCTTTCAGACGTTTATTTCCTGTTTATCCAACAGTCTTTCTAATATAACAGACAATTTCTCTCCTGGAACAGCAGAAAACAGTGAAGTTCAGAGAGCTGCGTTGGTGGGTTCACAGCCTAGTTCAAAATATCAGAAACACAGATGTCTGTCGTTCACAAAGAGTAGCATTTTACATCAAACACACCAGCAAATAATAAAAACAGTCTTACTGTGTTACATACTTAAACTCTTCGTGAGCTTTAAAATAACAACTGAGTTTTGAAACGTAGTGTTTGTTGTTGTTGTTGTTGTTGTTGTTAATGGCGCTCGCGCGGGGCCACCATTGGACCGAGGAATGTGCTTCGTCATGACCGAATTCCCCTTTGGGGTAGCAGGAAAGACACGAGAGGAAGGAGAGGAAGGAGGCGGGGGAGTTTTCCCAGCTGGATCTCCTCCTTCCCGGCCGAGCAGCCGTACTCCGGTGCGGGGTACGCGGGCCACGGAGGAGGCATGCGCCGCGACGGCCTCCCTCCCCGCTCGCTGGTTCTCCTCCTGGCTCCTCCGTGTCTCCTCACGCTCCAGCTCCTCCTCGTCGTCCTCGGTCCTCGCTTTCCTCCAAATTCCAAGCCGGGCTGGGGAGCGCAGGAGGGCGCCGTCGCCGTCTCCATCATCAGCATCGAACCGGGGGGAAGCGCGCGCCCAGGGGGGCCCACGAGCCGGCGACCCGGCGTGGAGGCGGTGGCACGAGCCTACGAGGACGAGGAACGAGGTGCTCTCGCGCAAGGTAAAGAAGTTACAAAAAGTAACGTTACTGTGGTAATCTGGGTGGTGGGTCCACATCTAGAATTTGAACCCTTTTTTTCTGGTTTTTGAAGTTTCGTCAGAAATAAACCAATTTAACCAGCGGAAGACTGAAATCTGTGCAGCTGGGGCTAATTTGAGTAGATTTAATTAAGGGGTACTTTTTCCAATGCTACTTCACATTTGGTGGGGAAACTACTTTAACCTGGTATGAAATGAAGTATGAGTTTTCAGCTTTGTTCATGATGGGCTGTTTGTGAGTCACTGCAGAGGTGGAACAGGTGAGGTCAGGGGTGGGTGCTGCTGACCCCACACAGGTGACCGCTGCTGTCTTTGTTGTTCCGCTACAGAACCCTCCATCTTTTGCCTGTGCTGGTGCAGTGGGTGTCATCTTTCCTCCCTTTACCCCGCCTGCCCCTTACCCTTTTCTTCCTCATTCTTTTTTTTTTTTTTCACACTGTCTCTCTCTTTCTGCCCAAAGCTAAATTCTCTGACTCATTCCAGTGAATCATCAACCCCCACCCTGACAGGGTTGCCATGGTGACCATAGTGTTCAGAGGTGGGTGGGGGGTTGGTTACAGTGCCCGGGGCCAACCAGGGCGGAGGTCAGTGCTCGTGACCTGCCTGCTTACCCCTCATACCTGGGGCAGCAGATGCTCAGTCCCCCACATACTTGTCATTCCAATATGCGGCTCTGCGTACGAAGGTGTGTATTCTTCACGCGTGGTATCCGTGTATTGATATGCGTGTGTGCACGTTCTCAGACAGTCCAAGCACTGGAGGTGGTACCGTGGGCCACAGACGAGCCGTCCTTCTCAGCAGAGCTCGCTCGTATCGTCGAGTACGTCACCAGACCTGAGGTAGGACGACGCAAAACAACACGTAAAAGTATCATTTTAAAACAAATAGTTGTGGTTCTGGTCATTGGAAGACACAAATGATGACATTTCAGACTTTTTTTCCAAATTGGAATCTGCAGCTATGCAATTTAAACAACTGCCTCGTATGTAATGTGAGATATTGTTAGATAAAATACAGATATGTGGGGAAGGTTAGAGTTAAAGTTAGAAAATTGAAATAACAAAGAAGTCCACTCCCCCTACAGGGAAACATAGGGTTAAAGTTTAAAACTGAAGTTTCTTCTTTCCCACCCAAAAACACTCAACTTGAAGGAATGGAAACTGCAAGAGCGATGGAGATCAGGACGGGAAAGTGTGCCCTCTCCCCACAGCTCTAACTCGGAACGCCGCCTCTCACAATAGGGCAGCAAAAGGAGCCGTCTTCAGTCTCCTCTTGGGCCTGGAAGATGCTTGTGATTACTCCGCTCCTCTCCTCTCCGTCCCCAGCTCAACTGCTCGAGGGTTTGGTCTCCGGGCCAGGCTGGGGCGCCGCAGCCCCCCTCTGCCCCCCCCCGCTGGCTGCTGTGCGCTGAGGACTGGCTCCTTCCAGCTGCAGATGGGCTGTGTGTTGCCTACTCCTTTAGGTGTGTCTCGTGTCGTGCCTGCCCGTTCTGCTGTTGTCACCGCCGACGGAGGCGGCAGAAACAATCCAATGCATATTTAATCGTGTGTGCGCTAATCTGTCAACCCCGCCTGTCTCTCCGTCCCTGCTCCGTCTCACCAGTATGGATGGAGGAGATGCGGAGTTTCTCAGGACGGTGTCCTTGCTCGGGTGCGAGGTCCACCGGTTTGATCCCAGCGACTCTATCGCATCTGGCGGTCACCTTGGCAACAGTTTGGCCAGTAACCATGGCGACGGAGGGGCAGTCAGCAGGCACAAGATGTGGTTAGAGTGGCGTGCTCCGAAGAATCGCAGGCGCGGGAGGAGAAGCCCCGTGGATGGCGTTTCTCAAACACTGGCAGACATCCTCGCAGCTCTGGGACATCGCACAGTAAGAGACACAGACGTTTGGAGAAACGGCGCCAAGCTCGCATACCTCGGAGTCTTTTTGACCCAGCATACCCGGAAAGCTCTCTTCCTTGTATGTTCCCATAGCAACAGGGCTCTGCGCCATCCCTGGCTGCCATGGCAACAGTTTAAGTGTGTGAATCACACATGGGCCGACTTGCATCCTGCCACCACAAGAGGGAACTACTGTGCACTGCAAAAGTTTGTGGCGTTTAAAGAAAGTGTAGGGAGCTCGCGGTGGCGAGCCTGATATTTTTACACCCGTCTCGGCTGGTGTCTGGCAGGCCGATGGTGGGTGGATGGCTGTACACCTGAGAGCGGGCAGGGCTCGTGGACTGCTCTCCACATGTCATAGCTAAAAGAAAAAGCCACGTCTCACTATTTTAAAGTCAAAGGATTTAGAATTTGAGAAGGGGACACAGAAACAGTGATTCCCGCTTTCTTTTCAGGTCGACTTCCTATACGCAGACCTGCTCAGTGGCGAGTGGCGGGTTTTCCAGAACTGGATCGAATCTGGATCTCTGTGGCGCGTTCATCACTTGGTTGCCACCGTCCACCTGCAGTGGGCGGGCTTTGAGGTGGGCGGAACCGACGAGCAAGTGCTCCGCTATTGGTTCAGTGTTTTACAGGCTCTGCGGGCTTCCGGGCTCAGGCTGGTGCACAGCTGTGCGGGAGAGGGCCACAGGGGTCCTGAAGCGCACGGCCGCACGCGCCCACAGCTCCTACACGCTCAGCTGGGTCAACACCAGGCGCTGAACGCGCACGGGCGCGCGCGCGCGCAGCCGGACGCCGTGGGTGACCTCGCAGAAGAAGCGCGACAGCGGCCTCTAGTGGAGGCGAGGGGATGTGTCCGCGAACGGCTGAGCCCAGACCGATGCTGTATTTTGCTTCTTTTGTGAGGACCTGCAGCAGTATTTTCAATCTCACAAAGTCTGTCAGGGTTTTTGGTCGATCGTTTATCTTATTTATTGCATTTTTATTCTTTTTTAGGTCTTGAAGCGCTTGAATGTGCTATTTGCTTAACGAAGTGAGGCAAGTTAAGGTCACCGTCATGTTTTTTACTGGAATAAAATGCATGTTTTCATCTGTTTGATGTCTTAAAAACGTTTTATTCTTCCTCATTTTAGTTTTAGTTACTAGTTCAAGGTATTATTTTGCTTGATAGTGATCATGTTGAATAAATATTCATGGCGGAACACCTACGGCAGTATATTTATTTTGTGACGCATACGAAGCACGCTTGTCCCGTACACAATTTGAGAAGAATCCCGTCTACGTCCTGTATAAATCACATTAAATTTTAAGAAAGAATTGCTTTTTTGCCAGTTATTAGGATCTATAAGTGCTCCTCCCCACTTGGAGCCATAGATTTGGAGGCCAATGCCAGCCATTCTTTGGACACGTTCCTACTCGCTGGAGCGTACGTTGGAATTCTGCCTCCACCCTGCCTTACGTAAATTGCGCACAGATGTTCGCTTCCATTTGGGGTGGAGTTCCGCATTTTACGTAAGATCTTGAACTTCCTGTTCTCGGCAAACGTCAAGCGACAAGGCCAGTAGCCAATCACCATCGACGGAGCCAATCGTCCAACCAATCAGAAGTTCACAATTCCGGGACTTCAGCAAACCGTGAAACGGGTCGGTGAAATGTACTGGTCAACTGTTCTGGTGTAAATCTTGAGACGGGACAACAACTGGTTTTATTAAGGGAGACTACAGCTGCCAGTGTTGACGGTGAGTAAATGTTTTTATAAATATTGTGTTTATGAAGTAAAGGGCGCAAATATGCCTTTGGTTAGCCGTTTCTTCGAGATAAGAGACGCCTAGAAGTCACTTCCTGCTCTGACAAGGCCGAAATCCCAAGTTACATTTTAGCTTGTTTAGCTAATAATTTGTTTAAAAGAACTTTACAGTGTATTTATTCTGCTGATATCACCTACTTTTGAAAACGTATATGGACTTACAAACATACAACATTTCGCCTATTACCTTAATTTAAACAAGCACCTTTATTGTCGAACTAACCACACAACGCTGCGCGCGGACTGCACACGGCTGCGATTCTTTCTTTCTGTTTACATTTTTACCAAAACGTTCAAAGTAATCGGTGATGTTAAAACACAGGCCCTAGCCAGGGGAGTCTGCTCAGGCCTGTGGCCGTGTGTGAGACGTCTGCTGCAGAGCTGCCGTCATGGTTTCCATCCCAGTTCCCTGAAAGCCGGCCTAGGGTCGCGCTGACGGGATAAAGCTGCTCTCGGAGTTTTGCTTCTGCTTTGCTGACTTATTTATGCACGTCTGGGTGTCACATCACCGTGTGACAGATTCTGGTATCTAGAGACAGAATTTAGCTTAAATATGATTCTGAATCTCAAAGAGGCTCGATTAGACGGAAGATTCAATGATTTTTAATCTAGATTACCAGACTGATTTGAGCATTTGATATTACAGCTTTGTGTCTACAACTTCACACGTTGTTCTATAAATGTCGTTTTCTATCATTTTATCATGTTCTCCTCTCCTCCAGGGTTGGGTCTCCCTGCCCACAGTACCCCATCATGCCTCTGGTGACCAGGAATATCGAACCCCGGCACGTGTGTCGGCAGACTGTGCCTTCCAACATCCGCAGTGAGCTGGAGTGTGTGACCAACATCAGCCTTGCAAATGTGATCCGTCAGCTGGGCAGCCTCAGTGAGTGTCTGCAGCTTGTTTTATTGTCATTATCAGTGGTTAATAACACACTTTGTCTTCCTTTTTTTGTGTGATAAGAACATGGATCAGGGCCTATTTAAGTGTTTCTTCGACAGACAGTGTAAACTTCAACCTCGCCTGTTCATGTGCAGTGTGTGACATTCACAAATTTTGTGCAGGCAAGTATGCAGAAGACGTGTTTGGGGAGCTGTTGTGCAG
>CAAE01015012.1:299766-319295 GCA_000180735.1 Tetraodon nigroviridis
CAGAGTTTCACAGATGGAACCATCGGAAGCAGAAAAGTAAGGTATTTCTCTCTTTTTACTCCTCCTGTTTAGTTTCTTTTTTCCCTTTTTTAAACTTTATTTAAAAGCCGGAGCCGTGGCGACAGGTGTCGTTTCTCTCGCGGTGCCTCAAAGGGAAACGAACCCACGCGCGCCCAGACTTTCCTGCTCCTGCAGAAGGACACCCAGACGAGCAGCGGCGCCGCCGCTGTCACGGTTCGTGCGTGAGAGCCGCCGTTTGTGCTTCCAGGTGTCGGCGGCTCCAGCTGCGCTGATCGCTTGAACATCCGGTTTCCTCCTGAACGGGCGGACGGCGAGTCGAGCTGCGCATGCGCGAACCACTCCAAGGTAAGCGGCCCCCTGGGCGGTGAGGGCAACGTGCACGTAGGCGAGCAAAGAATTAAAAAAAACCCCTTGTCTGCAGCGTTTAACACGTAAAAAAAACATTAATTGTTCTTGGAAGGAGAACAGACAGAAAGAAGTTCTTGGAGTCTGAAAACGTGGTTTTAAACGTCAAAAGGGTTCAGAGACGCACAGAAAACACGCTTTATTTCCGGTTAAACGTCCTAGACACGCAAATGTATGCAAAAGGCCGCGCGGCACACAGCAGGTTTGCAGTGCACGCCTTCCACGGATGGCAATAAAAATAAGTGCTTTGCTAAGAGAGAATTTAATATTTACAGGACGTGAAATGATGATTGTTATAGTTCTGATTGAAGTCCTGGAGACCGGCCAGCTTTGGTCCGCTCAGCTGACCTGCAACATTCTTTCAGGCGCTTTAAGCCTCTTGTTGACGTGCACATACATCAGTGGTGGGTGTTCTCCCCCTGTAGCGGAGGGGCGTTTTCTTTGCACTGCCAAAGGGCTTATATTTAAAATACAAACGAACTCTAAACATTTTCAAACCAAAAAGGAGGTCAAAGGTGCCTCCATGCTGCCCTCGGCTTTAGTACCACAGTTTGAGAACGTCTCTTTTTTTTTTAAAATTAAGTTTGCAGAAGGATAAACTTTATTCTGCTCGGTCATTCCGACTCTCCAGTCCCCTGGACGCAGCCTCTCGGGGCTCTTCCGGGGGACCAGCCCTGTGATCCAGGGATCCTAGCAGAAGCTTCCATAAGGTCAAGTCGGGGCCAGTTTGTTGGTGTGCGTCTGCCCCTTTTAGCATCCTGTTATCTCAGCTTTCTTTCGTTTTCCAGCGCTCGTCCATTTACCTTGTGCAAACACAGAGGGGAGGTAACATCTGCGATCCAGGGCTGGTGGGGGCTAGCGGGCTAGCGATAGCAGGGGAAATACACACTCGTTGTGTTAAAGCACTCAGTTCTGATTGCTAGGCACCTGTTCTTATTTAAATGGAGAATAAATACTCGTTTAAAGTTCCTTTAAATTTGGAGACATTTAACCTGATTGTCTGCTCAAACCTCTCTTTTGTGCCTCAGTGAGGGATGGCGGGAGAACCAGCCAATTCTTCTCTCGACTTGAGCCACCTGACGGAGGCGGAGCAGTCTAAAATCCTGCAGGTCCTGCAGCGCGACCTGGATTTGCGTCTCCTTGACGAAGGACGAGTAAGGTCAGAGGTGACTGCTTCCCCCCCCACACACACACACCCCTCCTCCCGTTGGACATGCCAACCAGATCTTCCTTGATCGGTCACCTCATCTGCAGGAGGTTCTCATCCTCTCTGTGCCGCAGGATCCTCCAGGAGACGGAGACGGATCAGAGGCGCCTGCGCTCATTGTCGGGCGCCTGGTTCACCGAGGAGCGCAACAAACGCCATCACACCTGGTCGGGCAGCGCGCTCGTGCACGCCACCCTACGCTGCAAGAGAACAAAGAACAGAGGTCTGCTCATCTGTTCTCCCGCCGGCGCAAGGATCGTCCCTCTGACGGGCTTCTGTGGTTGTTGCTATAGTAACGGAAGCGCCTCTGGAAAAGCTGTTCGATGGTGAGCAGGAGAAAGCCTCTCCGAGCGGATCCGCCTCTCCCGAGGTCGAGGGGAGGCTGAAGGACGAGGGGTCAGTGCTCCACACCGGCCAGACGGCCTCCTGCTGCCTTTAGCTTCACTTTGCACAAACCTTTCTCCTTTTTCAGGAGCCATTTGTGTTTGAAAGCTTCACCCACCCCCAGAACAAAGAGCCCCTCGGCCAAGGTCTGCACCTGCTCCTGCACCCGGGCTCAGAAAATTCAAAATATTAATAGTACTGGTCTTTATTTTCAGGGCCTCCAGCATAAAAACAGTTCCACCTCATCATCCAAAGGTATGAAGGTTCCTCCTCCTTCTGTCTCATCTTCCCCTCTTTTCTGTCTCCCTTTCCTGCCTGACCGTCAGCAGAAGGGTGTTTGCGCTTGGTCCTGCTCCGGGGTTCCTCCTGGTACGCGGGCGTATGTTCTCCAAGGGGCCACGCCTATGGACAAAACCTTGTCCCTAAATAAAATTGAACTTAAAATGAATCTAGATTGTTTATTTGTCTTTCTTTTCATAGGATCTGATGGCAGAAGTAATGACTACTCCGATGACCTTGAGGTAACACACACACACACACACACACACACACAGTATCGGTACAGCTGCCAAAATGGCGGCTTAAGGTGATCCGGTTCCTCCAAACTGGGTCTCCAGGACGACGGCGACGGCCACAAATGGGACAGTGACTCTCTGAGCGGCAGCTTGACAGAGCCGGACCCATCCGGTTTGAGGACGAGCTCCATCGGCAGCCTGCATTCAAGCACCTCGGTACACACACACACACACACACACACACACACACACACACACACACACACACACACACACACACACACACACACACATTACTGTATGTAATAAATGTAAGGAGACACAGACACTCACTGTTAATTACAGATGACTCAACATCCAGACAGTGACGCAGGAGCTGTGTGTGTGCGTGCGTGTGTGTGTGTGTGCTGCAGCTCAGTGGCAGCATGATGAGCCTGTTCAGCTCGGGGGATTTCGGCGCGGTGGAGGTGAGGGGCCGCATCCAGTTCTCGCTGGTCTACGACGCCAGGAGGGAGGAGCTGATGGTCAAGGTGCACTGCTGCGAGGGCATCGCCTCGGCGCGCAGGAGCCACTCGTACCCGTGAGTGCTGCCGCTGCCGCTGCGGCTGCTGCAGGGCCACACGTGAACTCCATCCGATCATACCTGCGGTTTCTTCCCCCACAGGTACGTGAAAACGTACCTCCTGCCGGACAAGACGAGGCAGAGTAAGAGGAAAACGGCAGTGAAGAAGAAGACCGTGAACCCCGTCTATGATGAGACGTTCAGAGTCAGACATCTCCGCTTTTACACGTTTCATTTGTCCCTGAAATCTACAGATGTTTCAGTCAACATGGAGACTGTAATCAGTGTTTCTTCTGACCTTGCCTTGGCCTCCTCCTGCAGTACCAGGTCCAGATGGGGGACCTGCAGAGCCGCACCTTGAACCTGTCCGTGTGGCACGCTGAGGCCGTGTGGAGGAACGTGTTTCTGGGTGAAGTGGAGGTCTCTCTGGGCCTCTGGGACTGGACCTACACTCAGCCGGTGTGGCAGGACCTGCAACCTCGGGTAGGGAGCAAACGTCCCCTAGAACACCCCCCCCCACACCCCCGCATCTGTGTCCATATTTGTTTGGTGGCTGCAGGCAGAGAGGAGGAACTCCGGTGTCGGGGAGAGCCGAAGGGAAAGGCAGACATGCTCTGCATTTCAACTACAGTCTTATATAACCTCCATCTTCCCTCCTGTCTCCCCGTCCTTTCATTCTCCTTCCCCATGTCTGGACCCTCTCCTCCTCCTCCTCCTCCTTCTTTTCCTTTTTTCACCCTTCCTCTTAGGTCAATATGAATCCCGAGTCTATTAGCAGTCGCGGAACCATCGTGCTCTCTATTAAATTCATCCCAGACGGATTTGAAGGTCAGCTGTGCACCCGCATTATAAATGCACGTCATGTCCTACTTGCCTAGCTCAAGTACCCTGTGTGTGTGTGTGTGTGTGTGTGTGTGTAGGTGGCGGTCTGCCTGTAACGGGGGAACTTCACATCTGGCTTCGGGAGGCGCGGGGCCTCCTGTCCTACAAAGGAGGCCCCGTCAACTCTTTTGTGAAAAGGTGCCTGGGCTGTGCGGCACACGGTCCCCTTCAGCTCCGCGGCGCTGCTCGGCCGTGTGCCGCCGCTGCAGCAGCTCCTTCCTTGTTCGACTTAGCCTAAAAATACTGAACAAGCACATCGTTGACTTGTTTGAAGTGGCCTTAGTGTGTCTCACCTCAGGCGGTGTTTCTGCATAACAAGTTATGTCGCTGTGTTGTTTTCTCTAATGTTTCACCCGTGTGGAAAAAGAAGTTTTAGGAGTCAACAGAGTCCTGGTAATTGCGTTATGGTGTGCGTGGTCTTTCTGCTCCACAGCTACATCCTCCCCGATGCCAGTCGGGAGAGCGGTCAGAAGACGCGGATGGTCAAGCACTCCATCAGCCCCACCTTCAACCACACCATGGTGTACGACGGCTTCTACACCAGCGACCTGAGGGAGGCCTGCGCCGAGCTGACGGTGTGGCAGAAAGACGGGATCAAAACCCGCGTCCTGGGTGGCGTTCGCCTGAGCTGCGGAAGCGGTGAGCGTGCCCGTTCCCATGAATCCAAACGTCTTAGCCAGTCTTGTGCGCCTGTCGGTAACAGCATCGACGCTGCTTGTTCCCAGGCCAGAGTTATGGAGAGCACGTCAGCTGGATGGACTCCACAGAGGAGGAGGTCGCCGTGTGGACCTCCATGATCAAAAACCCCAACTGCTGGATTGACACAACCCTTCCAGTCAGAACCAACCTCGCACGCCGGTGACACATTTTAATTCACACGCACATATCATGTCTGGAGTGGAAGGTCACGCCAAGGACTTATAGCCGTTCTCTGTCACAGTAAATCAAGATTGAGTTGTTTATTTCTTGCCGACACGCAGAGAAAACCAATGTAAATGAATCACAGACTAAAAATGTAAAATTTAACTCATCTGTATGTTTTAGTTAAATCCATGTGTTTTACTAATATGATCGTTTAATCCGGTGAAGATTATTAATGATATTATTCCTTGTTGCATATTGGTCCACATTTTTTCCCAGTAAAACCTAATTAGAACGCCAGTTTCGTGCTTTTTTAGATTTTTATGAGTAACTTTACTCCCACTTTGTGGTCAGATGTTATTACTGCACCTGCTAAAATTATTAATAAATTGCAATCTGCGCAGTGGAGAATAATATCTAATCATCTGGAGAGAACTGCCTTCCTCTCGGTATTTCTGCGGCGTCAGTGAAGGAAACAAATATACAACCACATAGCAAATCATCTCTGGCAGATCGTGATTAGTTTGTCACCGTGGTGACAAATTCGTCAGCGTGGGAACGTTTTAACAAGTCAGTGGCTGATCCCCATCCAGCCACATTATCTTCCTATGCTGTGTTGAAGTGGGCCATAAAGACAATTAAAAATTTAATATACCGGTAGTTTACAACACAAATATTCTCCTCTACGGTAGCGCGTTAGCAACGTAACGTAGAGTGTTTGCCAATAAAAATAAGGAGCATAGAGCATTGGTAAAAAGACTTAAAGGACATTAAAAATGACAAAATAACGACATTTAACGTCGGTTTGCAATAAGATGTTAATTAAAATGCTTTATTGTAAAAAAAAAAAAAAAAAAAAAAGAGAATTGGCTAACCCTGAAGGCTAAACAAGCTAGTTGCCATGGCGACGGCATACCTCGAGACGGTCGCGAGTGTAGGTAGCTTTGGGATCGCGAACAATGTCGGAAATTTCAACTGCAAATAAAAAAGCGTTTCAAGCACAGGTTGAAACCCTCTCAAAATACGTGGATCATTGTAAGTTTTTTTTAATTCATTTTATTCTGGCACGGAATTCTATTCTAAGGTGGTATTTTGTAAAATCGTCACGTTTCCGGTGCTAGCTGGACTGTATGTAAAATGCGTTTGGGCTGACAACAAAAATGTCCCACGGCTAATAAACAACTATTCACACGTCCACAGTCAATAAGAGGGAACTTTGGGGCCTCGTCCTGGAGTTCAGTGCTCTTCTGGAGGAGCAGACCAGCCGGGGGAAAGCAGCTCTGGGCTTGGACAGAGCAAAGCTGCGCAGCATTCTGCACAACTTCGGGATGACCAGCGACGTGCTGATGCACGGAGGTAGCGGCGGTAAACCTCGGCTCTTATACGAGCGCGTCTCCGCCGGTGTCTGCCGACATTGTAACTTTAATGAGCCGAATAATACATTGTAAAAATTACTTTTTTACCCTCTAGTCTTCCGGACCTTTGACAAGGACAACGACGGGTTCGTCAGTGTGAAGGAATGGATCGAAGGACTTTCTGTTTTTCTCCGAGGGACGATGGATGAACAGATACAATGTAGCCTCCCACCTGACCCCCAGAGTTACAGCCCCTCCTTTCCCCAGTAACAATCCCCCCTTCTGCGTTGCTCAGACTGTTTTCAGGTGTATGATCTGAACGGCGATGGCTACATCTCAGCGGAGGAGATGCTCTACCTCCTCAAAGACTGCCTCAGCCAGCAGCCCGCCGAGGAAGACCCCGATGAAGGAATCAGAGACCTGGTGGAGATCACACTCAGCAACATGGTGAGGGGATGGAAGCTGCCCTTCCCAGCTGTCTGTAACACCTCCCTAAACCCTAAACTCCTGCAGGACCACGACCACGACGGGAGAATCTCTTTGGCCGACTTTAAGAAGTCAGTGATGGCGGAGAATCTGCTGCTGAACGCTTTTGGAGTCTGCCTGCCAGACACCACGGTGACCCCCACTCAACGGCTGGTAAAACAACTTGAATCTCAGTGAACGCGAGCATGTCATGTTATATTTTCTTCTCTTTTCAGAATACCAGGGTTTTTGAGCAGCACGTATTCCGGGAGCGACAATGAAAATGTGGATTTCATTTCCGGTCAAATCCGCCTACGTGGTTTCACCTTTTTCTCCACTGGTTTGGGATTAGAGGCAGATTCCACCTAGAAGACAACATTTTTTTAACTCCCAAGTATTCAAAAACCAGGTGTGGGATGGTTTGACAAATAAAGACACGTTGTTACCTTCTTCATCGTGTTCCTAATCAAGTTCACGGTGGTGTTCAGGGACTCGTCCTCCATGTCCAGCTTGGGTGGTTCTGGAAGCTTTGGTCCAATTAGTGGCTCTTTGTCACTTTCAGGAGGAGTCAGAAAATGCTCCGCGTCTTCCTCCAGCTTGCGTTTCCTGGTCTCCAGCCGCGTGGTCCGAGGGACAAATCGGACTGCGGGGGACTGATCCGAGCTCACCTCGTGTCCCGTGTCTCTGGCTCTGTCTCTGTCTGGCGGCCGGCTGGAGCTTGAGCTTGGCTGTGGGTTCGTCTCAGTAACGGCAGCGTATAACGTCCCCATTCTGTCCTCTGTGGGCGGGGCTCTGTGTGGGCTGTAGCAGTGTTCTCGGGGAGGTAACGGCAGCGGAGGAAAGCCATCAAAGTGGCCGGTGTTGGACGTCTCTGGCTTTTCGTTGTCCATGGTTTGACGCCTGGCAACAGCGCTCTCCGTTATGGTGGCAGTGTCCACTGACACTGTCTCCTTGTTTACCATCTTCGTCCTCTCCTCTTCCCTAGCTATTTAAGACCAACAGAAAATGAAAACAACACCGCGTCAGTGGCTTTATGAGTCACACTCCTTTTATTATGGTGTGGGGTATAAAAACACCAAATGCTACTTTACCAAATTTATTTTTGGTGTTTTTTAGGGCAGCAGGGGTCCTGTACCTATACGTATACCTTTGTTTTGAACTGCTCGGATCACATATCTCCTCCTGTCCTGCAGTTTGAGCCGGGCGTCTTCCACAGTCTCGTATTCTGGGACGTAGCACACATGCAGAACCCCACCATAGAAGCTCTTCTCATCCATGTGGCGTTTGGCTGCTCTGAAACGAGGACACAAGCCCAAACTCATTTATTGGCCTCCTTTCCCTTCTGCAGAATCCGTCCTAGACTAGGCGGTCTCATCACCAACCTGGCGCTGGTGAGTTTCTGGAACTTGACCAGATACACCTCCGTGAACTCCTCGGCTGGATACTCATCCAGGGGCCTGTACTCCTCCACAGCCCCGTACAGGGCACACAGCTGGATTAACTCTGACATCACTCCAATGGCTGGAACCCCTTGGATCATAACGTACCGAGACTCGAGGTTGATGGTGTAAACCTGAGAAAATGTAAAACAAACATGATCTATCGCCGATGACTTTAACATTTGCGCTGCTCTATGCCCTAGCTGTTTTAGAGTGGAATATTCATACCTTCACCGCTTTTGCTTTTCTCCCTTCCCTATATTTTGGCCGAGAAATGCAAACTCTGCGCTGTTCGTGGTGTTTATAAACCTCTGGGACGGTCCAACAGCCCGAGCTGTTAGCGACGGGCGCCGCCATGTTTTTGCGACCACGCTCAGCGGATGCGCTTCAAAATAAGAGTTAGTTCCTCGTAGAACAAATTAGAGTCAGTTTGTAGGTCGACGTGCGATATTTTATTTTGAAAAAGTTATCGTCTGTCGACAATCGGTTGGTTTTGTCTTATTGATCGCGCTCTCGGATCACATCGATCGAGTATTATCATTAGCATAGCGGCTTACCTTGCACTTGCAGAGCCAAAGTCGATAATGTAAAAAAAATATGTTTAGTAATCAGGGCATTCAACCTGTCAGTGTTGTTTTTAACAACACGAAAAACTGCTTTCTCCAGGTTCCCTCGAAATTGGCGACACATCTTTCTTTGAATGAGGTAACCTAGCTAGCTGCTTCGCCATCCATATAGTTTCTGTGACTGCGTTTGTGGAACCTTTACTTTTTATATATGGACTAAATGAAGAATCGGTAATACTCATTACTAAACAATGTAGCTTGTTGCTTGACAAAACAAGAGTATCGTTAGTCGGAAGTCTAACGAATATAACCGTGGTTGTTTATTTAAGAGCCAGGCTTTGGAGTTGTCCTGGGGCCACGGATCCTCGGTTTTCCTCAGTTGGACTCTAGGTCGAACATCCTCCAGCCACGACAGCCATGAAGTGGAGTTGTGTCACCAGCTGGGGCAAACACTGGGCCTGAAAGACGGAGAGCAGGTACAGAGCTCTCACAGAGACGTTTCATTTCAGCTTTTAATCTTAATACTCCTAACGGCACATCCAGGAAGTCTTCCAAATGTTTAGATTGTCGGTTATTCATTTGGCTGGCTAGATCCTTATTGACTAATGGGTTGTGTGCTCCCCTCAGGGCTTCCTGAGACCGTGCCAGCAGGTTTCGTCAGTGCACCAAGTGTTTGTGGAGCCATTAACCAGCGATGACTGGGAAATCTTGGTGGGTGAACGCCTTAAGATCTCTGCTCAGGCTCCTCAGTCGACATTACGGTGGTGTCCTTCAACCTGAGGCATTTGATTATTTAATGTCAAATTCATCAATACAAAGAACAGATTGAGTCCAGATGGAGTAATGTTTCTACTTTGTTGTGTGTTGCCTGTGCTCGTCAGGAGCTTCACAGTGCCGGACTGGAAGAGAAGCTCCTGGATCAGCTCCGAGTGGTTTTCCAAAATGCTGTATTCCCTGTGTGGGTGGACAACCGCACAGTCATCTACATACAAATAGGTTGAGCTAATATGATTTTTTATGATTTTACCGTAACAGAGTGACCAAGCTGTCATGGGATAGAGATCATTAAGATACCTGCGGTGTTTGTGTGTATTGACTCTCAGTGCAATTTCCTCAAGTTCATGTGGAAACTTTAGTCTGTTTGTGTGTTTATTTCAAGGATAATATCTATTCATTATTATTCTAATCTCTTGTTGATTCTGTGCAGGCTCACTTTCGCCGTCTGTGCCCTACGGTCGCCTGGAGCGGTCCACCGAACTCATCGTCTCCCCAAAGAACCGGGATGGAATCGGCAACTTTGAAAGTTCTCTGGTGAAAAAAAGGGAGAAAATGCATTTTACAGAAAACCAAGCCGAGGACTCCTCCTCCTCCTCCTCCTCCTTCTCCTCTTCCTCGGGACCATCATTAGAAAGCATAACCCCCCGTTTCTCAGAGTCACCAGTGGGGAGCGTTAGGGGACTTGAAGAGCCTGCTGCGCTACTTGATTAAGGGCCCGGAATCGGTTAAAGAACTGCCACCTGTACCAGACATACCTGCCCTCCTCACTGACTCCCTGCACAGGGTCTGTGGTAAACCTCCAGGCTCCCTTTGCACTCTCAGCCAAATTGTAGCTGGTGTTATTCACCTGTTCCCCGTAGCCCACGAGTCAACCTTTATGCTAGCTAGCGGCCCGCCCTCGGTGACCTACGGGCTGCTGTCCAGAGTTCTCTCTCCTAAAGAAGCCAGGGACAAAGCCAAGCAGACCACAGAGAAAAAGAAGAGCGCAGACAGTCCCGGGACTGCTTCTGCGGAAGGCCAGCTGAAAAGTGAGGCGGCTGTGGTGGTCAGGGTGGTGTGCCACCATACAGACAGCTGTCGCAATGGGCGCCAAATCAGCAGTGGACAAGTATGGGTAAGTGTGTGTGTGGGCATAAACAAAGGAGATGATTTCAGTTTACTCCTCAGCCTCCTCAAACGTGTGTGTTTCAGATCCCCTCGCCTCTGGCCGTGGAGTGGAATGTCCTTCCTCGTTCAAAAGTGCGGATTAAAGCGGTCAGCTCAGCTGTGAAGGTGGCCTTCAGCGTTCGCCTCCAGCCGACCAACCCGCTGCAGCAGGTGCTCAGAGAGGCCTACGAGTGACACTTTTACATTTCTTTTTTAATTTGAATCTGCGTTTATTCGTGAATTTGTTTTAAAATCCCCAAATGCTCCAGTTCTTCTTTTCCTTACGTACACTTTTTCTCTCAGCCTTTGGAGACTGAAGAAGACGTCCAGGCAGCCTTCCGTGATTGGTTACACGCCCAGAGTCACGAACCCCTGGCCTGTCTGACTGCTCGCTCTGGGAAAATCCACCTCCACGCCGATGAAGGTGATCCCTCCTCTCGTCTTACATGTGCGGCGGCAGCATTTTTTTGACGATGCAACGCCAACCTGCCTTCTGGGTTCCATCTGTAGCCAAATTAGACTTTGTTTTGACCGTGCTGAAGCCAGAGGCTGAGGACGACCCTCCCGATCAGCTGTTTTTACTCTCGCCTGCTGTCATCCGGAAGGAAAACATACAGGTAAATAACAGGCCTCCGCTAAAGGTCAAGCTCGCCGTCAAGTGTACCGTTGCAAGGGTGGACGAGAGCGACCCAATGTGTGTGTGTGACTGATAGGTGGAGAGAGAAGGAGCGGCCCCGCCGGCCGTAGCATCCGGGACAGAGGCTCCCGAACCAGACCTGCCCTCGCTGGCTGTTTTAGGGTGAGTCTCCACTGTTGAATCAAGAATCACTCCCAACTTGACATCAAAATCCTCTGTTTTCTCCCCAGAGGGATCGGCGAGCTCAGTGAGACTGGATTGGAGTTCATCTCCCACAGCCTTCTGGCTAATCCCCTCTCCCGGGTCCTCGGAGGCCTGGGGCGCGGCCTCAACGGAGGCGCTTTGCTGATCACTGGCGCGGAGGTAGAAAACACAGGCACCAGAGGAAACCGTCGTGGACTTTAAACCTTTAAAAGGATATTTTGTCTCCTTTTCTATCCGGGGTCGTCCTCGCAGGGCAGCGGGAAGAGTTCCCTGTCTAAAGCTCTCTGTGGAGCAGCTCGAGAACATCTGGATGCACATGTGGAGTTAGTGGACTGCAAAAGACTCCAAGGTCGGGTCGGCGGCGAGCGTCCCCGCCCCGGGCAGCCACGCCGCGCCACCCTCATCCGGGGTTTTGTTTTTGTTTTTACTTTCAGGCAAAAGGCTGGAAGCGGTGAGGCAGATCCTCCAGGACGCCTTCGAAGAGGCCGAGTGGAGGCAGCCCTCCGTGGTTCTTCTGGACGACCTGGACAGAGTCGCCGGGGCGCCGGCCTCGCCCGGGCATGAGCACGGCCCGGAGGCCTTGCTGCAGCACCACGTGGCCCAGAGTAAACCCGCTTTCCGTGCGTGCAGCGCCGGTGGTGCGCGCGGACGCTGAGCGCTTGTGTGTGTGGCCGCAGGCCTGATGGACGCGGCGGACGAGGCGGCGCGGCGCTCCGCTCTGGTGTGTTTGATCATCACCAGCTCCAGCGAGCAGTCGCTCCACCCCTGCCTGACGGAGGCTCGGGGATCCCACCTGATCCAGGGCTTCCTTCGACTGCAGACGCCGGACCAGGTGGCTCTAGCCGTGCGCTGGTGGGTAGAGCTTCCCAGGTTAACGCCTTTTTATTTCTCTCTTTTTTTTTTTATTTATAGGCTCAAAGAGCGGAAATGTTGCGGTGTCTGATCCTCAGAAGAAAACACACATCAGAGGAAACCTTCCAGACGTTGGACCTGGCGGCTGTGGCGAAGGAGACGGAGGGATACACACCCCAGGACTTAGCGGTGCTGTTGGAGCGCGCTGTGCACGCTAACGTTGTACGGGAAGGAGACAGCGGTGGTGGTACTGCAGCCTTGTTTTGGTTTCAATATACATTTATTGGGGTTAGAAACGCTGGTTGTGACTGCACTGGTGCTCTGCGCCTCAGGCACGTGCCTGACCTGGAGGGACTTCATGCAGGCCCTCAAAGGGTTCACGCCTCCGTCGCTCTGGGGGGCTGACCTCCACACGCCGAGTGGAGTCGGCCTGGACCGGGTGGGGGGACTGAAGGAGGTGCGACAGCAGCTGATGGACACCATCCTGCTCCCTGCAAAGGTGAGTGTGGGCGTAGCAAAGCCGAGATACTTCAAAGAGTCTGTGAAAATGTCCCAGTCCTTCTCTCCTTTTGGTGACAGTTGGCTGTAAAAGAACCGAACATGTTTGGAAATACTGATCCTCTGTCCCCTGTCCCCTGGACCTCAGTCTCACCATCCCTCTCTGCTCCTTGACAGTATCCCATCTTGTTCTCCAAGCTGCCCATCCGCCACCGCTCTGGAATACTGCTGTACGGAGCTCCCGGGACAGGGAAGACCCTGCTGGCCAGAGCCGTGGCCAAGGAAAGCGGGATGAACTTCATTTGCGTCAAGGTCGGCTCCCACTTTTCACCTCTTGACCTCCGCCAGGTGTCAGTGTGGCATGGTCTCGCTCTCCTCAGGGACCGGAGCTCCTCAGCAAGTACATCGGTGCCAGCGAGCAGGCGGTCCGTGACGTCTTCCAGAGGTCGGGGACCGGCTGTCGCCGTCGCGGATGGAGCTAGCCGGATAACGTGTGGGGAATAACGGGCTCTTCTCGGGTCGCTCCAGGGCTCAAGCCGCCAAGCCGTGCATCCTGTTCTTCGACGAGTTTGACTCCCTGGCGCCCAGGAGGGGCCACGACAGCACGGGCGTCACGGACCGCGTGGTCAACCAGCTTCTCACGCAGCTGGACGGGGTGGAGGGGCTGCAAGGTAGGCGGGGCTGGGGGTTAGGGTTAGAGGTCAAGGTTAGGCTTCTCCGCCATCTTTGGCCTGTGTTGCTGCAGGCGTCTACGTGCTGGCCGCCACCAGTCGCCCTGATCTGATCGATCCCGCTCTGCTGAGACCGGGACGGCTGGACAAGTCTCTCCTCTGCCCGCCTCCGGACCGGGTGAGCAACCAGCCGGGATCTCTTCGGTTTTCGCCCACGGGGCCCCTCGCGGTTCCATCCGTCCTCCCGTGCACCCGCGTGTCTGCAGGAGGCTCGGCTGGAGATCCTGAAGGCTCTGAGTGCCGGCGTTCCCGTGGCAACAGACGTGGAGCTGGAACCGCTGGCGGCGGCGACGGAGCGGTTCACCGGCGCGGACCTGAAGGCCCTGCTCTACAACGCCCAGCTGGAGGCCGTGCACGGCCAGGCGCGCTCCAGCTCGCCACACGTAGGTCCCCGAGAGACAGGAAGTCCTGCCGGTTGACCTCGGCTCATCCTCCGTGTCTGGGCCCGACCAGGAGCTGAGCTCCGGCTCCGAGAGCGACATGAGCCTGTCCTCCATGGTCTTCCCCAACTACAGCAGCACCTCAGACGACTCGGTGGCGGACGGAGATCCCGGCGTGCTGCTGGACCCACCCACGCCGCTCACGGAACCGCCGGTGGAGGAACGTTACGAGAACGTCTGGAGGCTCTACTTCGGAAGCTCCTGTGAGTCAGAGCTGGGGAATTCACCAGTACCGGAAATGGTGAGCGGCCTTTTGTTTTTTGGTTTATTTTATTGATGTGTGTGTGTGTGTGTGTGTGTGTGAGAGGGAGTTCTTTGATTTGGTGGATGGAGCTGAGGTGTTTAAACATCCACACTGTCCACCCATTCTGACAGAACTCCCAGTGCGTCTCCGGACCCGAGTCTGTCAGCCGCTGCTTCACGCGGGCTTCGGGCTGCGATGCGGGCGACTCCGTCCCACCCGTCTGTGTCCCCTCCCTCCGGAGTGGGTCTGTGGAACCGAGCGCAGAGCAGCTGGAGCAACTGCAGGAAGACATCGCTACCATTAGGAAGAACTACAGGAGAGCCAACACCAACCAGAGCAGAGTACAGTACCTCCGTTAACCAATCACCAGCCACTAAAACCAATGTGTGTGTGTGAGCGCATTTATCTATGTGTTTATGCTGTGTGTGTGTGTGTGTGTGTAGGAGGACTGCCTCCAGGTGCCTCCAGGCTCCAGCCAGCCAGGCCTGGTGCTGACCCCAGCTCATCTGCATGCTGCTCTGGCCGTGACCAGACCATCGCTCAGCAGAGACGACTGGAACCGGTACACAAACCTGTGAGTACCAGGACGTCCGAGGCCTCGCGGTGGCTTTCTGAGGCTGAAACTGAACAGTGGTCTGTGCAAAAGAGATCCTGGCTGCTGGTTTGTTTTTTGATCAGCTGTTTGAGCTATGACAGCTTAATCAGCCGGTTCTGCTCATCTGTTTTATTTTAGGTATGACGCTTTTGGTGCCGGACGAGCTGGAAAATCGAATTCTGTCAGTTTAAAACCTGGACAACGTGTCACCTTAGCCTGATTCTTGTTGGCATCATCCTAGAGGATAATTTGAAGAAAATTCCACAATTTATGTAAATCCATGGTTAGATTCTTACTATTGACTTATTTTTTTTTAATAGAAATATATATATATATATATATATCTTCTGAGCCTATCTACTGGATGTGTTGCCAGCAAAGTTAATTTATAAATTTAAAATCGAGTTTTTTTATGTACAGTTTTGAATTTTACATTGAAATAAAAAACTAAAGCGTCTCGGCTGTATTGTTGTTGTACCGTTCGCTGCCGCTGGGCGGCGCCAGGTGTCTGGACTATTGTGACCTCAGGCTGAAGGACTCAGCTGAGGGAGCAGCGGAGTCTGGAGAGCTCCCAGAAATAGAAATGATGCAAAGTTTACTGCTCAGAAACTCTGAATACACCAGTTTTACCCCTGAAGAGGTTGAACGGTGTCTCAAAATCCTGGTTTAAGCTGTGACAAAACTCATCAGCCTTGCATATGAACAGATCAGAGATCAGCTGATCCTCAGATGGTTTGGTGTGTGTTCTGCGACACCTGTGAAGTCTATAACAGCTCTGTGCCACCTCACACAGCTGTGCTTTTAGCGGCTGCGGCTGGAATCTGAAAGATTTACTGGGCTGTCAGGCGGAGACGGCCCCCACGGTCCACCTCCAAACATACGGTGACGCATAAAAACTCAATTGTGGGGGAAAAAAAATGTATTGCAACACGGAAGAAAAGTTTCCTGCTTCTCCTCAGAAGTGCAGATGCTCCTCAAAGTCATCCCCCATGACTCACGTCTGCCAAAGCAGAGAAAGAAAGGAAGAGGTGTCAGCCATCACCGGATCAGATGGCAAGAACAGAACAGAAGGCTCGCTTGCTGAAACTGCTTTTCGTTGATGGTTTGGGGACATAAAGGGAATACTTCAAATAAAAAAAAACACCAAACGTCACGGTTTCCAATGACAGATGACTGCGGGGCGCTTTTAGCTCAGCAAGGTGTTTTTCTTCTTGACAGAATTATTCCCGCGTGTGGAAGAAGAAGATGAAAGAGGAGAGAAAGTAAAGAGAAACAAAGATCAGTTCAGGGAGGAGAACAGCCAGCAAATTCCTGTGGAAGAAGATCCACTCGAGGAGCTGGGACACATTTAGGACCAGCAGCAGAGACACAAAGAAACATAACAATTATTATTACTACTAGTGCACACACACACACACACATATACAGAAGCGCATGCACACACACAGGCCTGGATCTAACATGTCACACACACACACACATGCTCATGACAACAGTCAGGCCAGTACTGATAAAGAGTTTTTCCTCCCAGTGAGTCTAGATTCCTGGTGCTGTCATCTCTAAACTAATCAGTGATGATCTATGGGCTTAACTGTGATGATCTATAAGTTGAATTGTGAAAATCTATAAGTGATCTGTGATGATCTGTAAGCTTAGCTGTCATGATCTACAAACTAATCTGTGATGATCTATAAGGTGATCTGTAATGATCTATAAATTTACCTATGATGATCTATAATCTTATCTATGATGATCAATAAAATGATCTAAGGATCGATCTATTAATCTCATGATCTTTAAAATGATCTGATAAATTGTATCATGATGTAATGATCTCTAAGCTGACCTGTGATGATCTCTAAGCTGATCTGTGATGATCTCTAAGCTGATCTGTGATTGTCTCTAAGCTTACCTGTGATGATCTCTAAGCTGACCTGTGATGATCTCTAAGCTGATCTGTGATGATCTCTAAGCTGACCTGTGATGATCTATAAGCTGATCTGTGATGATCTCTAAATTGATCTGTGATTGTCTCTAAGCTGACCTGTGATGATCCAGCTGATGGGTGATGATCCACATGTTCTCTTCCTCTCCTTTCGGACTGTCTCCAGCTATTGAAGCCACACACGAACAGCCGGTGTCACCTCAGAGGACTTGGTGTCCAGTCCTCCTCCACCCTTGAGCGTGTCCTGAGCTCCGTCTCAGCCGTCGGTGAGGGAGAAAACAGCGTCCCACCCGGAGGATCAGGGTCTCTGAGCAGAGAAACAGTCAGTCAGTGCTGGTTTTTACGTTTCTGAGCATCTGTTGTCTGTGACCGTGTTTCGTTGACCTTTGCAGGGACGCATGAAGCTGGACAGAAGGAGACGACGCCCGAGGAGGGACGGCCATGGGCAGGGACACACACATCACCGCAGGACAGAAAGAGGAGAGCGGGTGTGGTTCTTATATCTTTAATGTAAACAGCAGTTTTGAGGGGTTTGAAAAATCCTACAAAACCAAAAAAAACCCAACAATAATAATCTGGAGTTATTAAATAGGAAAAGGGCACAATATATAAATCATGTGGAAAAATAACAACCGTAATTTGCTTTTAAATAAAAAAAAAAGAATCTTTAAATTTGTGGCCCGCAAAAATCTCCAAGACAAAACAAATTTATCAACATCCTGCAGCTGATTGGCTGAATTTGGAACTGGCGATCCGCTCACACATGACCGACAAAGACGCGCAAATATTGCTTTGGAATGTTGTGTACAGCAGAGAAAAGGGAGCGAAACGAGGGAGGAGGTTTCACAACAGCATTTGTTTTGGGCAGAGCTCCGTCTACGTGCCTAGAACTGAACATTTTTTCCTCAAATATCCCAAAAAACCCCCCCAAAAAAACAGCTCCAGCCGGTGTGAGTGTTAGGATCCACCTGCTCCAGGAGTCGTCAGAGTGTGTGTTGGTGGTTGTGATTATCCAGGACCAATTCCATAGGTCCCTGTCAAACCGGAAATAGATGGAAAAACAGACAACAAACTTCAAAGTTTGGCGTGTGGTTTGTGTTTTTGCTCCTGCAATGAAAAAGCCCTGAGGACAAAAAAACAACAACAACAAAAAAAACCAATAAAGAGAAACATCTACGTAAACGTAAGAAAAGGAGGAGGAAGCAGAATCAAACAGCATCAGAAGCATCAGCCCTCCGAGCATCAGAGGCTGCTGCCAAGACCAGGACAGGGTTCCAGGATTCCAGGATTCCAGGATTCCAGGATTCCAGGATTCCTCCTTGTGAAGGCGACGCATCGTCCACGGCGCCGCCCGTGCTGATATGCATCGTTGACCCCCCAGCAAGGAAAAACTTGCCTAAACAGTTTTTCCCTTTTAAACTGTGCAATTTTTTTCTTTTTTAATCTTATGGTTTCTTCCAGTCAGTAAGAAAAAGAGGCATGTGTGTGTGTGTGTGTGTGGGAGTGTGTGTGTGGGGGGTCCAGTGACACCGGGAGGGCTTCTGTGGTTCTAGTTACAGTCATAAACAAAGTCATAGTTGCTGGGCTCTTTGGGAATCGGGGGCGGGGCCTCGGGAATCTGGATGTTTTCTAGATCCAGGAGGCGGAGCTTCATCTCCATGGAGAGGAGGGTGTCCATGTCAGATTTGGTGTAATCGCTGGTCATCTCCTTCCCCAGGAGGGCGTTGAGGCCGTCCGTCCACACGCAGTACTGCAGGCACACAGGAAGAGCACCTTCAGGCCCAAACCGGCAACTTTCACAGCCTGGAAGGCCTCAAAGGGCGAGTGGCTCCGCCCGCTGGCGCCGCCTCACCTCGTGCTTGTCCGGAGCGATGAAGTTCAGGTACTCGTCGGACTCGTAGAGGACCGAGAAGGCCAGCTCCAACACCTCCTGGAGGAGGAGCAAACAGTCATGGATGAAGAACCCATCGTTGGCGCTAGCGTGACCCAGCTCCAGACCAACCTCCTGGAACGGCTGTAAGTCAGCGTTCCGGGCTGGGAAGAGGTCAAGCTGAGTCAGAGGAAGTAGCTCCAAAGACTTTCCCCACACTCAAGTCTGGATTCATTAAATCCAGCTCACCTGGTTCTGAAACAGCGCCCCCTGTCGGGCAAGCATCGAATGACTTTAGCCCGTCTGCTAACGCTTGTGTAATGAAATGCCCCCCCGGCTTTTTTTTTGGTCTTTTGGGCTATTTACCCACAACAAGCTGCGGTGGCAGAGGGCGGGGCCCCCCCACCCCCCAAGGGGCCAGTCCTGTAAATGAGCTCTGCTGGCTGGAGGCTAAAGTTGCTGTTGTTTCCCAATAACACATTTATGTAACCTCGTCTTATGCAACAGTCACGCATATAAAAACATCCTTCCCGCCTGTTCACACACCCACCGTCACATCCACGCACACACACACACACACACACACACACACACACACACACGCACACACACCTTGTTCTGCTTCAGGGCTCCCTTCTCCTTCATGTGAGGGCAGTCTTTGCCCGTGATAACAGCCTTGATATCAGCCACAGGCACTGCAGGACACACAACAGTCAGAACAAGGGTGACAGCCGCAAGCCCACACACACTCACACACACTCACGCTTGTCCTGCAGGGAGTCGTGCGGCACCTCCCCCTGGGGGCTCTCCTCCAGATCTCCGTAGTGCAGGACTTTATGGTTGGGAGAAAGGCGGCAGTACCAAAACTTATCTTCAAGGGAGGAAACACACACACACACACACACACATTGGTTGAGGTGGAGGACCA
>CAAE01015012.1:319472-395774 GCA_000180735.1 Tetraodon nigroviridis
GAAAAATACACTGTGACAAGAAAAGCTAGAAAAACAGCCGGGAGGAAAACCTACAGATGGCGGCGACGGCGGGCTTGAGGGAGGGATCTCCACAAAACAGACACTCGGCCTCCGTCTGCTCGGCTTTTTCCCTCTTTTCCCCTCCCAGCGACAGCGGATGCCGTCAGTGAAGTTCAGGAGAAGATTTATTTCTCCCCTAAAAGCCTTTCAGGCTCTGGAACGTCAAACGGCGGCCATTTCTGTCTGGGAGGACGTGAAAGGCTGGGTTCGGGGGGGGAGGGGGGGGGCTGCCAGCCTGCCGAGTTGGCAGATCCCAACTGCAGTAAAACAGACACCTGGTGGAGCCTGGCTGGGAGCAGGTCCTCCGGGGACCTTTTTCCCAGTCCAGCCATCCACTTGGCGGCTCAAGCGAGCGAGGCCGACGTGTTGGGCCGCATATGTTCTTCATCTGGCGTTGTGGACGCGCCGCTTCTGCTCCCTCCGGGATCAGACTCTCCGGCTATAATTATCTTCGAATCAATCTGTCGCCAGGACGTTGGCGATCGGGCCCCGATCCAAAAGGACGGGGACCGATCGCCTGTTTTAGGTTCCGCCTGAGCGCCGCCGAGGAGCCGAGCCAGAGGAGGAAAAATGGATGCAGAGCTGCGCCAAGATGCCGCAGCGGGAGATTGGGAGGGTGGGTGGCGGGGGAGGGGGCGGGGTCAGCAGTTAAAGCCCATCTCAGAATGATGTCTGCCACAGCCCCAGAGGGAAACCGTTCCCTTCACTCCTGGGTGTGTTTTTCCTGGTGGAGGGAGACACCGTGCTCCTTCTCTACCATCTCTCCAGTATGGAGGATGGTGAGGCTGGGGGGGCGGCGGGGCCGGGGGAGGGCGGGGCCGGGGCCGGGGCCGGGGGTCTCACCTTGCCGCCTGCGACTGCTGATCTTCCTGAAGCAGGTGCCCTCACAGAGACGGTTGAGCCGCTGCTGTTTGATCAGCTCCATGATCTCAGGCTGGATCTTCTCTCTCAGCTCTCTGCAGGAAAACACACACACACACACACACACACACACACACACACACACACACACAGACTTTTACACACGCTTGTCACATTCACACACACTCTCACATTTTAGGCTAGGTTTCTCTCTCTCAAACACCTCTCACATCCGAGGCTCCTTGTCCTCTCTCTCTCTCCCTCTGCCCTTCTCCTTCCTTCCTCAGGACACATCCGTCTCCCCGCTCCACCTCATCAACCTCCACCTCATCAACTTCCTCCTCATCAACCTCCACCTCATCAACCTCCACCTCATGCGCTTCTACCTGATGGCGACTCATCCTGGAAACCTCCTTTGCAGCTCAGCTGCGTTACCAGAACCTCGTGTTTCAGCTTTATAGAAACGCAACCACAAAGCGCCGCTTTGATGAGTGAATTCTCTCCTATGTGTTTAAAAAAAACCCCCCGTTTACTTTCACGGGCTCACGGGTCGAACCTTTCTCCCAGCTCAGCGAATCTCTGCTGCGCTGCTCCATGAATTATGCACCAACGCTTGAGGTTTGGTTGCAACGTTCAGGAAAAAAAACAAAAAAACAAGCGGCATCTGCTCAGATATTACAAAAAAACCCAACAAAAAGACCCCCCCCTCCCCAAAAAACCCAATTTCAATTGAAAAAGCGCCAAGTTGGGTGTGGGAGGACAGAAACTGCTCTGTCTCTGTGAGAAGAAAGAGGGAGCAGAAGGATGACAGGTGATACTCTGCTCCTTCCAAGCTCTGGTGACGATCTTTACGTGTCACGGAGGTGTGCATGAAGTCGGGGGCGGTTCGGCCTTCCGAGGTTTTGTGTCATTTAAGGGCGGAATTTGAATCAATCCCTTCAAAATAAAAGCACCGGCTCACATTTTCTGCACACCTTTTCAGGCGTGAGCCCTGATTGGTGGGTAATTTGGTTCTGCTCTGGACTCCAGAGGTCCAGATTATTCTGCCCTCATCGGAACCACCTGCAGGCGAGTGGTTCCCACCTAATTCTGCAGTCACGGTGAGAATGAAAACAAGGGCGATCGGGGGTTTGGCGCTGACTTCATCTGCTTTGGTTCGACTTTCAGCCTTAATTAGCGGCTAAACTTTGTCTCTACTCCGCCCGTCCAATAAGCCCCGGGCTCAGCTCCCCGTACTGCCAGCTACTTCATAAAAACAAAGCCCTGACGAAACAATGCCTCTGTTGGACGAGGGCCCGCCCCCATGATCGACCGACGAATGATCTATTATCCTGGAGCTCTCCAGCCGCGGGGGTCAAGAACGCAGCCTCGGAGCGCGCGAGCATTGAGATTCAGCGGGTGTTGTCAGTGGTGATGAGTGCCGGGGACCCGCCTGAACCCAGCCGCGTCTGGCGAATGGAGGGAATGAGGAGAAATGGCAGCAGACCAGCCATTCGGGCTTCGTTCAGGCTGGACCAGGCAGATATTACATGCATTTCTCAGTCGTGGACATATATGACCGGAGCACGTCACGTTTGTGTTTTTTTACCAGCAGGGCTGTTAGCTAAACCGCAACGAGGCAAATCAGTTAATTGTCCAAAGGTGAAGGTGAAGGTGAAGGTGAAGGTGAAGGCTGCTAGCTGACAGAACCGGCAGAGGAAAAGCCAAAGGGTCGGAGGGCGGCACCGGGCGGGACGTCGGGGTCACCCTCACCGTCCCCTGAAGGCGTCTTAGAAGCAACACAAACGGGACTCACAGGATGGGCCGCGACTGGAAGTCTTCCTGGTTCATCCTTTCGGACTGGCGTATTTTCAGGATCTCTGTGTAACTCAGGTTTCTGGAGGCGACTCTTGAACTGGTCCAGAGAATTTAGGCTTGAGGGGTCAGCGCTCGCATGATCTGCTCCCTCACCACCTGCATTACCTGCAGGAGAAGAACAAGAGGGTCACTTCACCATGAATGAAGGATCAAGGAGACCGGTTATCCAGATGTGGTGAGCTAGTCTGCCGTTAGCGCCAGTATCACCCTGGAGAGAAATGCAACGCAGCACTCTGCTGTAGCTAATAGCATCAGTCTGGCTGCAGCTCCAGACGGGTGACCCGTCTGGAGCTGCAAACCATCAATCGGCCAGGAGGAGTGAAAGCATCTCGCAACCACAAAGAACCTCACCCGCGTCTCTGTCAATTAGCATAGCGCCTGTGCGCCGCTGTCAGGAGGTAATTGGGCCGCATTCAGGAGCCGCGGAGCCGTGTGCGCACTGAGAGTCAGGAGCGATTAATTGAATCCTTTATAAATCGTTTCTTGATGGAAGACTTTTCTAAGGCAGTTAATAAAGCATCTCCTTGGGTTTTTTAGCACAAAAGCACCAACACTAAACAAAACACTGCTTCAAAATGTTCCTTTTCAGTCTCAGCTGCTGAAAACTCCCCGTGTTGAACTTTTAGGCCAAAAACGTTAAGTTTTCCCATCAGCTTCCCAACGCCAGACGTGACTGGCGGCGCTAATTATGTATCAGCCTTGTTAGCAGGCAGACCGTGCCGAGCTGATGGCAGGAAACGGGCCCTGTAGAAGCAAAACTTCCAGGTTTAAAGTCTCTTCCCAACAGTCTGAAGTAAAAACACCAGCAGATCAATAAAGCAGCCCTGGAGGGCGAAGGTCAACGTTTGCGCTGTCCCGACTGGGCTAGCTAGCAGAGGAAACACGCTGCTGTTAGGTAATTGTTGCGGTTGTGGTGATTTTCCCTGAGGCTCTTTCTCATCTGTGTAATTAAATATTCATGTCTTCTCCCGCGTTGGGTCCCCGATGATCGGACGACAGTACGCCGGTTCGCTGGTCTCCAGCTGGCTCCCTCAGCTTTGGGAAGATCACGGTCTCACGGGGGAAGCTAGCGCACAGTTAGCGCTGCTATGGTTTACAGGGGGGAAAATGGAACCGAACGGGAGACAGATCTTGTTGACTACTTCCTGGTCTCTGCGGTCTTCCAGGCGGCCCCCGCCGCCGTCCCGTACGCGCCATCCTTCTCACGGCCCGTGTTTGCTGCAGTCTCGCTCATTAATGCTGCTGGTATTCACCAGGGTTAGCGCTGACACGTGAGATGAATATTTAATCCTTTTCCGCTTCTGGTTTGCGCTCTGAAGCCGCTGCGTCCACGCTGGGAGTCCGAACGCTGCCCCCTGAGTCATGTGGCCCCTGCGCGGTGACTCAGCCATCACACGCCTCCGTCCACATTGTCTCAGGACAGGCGGTAAGTCGCTGCTTTGCTGGCGTTGCTGCCATCAAACGTCAGCAGCAGATGCCCCTGAAAAGGTGCAACCTACTAAATGCCAGGGCTGCGTCCCGTTGGCTGGATGCAACCGGACTCCACCAAAGAGCGCAAAAACGAGGTGCTGTCATTATTCTTTGTTAACGAGCAGCGGGAACGAACGGAATCCATTTTCCCTCCGCTGAAATGATAATTGCCTTCTTCCTCCCGCCGCCTCCCGATCGACCATCCCCCTTTGGAGCCGCGCGTGACGTCGGACGCAGAAGATAAAGGAAATCTCAGAGTTGCGCCTGAACGCGACACGGCCAGGCGGCACAGGCTCGCCGGGCCTTTCCTGGCTAACGCGTGGACCCTGAGCGCCAAGTCGCCGCTTTCCTCCATTAGTGATGCATCCTGGCCCTGCAGCCTGAGTGTGAGGACTCGCTCGACGGGTATCTGAGTGGAAAAAGATGGAGTGGCGGCGGCGGCGGCAGGTGGGCGGGTGAATGAAACTTTAAAGTGCGGTGAGGAGCAGCTCCCCTCTTTCTCTCTCTCTCTCTAAAAGGCTCGGAGACACTTCTGACAGCAGGAGCGCGCCACAGGTGACGCCGCGCTCCGACGCCTCCTCGCTCGCCGCGGTTAGCGCTAGCCCGTCGGAGCCGATTCCATTTTTCGCATCTACGCATAATTAAGCTCAGCCGTCGTTCTGGCGGAAGCACAGAGGGATGCAGAGACCTTCCTGACTGCGCTCCTCCCTCCCCTGTGACTGCTGCAGGGTCACCGGCGGTGGTGCTCACTAGCCGCTGTTGCTATATTTAGCCAGATAGGCCTGCGCGGCCAAGCTGTCAGAGGAGCTCATCGTCAACGACGGCACGGCCGCGAACCAACCCCCGATTCAATTATTAACACAGGAAAGAACACAAAACAGGAACTTGGAGTCATCTGAACTACACTGAACGAACAAGGCAAAAGCATTAGCATTAGCATTGCAGATCATTTGCCCCGGGGGCAGGTTGGGGATTAATGAGTGATTAAACGTCTATTCAAGGACCTGAAGAACTTGGAGAAAATGCTCTCCAGGGATTTGCTGCTGATCTAGAAACGACCCACCATGCACCAGTGCTGAACAGAGAGTTTGGATGGAGGTGCTCTAGCGTCTCCTGGTGAACGGTGCAACCTTTCAGGTCAACAACGGGGAGCCGAGAGGCTCCCGCCTCCGCGGAGAGTTCCCGTCGTCTTGCAGGAGCGGCGGAGGCGAGCCAATGCCGTCGCCCCCGTCTGCTAGCTTCTGCTGCGCGCGGCTGCTGTTTACTTTGGTTTGGACGTCCCAGAATCACCAGGACAGCCGCGCACGTTCGGATGGAGCAGGAGGACGAAACCCGGCCGAGAACAACCAATGCAAAATGCAGCGCTGCGGCCACACGGCCAAAGAGTAAAAGTGAGGAGGAGGAGGAGGAGGTGAGGAAGCCGGGGAGGAGGATGGAAATAGGCTGTCTGAGATCTGACAATGGGGGGAGGCCGGAAGGAAAGAGGGAGAAGAAAGAGGGAGAGCAATAGGTGGAAAGAGAGAAAGAAAGAAAGGAGGTATGGACGAATGTAGCCTGAGAGGCTGGTAAACACGTTTATTACAAATGGGAACCCAAAACCCCCCCACCACCACCCACTCCGTTTTATTTAAAAAACCCCCGGAGCTTAAAAAGAAAAGGGTAAAACACTTTTCTATTGGGGGGTGGGGGTGGGGCCGGGGCACGTGCGTAAATCCCATCCCAGCAGGTGGTGTGTAGCTAGCTCCGGGACCCCTCTCCCAACCCCGCCCCCGCTCGTTCTCCTCCGCCGAGCCCCCTGTCCCATCCTCCACACCTCTCCTGCCCCCCCCCTCCTCCTCCCCCCTCCCCACGCCGCCAGGCAACACCACAAACAGCCCCCTCCCCGCTCTCCCACCCCCCCCGTGCTCCATCCATCCATGCTAATCCAGACCTCCCACCCTTCGCTACTTACGTGTCACCTCCATCTTCCCCCCCAGGGCACGCCGCGATCCTCTCCACGGTGACCACTGAATCCTCGGGGGGGGGGGGTGGCGGCGGGGGTTGAGAGACCCGGAAACCGGGAGACAAAGAGGGGCGGACAGAAGGATGGAGGAGCGAGTTTGGGCGATAGAGGAGCGCTCCCTCTCTCCCTCTCTCCTCGGCTCTCCTGCTCCTCCTCCGGCCGGTCTGCTCCCGGCAGCGCTCCCGCGTTCTTCTTCAGCAGCAGCAAAGAAAACAAACTCAACCCCCCCGAAAGGCAGCGGCAGCCTCCTCGTTGGGCTCCGGAACGACAGCGTCGCCTTCACCTGCCTCCCTCCTTCCGCCGCTAAGAGCATCAGCGGCTCCGCTTCGCTTATGTTGATCTCCCGGGCTGCTGCCCTGATTGGACGCACGGCACGATCACAGGCACCAATGGCAGCGCAGCAGGCCCATCACATGATGGGAGTGTGTGAGTGCGTGTGTGTGTGTGTGTGAGTGTGTGTGTGATCGGCCAGAAAGAGAGTGGTGGTGAGGAGAGACTGAGAGGAAAGGGAGGAGGAGGGGGATCGTGAGTGGATGCAGGCCTCTACATCACTGAAAGAGACGGAGGTGTGTTTACCGTGTGTGTGTGTGTGTGTGTGTGTGTGTGTGTGTGTGTGTGTGTGTGTGTGGACGGGGAGGCGACAGGCAGGAGCCCCCGACAGCTTCAGGAAAGCGACGGCGCGGCCAAACGAACGCAGCGACGGAGAAGTGGCTCCACCCCGCCGGAAAACCGAGCAGCGGCGGTAATTGGAGGGGGTCGCTATGGAAACAGGGGAAACGGCTGTGCCCTCGGAGCATCCGACTCGCCTCCATTAAACACACGCGGCATGCACGCGGCGCACGTCCGAGGGCCGCGCCAGCTGCCAGACCTCCTTTCTCTGCCTTTTTTTCCCGTCGGCTTGAAAACGACTGGAATTTGATGAGGTTTTCGAAGGGAATTCGAGTGATTCCAGCCAAGTTGTCCGGCCAAACCCGGAGCGGCGGCGACTGCCGAGGGAGTCCTGAAGACGCCCGCGCGTGTGCACGTCTCCCGGTGCACAATTCAAACAGATTAGAGAGAGTGTCTTTGGTTTTTGAAGGAGGAGCGCCGAGGCTCGTTGTTCTGAAGTTAACAACCTCAGAAGTAGCCTCAATACACCTCATTACCCCCAACACACACACACACACACACACACACACACACACACACACACACACACACTCTGAACAGCGAGGCTTTACAGCTACAAGCTAATGCTGCCTTTGTGTCATAAATATTGCATTTTTTTCCAGCGCTACTGCAGATTTCTTCCCTAAATGGAGCCGTTTCCATCGACCGCTTCACCTTTTTTTCCTTCCTTTTCTTCTCCCGACACGCTGGGCTTTTATGGTTATTTTCACAGCCAAAACACGGAAGACGAGCGTTAAGGTCGGACCGCGAGAGGAGAGGAAGGGGGAGAAGGGGAGGGAATGAGGGAGCGTCGGCTGTCCCGGTTGAATCAGAACCGACGTCTCCCTTCGAGGGGCCGCTTGCACCGAACCAGTCACATGACCAACGCAGACGATGATGATGGTGATGATGATGATGATGGGAAAGCGTAACTGGAGTCTGTATTCAATAAATCTGCGTTTTCTTGGGAATCTTTGGGCTCCTGCTCCAGCCGGAGTCCTAAAACAACCACAAATGTGTTTTTCAGGCCTCCGCCTGACTTCTGCCCGCCGTGCCGAAGCGGTTTATGAATCCGGCGCCGCTGCCTCCCCTCATTTCGCCGGCGCCGTCCGAGCGCTGGGGTGCAGCAGGGGTCACCCGTCGGGGCTTTAAGGGGCCGCTCTAACCCCACGTGCGCGCCTCAAAGGAGGATTAAAGAAGGGAGCGGCCGCGGTGCCACAGACGCCGACTGTCATCCGCGGCTATATTTACGACCATCGTCTGGCGGCACACGTGCACACGTTTCCCACGTGAGCTGACTCAGCACCGGCCGGCCGATAGGACGTCTTTCTAATTAGCATCCAAACGCTACCGAGCGCTAATGCTGCCTTCGGGAACGGCGCGGAATGCGGGCGCGCGCTCTCCTCGGGTACCTTATTGAAGTCTTCGCTGGTGGCCCTCATCTCCTTCCAGGTTTTGTTCAGCAGCTGGATGCAGATGCAGAAGAACTCCTCGAAGGAGCGGTCGTGCGTGAAGAACATGGGGTGGAAGTCGTGGCAGTTTTCGCTGGCTGTGGAAAGAGGACAGAGGGTCAGGCAGCGCCGCCGAAACCGCAACCCAAGAACGCGCTGTCCAAGGAGAAGGCTGGTGTTCCCCATCGCCGGGAGCGTTTGTGCAAACAAAGAGCTCGAAAAATCTAATCCCAGCCCATCTGATCCCAACTTCCACCCCCCTACCCCCCACACCTCCACCCCCCACACCTCCACCCCCGCCTGTTGGTCAGCGAAGGTCCTTTTCATTTTCACTCGGCCCAGCGACAGATTTGCACAGCGACAGACCGGCGACCGGGTAAACACCGGGAAAAAAGAAGCTCCGCAGCCGTTGAAGGCATCCTAAATAATCAGGAAGCACAGAGGAACGCCGCACGTGACGGCTAGCTCGAGCCAGCAGAAGGTTGATTCATTTGTGGTGACGGCTGCGCGGCGAAGCCAGGCCTGAAAAAACGAGCCGCTCATCAGCATGCGACAGATAGTCCCCTCGGGCAGCCGCGGTCTGAACTGGATTAAGCTACCAGGTTTCATTTTCCTCAGCCAGAGGTGTTTTTTTTCTTTGTTAGCCCAGCGCTGAAGCCAGAGCCGCGTTAACCAGCTTCGATGTGCATTCCTGACTACTTCCTGGCGCTGGGTCGCCGTTGAAAACCTCGCGGCATGACCAGCGGTGCCGGCAAGCCCCAGAGCAGCTTTGATTGGGAGCGATGGATGGAGGATTAAAGTGGGGGAGGGTGGAGACACCCGGAGGGTGGGGAGGCGCGACCAGCGCCGGGTGTCAATTGGGAAGCTAATGGAGGCAAACCAAAACAGACAAACAGCGACCGACTGCCAAGAAGTGATCCGCGACCGCCTCGAACATCCAGTCCGGCCGGCTAACGAGGCGTCCGCCAGGCCCCAGACGCTGTCATTGGCTCTCAACGGCAAAAAGCAGCACTGCGGCAGCCGGGGCTGATAACAGCACGCTAGCGGCACCGCGCAGCGCAATGCTCATGTGTCAAAATGGACCAAACGGTCACAGGTTGGCGACGGGTGGCTGGATAGTTGATCAGCACGAAGCAGCCGGCAGGTAGAAGAGTTTCTAGGAAGTCTTGTTTGTGTGTGTGTGTGTGTGTGTGTGTGTGTGTGTGTGTGTGTGTGTGCAGCTGCTCTCAATGTTAGATCCGAGCTAAAGCCGGTCTAACAGACTGAGGCTCAGGCTTTGGGTTTAGAGTCAAGATCTAATCCCTTAAGTGTTATCTGCATTTAAATATTTAGCTTTTCTAGGATAAAAAAGGAGAAGAAAACAAGAGCAAAGTGGTGTTTCCGTGCCAGGATCAGCGCAGCTTTGGGCCTCCCCAGCAGAAACCTTTGGTTTGCCGGCCCCACCGAGGACCCTGCGGGGCGTTTGCTGCTGCACACGGCTTCAATCTGCAGTTTCTCAACAACTCTCATGTGTCCCCAGAAACCTCGATTCTGAGAATGAAGCTCCCTAGTGGCTGGGTCTCTTTAAATCTGTGATAAACAGGTTACATAAAGCCTCTCCTTTCTTGCTCCTCTCCCACAGGCAGGCTAGCGCGGCCACAGAGCCGGGGTGGGCGACTGGACACGTCGAGCGGCTGAGGAGGGTGACACATTCTGATGGATGAGTCACGCTGCCACGCGGACAGACGCGCACAAGAGGCACTCTGCACACAGCTGGATGGATGGCTGCACAGGAGCCCACTTGACTGCACAGAAATATCAAGCAGCTTCCTCCCTGGATGCTCTTCATCCGTCTGCGCAGCCAGGTCAGATACGAGTGACGTCTCTGTAGCTAAATAACGTCTTTGAGCTCAGTTCCCACCACCAACACATCTGACGTCGACCATCAGAGGGCGAATTTAAATTAACTTTTTACTGAATGGACATAACAGCTGTAAGAAATATAGCAAATACTTCTAATATATAAAGGTTTATCTATATATTAGAATATTTATGATTAGATTCTGTTAGAAACCGATCAAAGATCTTCTGTGTGACATAACTCAGTTTGACAAAAGACAGCTAGAGATCTTGCATGTGTGTGTGTGTGTGTGTGTGTGGTGTTGTGTCCGGATAGAGACACACCACCATGATATCTGCCAAGGTCGCGTGTGCACGTGCCTAACGTCACGATGAAGTCCAAAAAACTCTCCAAGTGTCACCTTGTAGCCCAGACGCGCTAAAAGTCTCACTCTCATTTCAATTACAAAACCAGCATGCCCCCCTGTCCCACTGTGACAAGAGGTGTGTGTGTGTGCGTGCGTGTGTGTGCCGGGGCAACAGATAAACAGAGACCCAGACCATGCACTACAAAACGAGTTCCCACCACTCTTCTTTATCAGCTTTCCTTCCTCCATTCAGCCAGAAAACGCTGTCATGTGTCGGACACCGTGACTCATCCCTCCATCTACAGCCAGAAATACGCTCAAAAACAGGATGAAATATGGCGGCGTCTGCAGATAATGAGCACCAACATCTGAGCTACCCTCTCTTGAATGATGGCCTTTTTTCTCCGCAACATAAGGACGACATCACTGAAGCTAAGACATCGATGCTGCCGTCGCCGCCGCCGATCAGAGACACTCATTAAAAATAAATCCAGAAAAAAAACCCAAACGCACAAAAAGCTGAGCGGTTTCCTTCTGCCGCCTCCCCGAGCTTCTGCTAATGCATCCGCCTGATTAAAGCAGAGTGCGGCGACGCCTACACGCCTACAAAAATCCCTGGAACTGGGTCAAAAATGCAGCTAATCCAATTAAAGTATCCATTATCCCGTCTATGCTCGGAAGACAGATGCATTCGGATATTAGCCTCCGCGGCTACACGCATGGGCTGCGTTCTTTGTGGCCTTTTTGTGTTTTTGGCCTTTTTTTTAATATTTGAGCCGGAGGGTCTTTATGTTTCAGAGCAAAGAGCGTTTGAACTCTAAATCTTAGCGACGGGCTAGCAGCTAGCCTCACGAGACGCCTCGGTTCAGTCCTCCTGAACGGCTGCCGCGGCTCTGCTAACGACAGCGACCAGGCCTTGAAGGAAATCTGCTTTTACTTTATGAACCAGGCAGAGTTGATTGCAGGCAGCCCCTGGAGGCTAAACCGTAGCGTCTGATATTGGGTTGGACCGATGAAATCACGCCGCCGCCACCCGATTTCCCATCTCACTTTGTCAGACCTTCAAATGCAAACACAGAAAACAACAAACGGGAGAAGGAGCCGAACTTTCCTGAAACAACTTCATCAATATTCCGCCGAGCCGTCTGGGAGCGGACCAGGGTCCGAAATGTCACAGGTTGGCACCCGGCTTCCATTAAGAGCCGCGTCGCAGAGGAAACTGCGAGGAGGCCATTAATCTTTTCGGAGGTGAAGCGGAGCGGCGAACAAACGGGAGGAGGGGAGGGTGGAATGAGGTGCGGAAGCTAGGGAGCGCGATCAATTACCAGGAGAAGAGCGAGGACGGAGAAAAAGGAGGAGAGAGGTTTTATCGCGTCATCCGCATGACAAAAACAAAAAAAAGGCCTCTGGCGTTTCAGGAGGTGAGAACCTCCTTGACCTGAACCTCAGCGCCAGGGACCTCATCCCCCCCAGGGACCTGGCCCCCCCAGGGACCTGGGCCCTTCAGGTCTTTAGTTTTTAACTACAAATCAGGAGCGAGCAGCGGGGAATCCTGAGAGAGGCAGGGAAAGAAACCTTTGAGTGAGCGAGCTAAAGACGTGTCCGATTAGCCTCTGAGAGGAGGGAACCGGCTTTGATCGGAAAGGTTCTAGATAAATGGGGGTGGGCCAAAAAGAGGAAAACATTCCCTGCTGTTTGACTCAAGTGCCACACGATGAGAACTGACACCACAGACACACGTCCTGACGTCGCCATTAGCATCAGCTCTCTGTGGAAAGGTCAGCCCAGTGAGTCGCTTTACGCTAGCGTCTCTCAAGGTTTTCCTCCCTCTCTCACTCTTACACACACACACACACACACAGAGGGGACATTTGTCACTGAGCTTCTGCGACACCTTCGCCGACCATGTGACTCTTCACCTAATTATTCCTTAGCATGTTAACAGGCGAGGCTAATGAGGCGTGCTAACAATACGCCGACAAAGACGGAGGGAGCCATTAGGATTCGAGCAGAACTATATCTCATTCTTAGCTTCCCTCGGCTAAGGGTTGCTTTTTTTCTCTCTTTTTAAAATTTTAATCCATTTGCATTTGCACAAAGAGCCGATCGGTCAGGTTTGCGGTGGCAGCAGACGGGACCCCGCTAGCGGTGATAACTCAGCGCTAGCCACTCGTGAATTCACCACATTGGTTCTTACCCGCCCCCTGCACACATAAACGCTCCAGGCGGGTTTACAGCGTCGTAAATATGAAAGCGATAGCCAACGTGACGGGAAAAAAAAAAAAAAGCCAACTGTCAGTCAAGGTCAGTCCTGGGATTTATGGCCCTTAGCTGGGGAGACTGGTCCTTGGAGGAAAAGCTCCAAAATAGTATTAATAATTAAAAAAAACCTTCTAAAAATAGGATCAGTGATTCATCAGAGGCCTCAAGAGTAAATATGGCTCCTGTTTCAGGGCAAATCTGGTTACTTAACCGTCATTATGAAGCGAACGAGGTCAAACTCAGTCAGGGCAGGTGCAAAAGGCAGGAAATAGAAATAAAGCCCGGCTAAACGAAGAACACACAAAATGTTATAAAAATCCACGAAAAGGACACTTTGGAGGTGTGGGGGGGGGGTCAGTCACCAGTTAAACCAGTACAGACGAGTGAAAAGGGCAGAGTGGAGGCGCCGCTCCTCCTCTCCTCCAGGAGGAGCTGAAGTGGAAGAGGGCGGAGCTAATCAACATCCAGCAGCAGCGTTACTGAGCGTGAAAGGACGCTGGGGCTCACAGAGGAGTCGTGTGTGTGTGTGTGTGTGTGTGTGTGTGTGTGTGTGCGTGTGTGTGCGTGTGTGCACTTACGGAGCTCGCCCACTTTCAGGATCTCGCAGAGCATCTTGGTCAGCTCGATGCTGCTGCGGCCGAACGGACACTCGTGCTTGTCCTCCCGGCTGCTGTTCTCCAGGACAATCTGGACACACGGACACTCGGATCAGCCAGTCGGAGCGTTACCGCCTGGTTTCCGCACCTTTAAAACCCTAAACAGCTGATTTTAGCCCGGCAGTGGCTCCCCTAGCGGACAGGGCTGGTATAACAGGGTCTTCAATCCTCTAACGACGAGGGTTGGGGCTCACTTTTTAAGCCAAAGCTCAATGACGCCGATTAACGAACGAAAAACAAAGAGGAACAATATCAGTGGAGAAGTGGAAATAAGTGATTGCCACGGTTCGGAGAGGAGGAGGCGCGTTTTCGACGCTAAGGCGCTGGCTTACTCTGACGTAGGCGTCCTGGTGGTGCCGGGCGAAATACAGCATGTTATCCAGAGCCAGCATGCCTGGAGGGATCTGGGTGAAATCCACAGCGGGGTTGACGTGGTTCTGGGGAGGAGAGCGAGACGCCGGTGAGACGCGGGCCTTTTCTCCTCTGATGACGCCGCCTTTTGGATTTCGGCCGTTAGCGAACGTACGATGAAGCCCAGCTTCTTGTAGTCGCGGGTGTACATGGACTTGCGCTTCTCCATGCTGCCGCTGCTGTTGGGCTCACACTCCACGTCGAAGGCGATCCTCCGCAGCTCGAAGATGATGTCCCTCTGAGCCTGCCGACCACAAACAGCTACAGCCACGGAGAACCGCCACATTCCTCTATCGGTTTCAGCACCGGGAGGACGACGGCGGCTTTGTTTTGGGTTTTTTTTGGTTGTTTTTGTCTTTAAATGTGGTCAGACTGCGTGGAAACACGCTGCTGATGGAGGGGCGACGTCGGCTGGTGTTGCCGTCTGGGTTTCTCTGCCCACCTGGTCCTGAGGGTCCATCTTGGTCATCATGCGGTCCTCCAGCAGGTTGAAGGTCAGCACCTGCAGCACGTACAGCTGGTGGGCCATCTCGTCGTTGATGGGCGCGGTGCTCCGGATCACGCTCTGGGGGGGGAGGTCAAAGGGCAGGTCAGGAGGATAGTCAGGGGGACCAACTGGAGATGTGCAGAAAGGAAGGAGGGATGGGCTCACGCTGAGGATGATGGAGCGCAGCTGCTTCTGGGCGAGAATGTGGGACATCTCCTGGAGAAAAAAGAGGGGGGGAGTGTCATCAAAGACGTGTTTCTGGTGAGCTGTGATGAGAGATGAAAGTGGGGAAAACTGAAAAAAAAAAAGGTGGAAGACGGGTGGGCAGTGACAGGCTGCGGAGAACAGGAAAAGAAGGAACGAAATCTTAAAAAGGGAAGGCTAACGGCACTAATTGCCCTCCTCTACGGTGCGGACTACAAAGTGTGCTAAGCAAGGGTGCACTTACTGTCAGGGGACAGTTTAGGATGTCCACGATGTGCTCGTCAAGCTAGCACACCGTGCAGGAGGAAATAGAGTGAGAGAGAGAGAGAGAGAGAGAGGGAGAGAGTGAATGAGTGAGTGTTGAATGAAAAAAAAAGAACTGGGACAAAACGCATGAGGAGGATCAGGACACACACACACACACACACACACACACACACACACACACACACACACACACACACAGAGCCATCTGTTCAGAACCCAGCGTCATTAGCCAGCCGCTAGCCAACCGAGCCGTCCGTTAGCCCCCGCTGCAAAGAACCTAGCGACAACCGCTTTCCCATCTCCGGATAGGTGCGCTGATCACGGGAAAATCGTTCATTATTAATGAGGATAGCGTGATTGGCTGGATCGGAAGGATGGAGGGCACGCTGGGAAAGGCTGGACTCACCTGTCGCTTCTCCTCCGGAGCTTTCAGGAAGAGAGCGTTGATGACGGCAATGGTGTAGGTCTGGATGTCCTGATCCGTCCTGGAATGGGGAGAAAGCAGGCAGGTGACTCAGGGAACACCTGCGAGCGGGAGGCTTCCCCTCCTGATCCGGCCTGGGGGGCGGGGCCACCCACCCCTGAAGGTGAGGGATGAGCTGGCCGATGGTGATCTCCTGGGCCACCTTGTAGTACAGGTCCTGGCTGTTGAGGACCATGGACTCCAGGATGGCCAGGGAGCGCTGCAGCACGGCCGTGTCCATGGCAGACTTGTTCACGAAACTGGCGATCTGGAGCGGGGACAGAGGCGGAGACGTGGACGCAGCCCGGCGGGACGTCCCCCCCCCCCCGGTTTTGGACGAAGGGACGTTTTTCCCGGCTGACCTTTTTGATGAAGGCCACGGAGAAGGTATCCCAGGACACGATACCGTGGTCCATCAGCTCCACGAAGGCCGTCAGGGTGAAGGACAGCAGGTCGCACAAGAGCTGCACGACACACACACACACGTGCACACACACACACACACACACACACACACACACACACACACACAGAGGATAATTGTCTCCAGCAGGTGGCTTTCACATAGAATAGCTGCAAAGCCCAGATGGCTGCAGACATAACGAGGACGGAGGGTCAGCGGGAAGAAAGAGAGGAGCCGGAGCGGGAGGGAAGGCTGGAAGGCTGGCTGGCTGGCTGGCTGGCTGGCTGGCTGGCTGGCTGGCTTCAGTCAGAGCCAGAAAAATAAGGGGAGCCAAAGTCATGCATTTACACAGATATTAGGAGGAGGAAACAGAAGCAAGAAAGCCAAAGCAGGTAAATCCACATATTACTGCTGGAAAATGGGAAATCAAAACTATTTCTAGAAGTTCATAAACTTTTCATCACACCAGTCAGGACAGAACAGTGTTATTACCTCTGCCAAGAGGTAATAACACTGTCTGGCTGTGAGCATTGACCAGAATTAAATGAAGTTTTAATTTTTTTACTGTGTAACCTTGTATTATTTCAGCCTATGACACACACACACACACACACACGACACACACACACACGCTCTGCTCCAAGTGTGTTAGACTATACAACACTGACCTCTGCTGGCTAAAACTCGCACTGCACCCCCGTTTCATCACAGCGTTGTTCAACCCAATATTTTGATATCTGACTCTACAAAAGGTTTTATAATATCAGTTCAATGTTCTACAACACATGCTGATGTTGGCGGTCAGGAGGAATCAGCCCGATGACTGCAAATCAAGTCTAATGATTCAGGCCTGGAAAAATGCTGTTTGCAGAGAATTCCAGGACCATGAAGGGACTAGATGAGCTTCCTGTGTAAAACCAGCATGCAGTTAGGAGCACCGCTGTGTGAAGAGGGCCGTGGTGATAAACACACACACACACACACACACACACACACACACACACACACACACACACACACACACACAAATGTAGTAATTCCCCATAAGGCACCAAAGCTCAAAGCATAGTCATGCAGGTTAGGGAGCACAGGTCCAAGGATGATTCCCAGCCGGGGGGAGGAGGAGAGGCTTCACCAGGGCTTCATTATCTTCTGTAGTTTCTGATAGCGCCTGAAAAGATGTGAGAAACTTTGGCGTCAAAGGAATCAAGGAAGCCAGGGTCACGTCATTAAGACAACAGCAATGAAAACCGAGGGACATTTTGCCCTAAACTTCCTGTCGAGCTTGAGGAGAGGGAAAGAGTGCACGGGAGACTGCACAAGTACCAGAGCAGAGGGTTTTTCTGGCAGTCTTGGCAGAAACCAACAGACCAGCCCGGGCTCAGGCTGCACCCTGTAGTTCCGGAAGGGGGCGCCATCCGCCTGGAACGTGGACCAGTCGGCTGATTTCTCCCTGAGGCCAGACAGCAGCGACGGGTCGCTTAACACTCCTGCCCCCCTGAGCCTCCACTTCACAAGAAGAGAGCCACTTCAACCATTACAGCTCGCCATGGTAACCGCGGGCAACGCCGACACCTTCCTGCTCCAGAGGCGGGGTAATGCGGCAGCGCCGAGGAGAAGATGAAACCCTCCATCACCCAGGAACCGTCGGATGTTTGCAACATTTCAGTGCTCTGGTTAGATCCCTTGTTCTGTTTCCACTGGTGGGAAACCACCAGGACCTGGGAGAGTGCTGCCACCGGACGGGAGCACGTTTGACCTGGTGACGCTCCGGAGCGTCTCCTCCCTGGACAGCTGGCTGCTGCTGCTGCCGCTGGCCTGGGGTGCTGAGGTAGCTTCACTCTGGATGTTACTGCCCCTCCTCTGGCTCTCCTGCTGCACACACACGCGCGCACACACACGTGCGTTCCCCTCGGCGTCACAGCTGAGCAGCTTCACCTCAGCAGAAAGGTCCTGGTTTCATCCTTCAGTGGAGGCCGTGCTCTCACACACACACACACACACACACACACACGCATCGTTGAGGCTGATACAGCATCAACATCCAGGAGTGGAAGGAGGAGCGGCGGCCTTCGGCGGCTCAGATCCTGGAGCCCGTGTCCCAGGAGGATTTCAGGCATCAGGACCCACTGGACGACTGTTTCTGACCGCACGGATTCAGGCGCCATTTCCAGTCGGGTCCGGTTAGAAACACGAGGAGGGCCAACAGACGCGGAGCCGAAGGAGCAGCCATTTCCTGCTGGAGCTGCATGGTTTGTTCTTCTGGTCCTCCCCAGCCTGGGGGGCCCAACGCTCGTGGTCCAGGGCCGGTCTGCTGGGACCAAACCCCCCCCCCTACCAGCCAGTTCGCATGGTTCCGCTCCAGAAACAGCAGGATTCTTCCCCAGATGAGCAGATACCAAAAGACAAGCGAGGGAGGGCGACGGAGGCCCAGAGGGGCCCGGAGGGGCCCCGGGGGCACTTACTCGGTCCCGCTCTCCACCATCTGGGTGAGCAGGGAGATGCCGTCCAGGTTGATGAACTCCTGGGCGAAGGTGATGTCCCGCGAGGCGTTGGCCAGGTCCTTCAGGGCCTCCAGCTTGGCGTCCATGCTGGACGACTGGATGCGCTCGTGCAGCTGGACGGCCGTCTGGTACTGGGGGCGGGGACACGGCGCCGGGTCAGTTCTGGCTCCGCTGCTCCTTACCTGCCGGCCGACTTACAGGAGAGGTGGTCAGACGCAGGATGGAGCCGTTCTTGATGTGGTTGCGGTTCTGCGGAGGAATGAAGGAGACGCGGGCGGGCGTTAGCAAACGTGCTTTTAACTCCCCCCCCCCCGCGGCCTGGAAATCAGCGAACCTTCTCCGTGATGTAGAAATTTGTTGCGTCAGCGATCTGCAGAGCAAAGTTTTCGTGGTTCCCCAAGGACCATCTGAAATCCAGCAGATGTGTACATTTATACATATATACAAAAAAACCATGGCATAATTAGTGCTCATTAGGACACAGCTAATGGGATTTAAATATGGAACAAAACTAATGAATGCTCGGCATAAAAAAGCCCCCAGAGGGGTTTTTCAGACTGGAAAGGCACTTCTGCAGAGACACTGCAGAGAAAAAGGGAAGAATAAAGCGGACTCACCCGTCACACACTTCTTTAATGATGGCCGACAGGGGCTTTTTCTGTGGAGACAGAAGCAGAACTCGGTTCAGTCCAGAGGCAGACAGCAGCCGGTAGGACGGCCCCGAGGCCCCGAGCAGCTCCAGGGAGGGCGGGGTGGCGCCGCCTAGTGGCGAGGATGGACGGGGAAAAGATGCTGCGCTAAGATAAGCTAGCTGGTTTAGGGTCTTCCAGACGACACGTTAGCATCTCCGTGTATATTCTGTTCTGTTCTCGACAATCAGTGGTTAAAAACCTCCGACGGCAACACTCGTTTAAATAAAACCCTTCCTGTCCATTTAATGGCTGCTCATTTTCTTCTCCTTCCTCACTGGGGTTTAACCTGCAGATGACGGAGTGATGGAGAGGAGAGAGAGAGAGAGAGAGAGAGAGAGAGAGAGAGTGACGCTGCTAGGATGGTGGGCATCGTGCGATTGAGGGAAAGACAGGCAGAGAGGTGGCAGAGGAGTGTGGGCTGTTGGCTAAACAAAGGAGGGAACGGACGACAACAAAAGGGAGAAATAAGCAAGTTACATCGGACGGAGGGGGGAGGAATGACGGGAAGGCAGAGGAGGAGGAGGGGAGTGGATGGTGACAGGAAGAGAGCACAAAGAAGACGATGATCCCAACTTTCTCCAGCAGAAAAGACCTGAACGTTTCTCCACCTTCCGGCCCTTATCAGCCCATCACGCCGACGCAGACGTTGGTTTTGGCTCCGTTTAATCCGTCAGGTCCCAAACTAACTAACTTTTCCTGGGAAGGAGCCGTCGCCTCCTCAGGTGTGAACCAAACGTGCACCATCTCAGAAAAACACCGGAAAGATCGGAGGAATAGAGAACCCAAATGTGCTTTTCTCAAAAGAGAGTTTGGGATACACACACACACACACACCTGAGGTTACTCTGAAGTTACTACATAGGTGAAGTGTAACAAATGTGTTATTGTGTTATCACTTAGACGCCTACACACAACTCAGTTTTACCAACACACACACACACACACACACACACACGTTCATGACTCACTGCCGTTAGCTGCTGCGGGGTCTATTGTACTGAAGAGATGCAGAGGGACGAAGGAGAGGTGGGGGGTTGACAGGACAAGGGAGGAGGAGGAAGAGGAGGAGGAGGGAAAGTAAGTTTGCGCAGCTAACGACAAAAGACGAGGGAGAGGTGTGAGAGGGGGAGCAGGACAGAAGAAAGTAAAGGCAAAAGAGGAGGAGGGAGGGTGACGAGGCGACAGCCAGAGATGAAGGGAAGGGCTAATAAAAGGAAGACAGGGAGGAGGCGTGACAAAAGGCTATAAGAAAGAGGTGAGACGTTCTCCCGGGGAGGTGTGTGTGTGTGTGTGTGTGTGTGTGAGGCGGGGTGGTCACTGAGCACAAACCCCGGATCACGCTTCCATACCCATTCAGCCTTCCCTCCATTCAGAACCACCACAACTTCTTTTTTGTGTGTGACTCACATCTTGTACAACCCATCTGTGAGTCACTTCAGCAGCCTGCAAAAATAAAGCCATCTGACGCGCCGCGCACGTGAGGCCGCGGGCAAACGTGGATGTGGCGCAGGAAAAGTGCACCGACTCCGTTCCTCAACAAACACAACAGCCTCCGAAGGAATGATGAAACATGGCGGAGAATGCTAGCTTAGCGGTGGAAAGCGCAAATGGACCATTGTTGCCGTTAGCTAGCCACGCTGGGAGACCCCCACCTGGTCTATTTCCATCAGTTTGGGGTATTCCTTCGGCCACTCGATGGCCACCTTGACGATGTCGGACGGCGGCGGCATGGTTGGGGTCGGGTGGTGCGGCACCCGCTGCCTGACCTCTGACCTCTGCCTCTGCCTCTGCCTCTGCGTTGTCTTCTCACCTCTGGTGCGTTATTTCATTCAAACCTGCGGGAGAAAAAAGGAAAGGAGGGTTAGCCTGGACCTAATGCCTTTTCTCCCTCTTTTCTGTCCCCAAAATGTCTGACGTGACCTGGAACCCAGAAGTGATCGAAAATAAACGGAAAAACAACAAAAATTCCCAGCTGGGCCGAACCACACAGTCGGTTTTTGGGTTAGGACACTTTTATGCGCTTCCAAAAGCTCTGAGAAAATCCACCGAGACACAAAATAGAGCACGCTCGTCCCCGCAACGGCCTGAGGGAGGCGTCGGGAGTTCTGCCCAGGAGGCCCGGGCCACCCTGGTGCACGTTTGTACAGGTCCGCTAAAGCGCGGGCTGGTTAGCGAGGACGAGGTACGCAGGTAGTCGGGTGTAAGTAACAAGAGCGGCCCGGCGTTGAGCGTGAGTCACCCCATAATGAGCCACATAGCCTTTATTCAAGGGGCCTGTTGCCATGGTAGCCAGCGCATCAATAGCAGGAGACGCAGATGCATCTTTCTTCTCCCAGAGCTCATGTCACTCCGGAGTCACATTGGGAAAAACTCCGGGCAACCGGACCAGCTTAACCTGACACCTCAGGGTCTCGGGAGAAGACTGGAAGACGTGCGATCGTCCCTACGAACGCCCGAGCTAGCTCCGCTCCCAGCTAGCAAACAGCGTTGGTGAGCTAATGACTGATAGAAAGAGGAAATACACAGAAAATCTTCAGCCTCTTTGTCTTCACTCAGACGTGTGAACTCTGCAGAATCGTTTATGACTCAGGCAACTTGACAAAGGTGTTACTCATCTCTGCACTTTATCACTCTCCCCAATCCTACAAAAAATAACAAAATAAAGATGTTTCATCCTCCTTTTGGAGTTTCAGCAATTAATTAATGCCGGCTTGTTTTTTTAGATTCGCCCCTTTGTTGCAATTTTGTGCTAATTAGCAGGTATTAGCGTGGTGGAAAATGAACGCGACCACCATCGTAGGATTTTTTTAACTTTTTCCATCTAGTTATGTAATAGCGGCGGATTTAGGCTCCGCCCTAATCAGACCTGTGGGGGTGTCCGGCTTTAGCTGCGGGTTGTTTGGGAAGTCAAGCGTGGAAACATCAGCGTGGCGCTAGCTCGATATTCCAGCTCTCCACTGTGACCCCGCGGGAAAATGGCTAATATACAAATGGGGGGAGGAGGGGGGAGTTTCCCAAAATCTGTAACGTTGCGTGAATTCCGAGCAGCGCGCCACCATCATCTTCTCAGAACGGAGAATGAATCAGCAAGACAGCCTTGAGGCCTATTGATTGAATCCACACACACACACACACACCCACACCCACACCCACACACACACACACACACACACACACACACACAGACTTCTAAGTGACAGTGGCAGCGTCTCCTCACACCTTCGGTACCTGCTCAGCCCAACAGTGTTTTTCCCGTCGTCGGGGAAGCGCTGCTCCACGGCAACAGCTCCCTCCGGATCCGCCAGCAGAGGCGCGCAGGTTTAGGCTAGCACGACGTTTTGCCTGAGCTTCTTCGTGGTTTCTCCCTCCGAATTCTGCTCTCATCCGTCTCTTTGAGCTCCGGGAAACAGGAAAACCGTTCCACATCCCCATTTTCCTGTCACACATTCGCAACCCTTTCGACGCGCGTCAGGAGCGTTACCCGGACTGGGCCGTGCTCCAGCGAAGGTGAAAGGTGAGAGCACGTGCACTCATTTCCCTGCGGCTGGAGAGGCGTTTATTGGAGGAGGAGAGGGAGCGAAAAGCCACTGAAGAGGGAAAATGGAGGAGGGAACGTCTCAGGTTCCCTTGTGATCAGCAACCAGAGGCCAAAACCGAGGAAACAAAAGCATCAATAAAGTGGAAAGAGAGAGAGAGATGGGGGGGGGGGGTTAAAAAGGAGTGAGGAGAGGAGGACTGTGATTTGTTGGGCAGCAGAGGAGTGCTGGGTTTCACCTCAATAATTCATGGTGGGTAATGTGAGCGGCCACATTAGCAGAGGGGAGGAAGGTCAGGAGGAGGTGGAAGGAGAGGGATGGAAGGAAAGGGCAGAGCAAAGGGAAGGAAGGAAGGAAGTGTGGCCGAGGAGGAGAGAGCCAGCGGGTTAATCCGTCCGTTGGCCCTCCGCATCAGCCGCGGCCCCCGGAGCCCAACTGCACATCAACCGATTGAGTCATCTGTGTTTACACAAAGTCGCCGTGGCAACGCAGCTCTGACCTGAAGTCTTCTCGTCTGCTAAACGCTGGGCCTGTTATTACACTCCACCTCCTGAGCTCCCGCTTTTCCTCTGCCTGCGAGAGTCAGAGGAAAACAGCCCCCCAGGGGCATCGAGAGGTCTTCTTCTGGTGTATTTTAACACTAATTCAAACTCTTATTCTACAAAGGACCCCTCCCCTCCCCTGTGTGTGTGTGTGTGTGTGTGTGAAAACCTCCATCTTTCATCTCAGAGCTGAAAGGCCTTCACACACCTGCACGCGACGGTCGTGTTACACCCCGAAGGAGAGGTGTCTGTGTGTGTGTGTGTGTGTGTGAGTGTGAGTAAGACAAACCACTCGCATTTTACAGCCTGTTATATCCCCGACACTGATGGGTGGGGGTGCAGCGAGGCTAGAACCACCCCCCCACACACACACACAGTGATATCGTGTTGCTCTGTCTAACCCTGCAGCGAGAGAGCCGACACATCAGAGAAAGATGCTTTTTCTTCTCGGCGTTGCGGAAACAACACTGTTGTACCGCGTGTTCGACCAGCCCGGTTAGGGTCCTCTGATGAACGTGCTGGATGAAGACCCCCCCCAGGCCCCCTGAGGCCCCCTCGGCCCCCCCAGGCTCATGCTCCTTGATCAGGAACCAAACTAGCCTGTTTAGGTCACAATCCTGTTCAGGATCAGCTAGCATAGCATGCTAAAGTAAGGTAGCGTTCAGCTAGCTAGCATGTTCTATAGGATGACTAAAAGAAGACGTTTAGCGCTTAGAAACACCAAGTAATGGAGGGCGGGACACCAACCCTGCAACACCAGACCTGACGAGTCAAACACCAACTCTGGATTGGAAGGTCGTGCTGCCGCATTCTGTCCAGCTGCAGCCGTAGCAAGCAGGAAAAGCCGCCGGCTGCGAGGACAAAGGACCGACAGAAGAGCGGCGCAGAAAGGAAGGAGGAAGGAAAGAGGGGGAGGCTGGGTCGAGGTTGAGAAATGACGGAAGGAGTAAACAGGAAGTCCTGCGCGTCAGGACGTTCAGGGTGTCTCCATCCAAACGGCGTCTTTGCCGGTGAAGCACCGTCTCACATCCAACCAGGCGGACCACCGCTGCCAGCAGGTCCGGCCGCCTTCAGAGCTGGAACTCAGGCCGACATCTTTCGGCGGGTTGAATCTGAGCTCGCCACCGCCGCAACCAGGACATCCTGTCGAACGTCAGCGCAGTCGCTCGCAGCAACCGTTACCAGGAGCCGAGCAGGCCTCCTCAGACCCTGGGCGTCCAGGGTCGTAGCCTAAGTAGTGCCTTAGCGCGCCAGTTTGAGGCAAGACGACAGAGTCAGAGACGGTCAGACAACACCAGCCAGCCAGACAACCAAAACACAGGTCCACAAATAAAAGGGATATTTGTGAGGGGACGAGGCTAAATGAGACCGACGTGTGCAGGCGTCATCCATGACGCGCGTTCTTAAGCAACCAAACGATACCATCGAGTCGTTCGCTTCCGCCACGCCGGATTTAAGGGCTGCGTTGGATTTTAGCTTTGGAAAACACAAGATTAGAGACTAGAAGGCCGGAGCCGAGGTTTGGGGAGCCGCGCTCCTGGCTCCCACATGTGAGGGTCCACAGAACCACACCCCAAGGCCTGCGGCGGCCCCAACACCACAGAAATACACCACTCTGTCAAAAACGGCAAAAAGCTGCACAGATGATACAGAAGACTCACCGACCCGAGCGGGGACGGGCTGAAGACTCGATCCACCCGCTTCCAGCACGAGCGAGCACCTGCGCCGAGACGGAGGAGGGGACGGTGGTGACCCACCGGTGGAGCGGAGCGCCGACGCCGCCGTGACTGCAGAGGGGTTTTTTTGTTTGTTTTTCCTCCGTCGTCTGAGGTGAAAGAGCGGCAAAAGAGAAGGACTGAGCGAGATGAACAGAAGGAGGAAGTGGGCGTTTGTTGAGAAAAGAGGAAACGGGTTTGACAGCGATGAGAAAAAAAACGAAAAAAAAGAGCAAGAGGTAAGAGCGGGAGTCTCAGGAGGAGAGCTGGTGTGTGTGTGTGTGTGTGTGTGTGTGTTTAGGACAAGTCCAGATTTAAAAGGTTTGGACGGTTCAATCAGGCTAATTATAAGCGAAGAGGCTGATACTCTACTAAAAAAGGAGAAAAAAACAACTTGTTTTTTTCCAGCCTCACAGGTGAGGCACAAAAACAGATGTTTACCGGCCGGGCGTGAGGTCAGCCGGTTCCGTCCGAGCGCAACTGTCTGAGTTTCCACCCCCGGCTCCCAATCCCTGGAGCTGGACGGAAGCCCGGCGAGGGAGAGGTTTCACCACGGCAACGGAGGGGAAAAACGACAACGGGAGCAGGATTCCGCCCGTGATGGCGTGCGGCTGCAGAGTCGCTCTGGAGGTCAAGACCAAGTCAGAGAAACAGTGGAAAACAAACGCTGATGATGATAATCCCCAACAGATGCTAACGCTGGCCGGAGCGGCTAATCATCAATCTTTTTGTTGCAAAGTTGCACATTCTTGCAGTGCGCTTGCACAAGAGGTCAGCCGGCCTGTCACCTAGGGGAGGATGATCCGCTACCTGGAACCGATCCGAAGGGGATTCTGCTCGAAGAGGAGAAAGGAGCTAGCATACGCCAGGAGGAGGCCTGGGCTGCGTTCAGGTCTGAAAAGCAAACCTGCTAGCGTCTCTTCTGGGCAGCTGTGCTCAGAAGCCTGTAATTTGATTATTGCAGCCCGAGTAATAACAGGCTGGACTCAGGATATGATGATGATGATGACGGTGATGATCAGGTTGCATCCCGCAGCCCTCAAACCGAGCAGAGAGACGCCATTTAATAAACAAAGGAAGCACGTTTACCCCCGGACGGACGGAGGGTTGCACCTAAGGGTCCTGGATGGCGGAGGCCTGGCGGGCTGCTCGCCGCAGAATTGGCCTGAGCATGTCATTAAGGAAGGAAGGTGGCCAGACGTCCAGCAAGGAAGTGAAAGTGGCAACAAGCAGCTCTCAGCGTCTGGCTAATCCACACGGCCGGCGTGGCGCTCGCCTGGTTCAGGGCAGGCCGGGGTTACGTCCAAGAGCAATCTGCTGGAGGAGGTGCTGAAACTCAGCCGCAAAAGAAAAAGAGAGGTTTATGTTGCTGTTGGAGGGTGGAAAAAGCTAAAAAGAGACGGGGTGAAGCGCGTTCCACCGCACCTGACGGCTAACCCCGACTTTAGGCACAACCGGCGAGCGCCGACGCTTGCCGGGGTTGTGTTCGACGGCTGTGGGAAACACGGATGTCAAACACAAGTGTGACTCCATGAGTCAAAGGTTTTAGAAATAAATGTTGCTTTTTTAAGAAAAATAAAAAAAAACCCAACCAGCAGGCGCATCCTTATGTAATACAGGCGGAAATGGAAAAGAGAACCAAAAAAAAAAAACAGTCAGTCATTTGATGAGCCAGCAGGGCCAGTCAGGCCGAATGACAATAGCGCCCTGACAAGCGGTGATCAGTCCAGTCCAGGTTTTCCTAATTAGCTCTAATTGGATCCATTACCGCCCGCCGAGCTCCCGCCAGCCGCGGCGTTACCGCCAGGATGCCCTGCCTGGTGCACCGGAGAGTGTTGTGTAAGCTGACTGAACACTTGTTTTTTTTTTTTTTTAAACACCCCCCTTCCGTTTCCACGCCAACTGAAACACAACAGGTTACGTGGTCGTTTCGGAAACTGGTTAAAAATAAATGTCGTCCTCCCCGGTGGTTGCATAACACAACATCAGCCGGCACGGAGGTCAGCGGTGAGCGCTTCACAACCGAAAAGAGCAGCACAATTAGGTGTTTACCCTGGAAGCCTGTTTAATGCCTGTTAGAAGGGTACGCACACACACGCGCGCGGGCCGGCTAGCAGGAGTGTGTGAGTGTCCTGAGTCACCGACGGAGTGACCCTACGGTTGGAAGCTGCCAAACCAGGCCAGAGGGCCCTCTCTGCCGGGCTCTCCCACCGTTATGGACGGAGAGAGCGATGGAACGGCGGCCCGGTACGACCCGCTTCGACCCACTTCGACCCCGTCCGCGCTCTGTGGGGCCTCCAGTCGTGATTGGGGAGGGAGGCAGCGGCACAGATCCGGCTGCAGGCCTGTGGGCTCTTTGGCCTAATTAACTTAAGAGGCCGGACCGCCGGGGCGCGGCCGGAAAGAGGAGCCGGGAAGCTCGGAGGAAACGGGCCGGAGTGACACCGTTTAAGGAAAAGAAACAATAATTCCCGATTTTGGAGTTCAAATAATTCTCCAGAGGAGCTTTGAGCTGCTTTGTCGAATTTAGAGGAACCTCTACAGCCAAGCTTCAGGGTGTGTGTGTGTGTGTGTGTGTGTGTGTGTGTGTGTGTGTGTGTGTGTACTGGAAGACGCCGTGGCAGCGGGAGAGACCGGCCCGACGTCCTTCATTCACAAGCAGAAAACCGCCTCCATCATGAAGCGACCTTGACCACTCCAGCCTCTCAATCCCACTGAGCGCAGATGGCAACAAACACAAACTCTATAAATACAGACGGTTCTTATGAAACCCCCCCCCGCATTCACCGAGGAAAAAAAAACAGAACCAAAAAAAAAGAACCTGAATCAGGACCACTTCTTCTCTCGGTATTGCATAACCCATTCAAACTAGCGGCGGCGGGGCTAATCAATAGCCCCTCATCCCCCGTGAGCACGACCGACACGCTGTGAGGCTAAAAACCTGCTCTCGCTAGAGCAAAAATAACCCGAAAGCGAAATCTTATTGGGCCGTGAAATCCGGCTTCCTCAAAGTGCCGGAACTACGGCACCGGTAGCGGAAGAAACCAGAAGACATGAAAAGGATGGAAAGATGCCCCGGGTGGGGCATCTCATTCATAAAACCCAGCAGCTCGGTGTTCCTGCGCTCTAGGCCACCGCCATCCTTCAAACGGATCAGCGGAGTTCTTTCCTCATGGCTCGGTTTGGTGCACCGCAGGGGCTAAATTCCTCAACAACAACAACAGCCAAATAGCTTAGTTTAAAAACTTTTTGGACAATTTCTAAAAGAAAAAAATGAGAAATTTGGGCAGGAGACTGTTGGCAGACCCGGTTGGAGGGGACGTTAGCCGCGATGGACGGAGGAAGCAGCTGTCGCACAACACAGGAGGAAGGGGACAACTCCTCCTCCACAGCAGAGTTAGCTTTTAAATTAGCATTCTGAGGTGTGTTTAAAAATACACAGAGTGGCTGACAAAAAAAAAGATGCCGTCTGGAATCTCAGAGTCTGTTTCTATTCTCTTCAGCCCCAAAAACAAACCTTCCTCATAAATCCTCCAGAACAAACCCAGCCTGGTGATTTTGGCTTTGCTATATTTGCTCATCTCCGTTAGCTTGATTCTGAATTAAAAGCCGTGAAAACGTGACTATGGTGTTCTCCGCGCAGCAAAGGCAACCTTTGACTTTTGCCAGAACGTCAGCATCGTCATGGCAACCCTACCCTCCTCTTTAAGCCAAGGCTGACATTTGTGCCAAACAAACAAACAAAAAAAAAAAACCCCACGAATAGATGCGACTTGAAGACACTCGGCTTTGCGTGGCGACCTGGATGCGCGACGCCTCTGGGCACAACAGAAGAAGAGAAGGACGCAGCGTGCCTGGAGACCCGGGGCCTCACCGGCGTCTCAGCCGTGCAGGCGGCAGCATCTCAGGTTAGCAACGCTGCTTCTGCCTCTGTTGTACCTGCAGCACTTACAGGCTCAAGGGACAGTATTTCCTGTCTGTGCATGCATTGTTGCAAGAAAATTTTAAATGAATGATTGTGATCAGTCATCCTAAAAAAAAAAAAAAAAAAAACACCCGAAAACAGACACAGCTTCCTGTCGCGTTTGTTCCGCCCATTTCCTGTTTCCTTCCGACGTGCCACGCTACTCTGCGTGCCGCGCGGTCTTTGCGGGCGGGAAATGTTGCCAGTTATGGTCGCGATGGGCCCCTGCGATGGGAGACCTTCAACTGCTGCAGAGATGGCGCAACTTTACAAAAGTAAACATCTTGGATTAGCTGCCATGTAGCGATTAAACTGCTAATATAAATGCTGAGGACACATCAATCAAAATAGTTTGGTAAAACACACACACACACACACACGCACGCACAGACGCTTCACACACTTCCTTGAACAGCTTTTGGTTGTGCTAGCGCCGCACGCGTGGCGTACATCTCCTAATGGAACCAGGGCCTCCCCCCACTAAAGCCAGTAGCTCAGAGGATTAGCATCTCTGCTGAAGCGTGTAATAACCAAAAGGTCACAACATCATCATAACTCAACAAACCATAATCTGTCGCCGCCTCTCTAATGGCTTTTTAAAGCGTGTCGAAGCCTGAATTGTTGCCACCGTCACTCTGTTTTGTTTAGTTTTTGTTTTTTTTTTTAATAAAAATGAACGTCCCATCCGCTAACCATTGTTAGCTTCATCCCCAGCTGGGTTGCGCTAGCCTAGATTGAGACATGCACCCCCGAGAAGGTTGGGGGTTGAATTGCAGCTATTTTTACTCGCCCTACTTGAAATAAAATGGCTCAGAAACTTTGAGAGGGAAGTCAGAAAATGAGATTCTGGTAGGAAGAAAAAAAGCAAATAATTAATAAATAAATGTGCGGCAAAGTTAAATGGAACTCAGAGAGAGCGGACACTTCACTGGAGAGCTGTTTGCGATGAGGAGGGTAACAGGCTACCCAGCAGGCACCTCTCCGTTTCCGCCGGCAACGGGAGGCTTTACTGGGCTGCGGCGGAAGGATGGATGGATCTCATCAAACCATCTGTGGCCGCCCCCAACCTGGTGGCCAGGCTGCACCATTCCCTTTGGACGCCTGCGCTCCTCTTATTGAGCCATAAGTCAGAAGAAAAGCCAAGCGTCGTCGTCATCATCACACACACACACACACACACACACACACACACACACACACACAGAGGCCTGGTGTGAAGCCAGTCTGTGTAGGTGCTGTGAAAGGATTCAGTCACTCGGTGGATCAGCCATCGACTCGCTGTGACTGGCACAAGTATGTGGGGAACAAAGGGGCCAGTGTGGCCGTCACGCTCGCGCTCATTCCACTGGGCCTTGGCTCTGCCAGCTGTCCTCCTGACCCCTCCCACAGCTGCGGCTACACGTCTCGCTAAGCTTCCTTCTCCGCCGGCTAAACTTGCCCTCTGGAGGCGCTCCGGGCTCCGCCTTTAGCGCCCTTCCCTACCGGGTGACACCTTGCCTCCACCATCCTGCCTGGCTGCACCGGCGGAGGCAGGGTGTCACGCGGCGGCGGCGCCGACAGCTTGTCATTATCACGTCGCTGCACACAGCCACAACACGCCGGCTCGCGCCAGCGCCAGGGAGGCCGCAGGAGGAGGCGCTTGAAGCCCACTTTCTGCTCTCTGGCTGCCTTCTTGACTCGAGCCGCGCAGAGCGCCGCTCGTCGTTATTGTCCGGCTCTCGCCGTCACGCCCTTTTCACCACGGCGACGCCCGGCTCAGCCGTCCGCTGCCTGGCCTCCTAATCCCTCCTTTGGGGCTTTGACTTTTCAGAGCCTTTATTATTTATTCCCCAAAGGTCTTTTTTTGAAAACATATGCTAGCCAATGCCACCAACACCACCACCCTCACCACCCCCCCGGCCATCTCGACCTCCGGCGACTCCCAACTCATCCGGCGGGGGCCGTGGCCCTCAAAATAAGCAGTGGCTGGCCCCGTATGACATGCTGGTTGAAGCTTCGTCCGTCGGGGGGGTAAGTCAGAGGGTGGGTGGGGCTTAGAAGTGGGTGGGGCTTTCCTATCCTTGCTCACTGGTAATGAATGGAAGCCACAGTAAAACAAACCGGCTCTGGTGGCTGGACGATGATGTAATACCCTGATGCACCCAGCCGCCACCCCCACCCAGCCCCCACCCTAGGCATGTCTCACTCATCCCTGCTAGCAGCTAACGGGTGACACGTGCGGAGAGGAAAACACCAATTTGGGGAAAAGGGCGTCAACCCCTTGCATCCCGTTGCTCCGCTGTCATCGGAAAAATGCCGTTAGCAAACCAGGAGCAGGAAAATGCAGTCGCACAAGTTGCAATCGCGCAAAGATACGACCCCCCCCTCCCCCCCGGGCGCCACTTCTGGACAACAAAAGGACGGACGCGGCAACGCGGCCCCGTTTAACCGGGCCAGAAAGTCACCACCTGACTACCCCCGACACAGCTGGGAGACGGGGGGACCGTGGGGGGGGAGGCAGTCCCTGACATGACTCATTGACAGGAAGTGGAAAAGACCGCTGTGGCTAGCTCAGAACAGCCGCGTGCAAGTGTCCAGCCCCCAGTTTGTGGTTTTTCAACTTTAAAAAGGCACAAACCAAACGGGGCCCTCAGGCCTCACCGGTCGCTCCTGCCAACCTCCAGACGAGACTCTGGTGGCTCCTAAAATACACCAATAAATTACCGCGACCGCAACAGGCGCGCAGGTCGCCAATGGAGGATGGGAGGCGTTGCCAGGGTGGCAGCGCGATGATGGTTCCCGAGTGAGGGCCAACCAAAACACCAAGCAGGCCGCTGCTGGAGTCTGGCACAGGTCAACCTTTTCCAGATGCCCTTCGGAGGACCGCAGCACCTGGGCGGCGTGTGGGCGGCGAGGGGCCGGCGAGCGCCACCGTCAGGGCGGAGCAAACATGGCGTGAATGAGAGAGACAGCAGAGAAGCTAGTCATGCTGGCTTCTTTACAGGAAGCTCCCTCGTTTCTCAAAGGTTTTCCGTTCCATCTGAGGTCTGCGGTTTCTCCGTCAGGGGGCGCTGGTTAGGCGGCCTTTGGCTCCTCCTCCTCTCTCTCGGCAGGGGTGACAGAATGGGCTCAGATCCTCAATCTCACCTCCTGCATTAATTATGCAGCACGTTTAGCGACAGGTTGTTGCGAGACCCCCCCCGCCACCACCGCGCCCCCGCTTCCGCCGCGCCTGTGCACGCCGACAAAACGGAAAGAACAAAAAACAACAACCAGGAACCAACCAGCATTAAAAACAACACTAACTGCGACACGGCGAAATTTGATAGCTTTGGTCCCGTCTAACCTCTCCGCCACTTTATCCGGCAACAAGAAAAACAAGGACTACGCTGGGAGCGCAACTCCCAATCCGACCTTCTGGAAGCCGACGCGGTTCAGCTAGAGAAGCTGTAAACCGTCCCCGCGACGCCGAGCGCCAGGCCTCGCAGAGATCCCTGCCCAGCCGGGGCCGACATCAAACGGGGAACTCATTACCACATCAGACGAGAATAAGAAGGAAGCAACAGCTAAATATACACCCGGAGTCGACCGCGCTATTTGGGACAAGCCGTGTGGAAAACGAGGGCGACTCCGCCGGCTCACATTCAACCCATGTCAGTCCGATCCGAGCCTAAGGATTTCACACGTAATGGGTGATGGATGGATGGATGGATGGGTGGATGGGTGGATGGCATGCCCACCAAATGGTGAATCACAGCTAAAATTAGCTACCTGTTGTTTAAAATGCATCAGCCGCACTGGAACAGGAGAGTTGCAACAACGCAAGAGAAACACAGCTACAAGTCAAGATAGGCAAATGGCACCGGCTAGCATGCTCACGTGCACAGTGTAAGATCATCTCCTGGTTGTTTCTGGCAGGGATAGCTTAGGCTCTTAGCATAGGTTAGCTAGCCGCTGGTTCGCCTGGTCCAACTGTCGGAAGCACAAGTGACACAAAAACGCACAGGAAATGAGTTCCTTCCTGCTAACAAAGACACTCCTCACCTGCACGTGCACGTGCGCCCGTCTGACACCTTCACATCACACCGCCGGCGCCTACCTGCAGCTTTAATTAACTTATACAACAAGGAGCAATTAGGAGCAGCAACATCCAGAAGGATAGACAGGAGGACAGGAGGACAGGAGGACAGCAGGACAGGAGGACAGGAGGGGGGACGCAAAGGAGAGGTGGATCTTGGGATCCAGCCACCTTAGATGCTGGTAGAGAGGAACAGGCGGAAAACAGGCTGGTTGTTGATCAAACAGGCAAACATTTGCAGCCGGTGTGGATTTTTGGAGGAGAGCTGCTGGGATGTGAGCAGAGGAGGAGAGGAAGAGGAGGCGAAGAGCAGAGTGGAGCTGAAATGAGCGGAAAACGCAAATGTGAGCAGCGCGCTAATGAGCAACAGAGTAACAAGCAGAGGGGAGAGGCTGGAGGGGGAGGAGGAGGAGGAGGAGGGGAGGAAGATGCCAAGCAGTCAAACAGGCACTCAGAGGTCAACGAGGAAGGGAAGGAAGCCGCACCTCCGCCCATCTCCTCATTCCCCTCGTTTGGCTGCGTTATGTCAGATAAATACGTCTCCACTCAGGTCCTCAGAGGAACCAGACCTTCTCTGAGCGGAGGTCTGGAGGGTGACTGGGGGGGTCGTGGAGGACCGCCTGACTTCCAGGGGCAGCGGCGGCAATCCCTCCATCCGCTGCAGCCTCAAACAGACCCCAGACCTGGATGGAGGGACTTCTGTTTGGTTCCCGGACCTCCCGACCTTCCCCTCAGCGTTTCCGCTCCGCCCGCTGACCTTCGGACGGCCGACAGCCCCGGCAGCAACCGCGCATCAGCGGCAGAACGCAGCGAGCATGACCTCGGCTGTCCATCACCTTGGACAACCAGATAAGCGAATAAACGCAGAGGAGGGAAAAACACGAGGATGGGACAAGGTCTTTACCACAACCCGTCACCGGGGGGCGACAAAGACCCTTTGAACACTTTAAAGGGGGATGAAAGAGCTTTTAAGCCTCCACACACACACGCAGCAGGTCCATTTGGAACCGCTGGAGAACAGGTCTGCCGGAACCCGGACCCTCACGGATGGAAACCGTCTGGAGCGGAGCAGAAGCTGCAGCTGCCCGGGCCGCGGAGCGGGAGGCTGGGCACCAGCAGGGAGCGCAGCCGCAGCTCCGGAGCCCGTTCGGAAACTCTGAATTACAGGCTTTCTGGCTGGCGAAGGGAGGCTGCGTGGCTGTTTAGCCAGAACCCGCTGAATGACGTCCAGATGATTTAAAAAATTACCCTTTGGAAAAAATAAAAACACAGAACCGGATCCGGGTGGACGATCCAAAGACCTCCAGTCACGGCTCAATCGAAACCCCACGACAACAAGCAAACAGTCCAGGGTCAGAAGTTAATCTGCTGCCGCCACGGGTGGAAACGGCACTAAAATCACAGCGTGTCTGTGCCAAACTCACAAGCGGAGACGCGCTTTGCCCTGGCTGGAGCCCACGAAGAGTTAAAACCACTCTGGAATGTGTTGATGTCGTTTCTTGTCATCTCACGGAGGCGAAGATCCCACGGCTTCTCCCCCCCCTCCACGACCAAACACAGACTGACGCGGTGACCCGCACGCTGGGCTCACTTCCACGCAATTAACGCAGCTCTGTCATTAGCAGCGGGTGGAGGCTCCGAAAAACGCACCCGGTCGTCGGCGAAGCCCGCGGAGAGCCCGGCCGTGGCGCGGCGCGGCGTGGCTGGCCAAACTTACACGTCCGCAGCGCATCCGGCAACCTCTCCCCGGATCGGAACCAGAAGACTCAAGCCAACCCGAACACCGGAGCGCGATTCGTCTCCCAGCGTGCGCGCGAACGCGGAGCCTCAATGAGACGCGCACGTCGGTAAAACGCAACAATGAAACAAACGAAGACGATGCGTAAAAAAAACCCCAGCAGCAGCTCTCAGAAGTCCCCCAGCAGAGGCAGCGATCCGAGCCCGCGGCCGCGAACCGGCACCGAAGCGCGGCCGCGGGCGTCAAACCCCGGCAACATTACGCACAAACGAGCAGAGCGGAGCCGGGACCAACCTGCCGCGGAGACGGTGCCTGTTCCACTACTGCGCTGGATGTCTGGAGTTAGAGCGTGTGTGTGAGTGAGTGTGTGTGTGTGCTAGTGTGCGTCAGTGCGCACAGGCGCGCGTATCAGCCGCGGTAGCTGACGCGTCCACTTCCTCCTTTCTCCAGCCGGCTGCCGCGTTGGTGCCGCGCGCAGGACGCAGACGCGCCGCTTCGGCCACGCCATCCGCGGATTGGCTGACTGATCAATCAGCCGGCTGAACCGACTCTTCGCGTTTGACTTCTGGTGCTTCGGAAGGGGGCCGGGAAATGTCGAGTTGGTTGCACCCTCTTTATTTACATTTTCAGAGATTATGGGCCTTTTTTTAAAAAATCATTTATTTTTCTGAAAAAGTGAAATCCCACTTTGACTCTACTGCGGAAATGAACATTTATTAACTCCAGTTTCAAGTTCCTTATCAGGATTTTGACGAATGTGAGCAAAAACTCGCCAAATTCTACATTTTAAACTAATTTAAAATGAAGACATCTTATTTACTTTGTGTTTCTGACCTGTTGTCCAGGTATTAAAGTGCTTTTGGCTGCAGAATTTACTTAACTTTTCTTTTTGGGGGGGGGGGGGGGATTTTATTACAATAATGGAAAAAGAGTTTCTGGCAATGTTTTAACGTGAATGAAAGGAAGCCAAGTGTTTATCTGAACTTCACCTCCAGAAGGAGCAAACAGTGGGCAGCTGTTCAAGCGGGGGTAAATCCGGTCTGAACTTTGACCCCTGAGCCCCCCCACTGATGTCATACCTGCTGCCGAGGGCCTCAGAGGCGGCGCTGCGGTGGAACGAAGCTGGTGGTTTTCATCCACTTCTGCATCTGCTGAGTCACCGTCTGCCATGAATCAATAATAGAGTAAATAAACACACACACACACACACACACACAAACAAAACAAAAAAACATTTAGCATTAAAAGGGGCGCTTGTATGTCTAAAAGCAGTGAAAACTAGTTCTGGCCTGGGTCTGCCGGAGGGGGGACTCTGTCCCAGGTCCAGGTCCAGGAAGAACGTCGCGTCTCTGCTGACCAGAGTGTGTCGGCGCGGCTCCCTCAGCCCCCCCGCCCTCCGCTGGGGAGTCGTGGCCCTCCTCGGACAGACGGGGGACCGGCTCCGCTGACAGAGGGACACGGAACAAAAGGAAAAGCCCCTCCAGGCTTTTTTTTTGGTTCTGTAGGGGCGGTGGGCTCCTGGCCGATGGGAATCTGCTGGTTCCCCTTCGGTCTGTAATGGTCTCTCTGTCGGGGTCGTTAGAGACAGGGAATGTTTCCGCGGGAGACTTTCCTCCAGAACTTCCTGGTTTTACAGGACAAATCAGGCCTTCTCGGCCCCGGGGGGAGGGGTGTTTATTTCATCTGGAAGGCCAAGTGTCCTGTAACGTGTTTTCCTTGGAACATGTGACACTGTAATAAAAGGCTTCATCGGAAAAAAATACTAATTAAAAAAAAAGCCTTTATTCTCAGAGCAAAAAACAGATTTGCACATTCCTTCCTCAAACCAGTGCTCCCCCCCCCAAAGCAAATATTCCAAATACCTCTGCTCAGTAAACACATGCTCAAACACGCTTCCAGGACAGAATATCCGGACTGGAACCAGGAGGGGGCGTAGAACGGGATCGTCCGGATCACAGAGGGGTGGGGGGGGGGTTCGCAACCGGCATCTGCTGACTTCAACACTCTCGGCGCTTCAGGTGAGTTTTCCCATGCAAGCGAATGCGCTGGACACGTTTGGACCTCATCTACACAGGGGACGACATGCGGCGGCTCCGCGTGTGACCTACCGGCGCATTCACGCAAGTCGGAGGAGTCCGGGCGCTCAGTCCGAGGCCGAGCTGCTGCTGCTGCTTTTGGAGGACTTCTGCTTCCGCTTCTTTTTCCTCTTCTTCTTCTCCTTCTTCTTTTGCTCCTTCCTCTTCTTCCTTTTCTTTTTGTGGCGGCGAGCGGAGGAGGAGGAGGAGGAAGAAGAGGAGGAAGAGGTGGAGCTGTCCGAGTCGGACGAGGTGGTGTCCTGAAGCAGCTGCTGCAGCTGCAGGATCCTGTGGAACGCAAGTGGATAAAGACGTGAATGGGCGCGTGTGTGTGTGTGTGTGTGTGTGTGTGTGTGTGAAAAACAGAAAAACACGGTGACGGAGGCAGACAGTGGCGGTTGCCAAGCATCCGAAGGCCTTTGTGTTTAAATGACGGGTTGGCCGCGGACAGATTCTGACTATCAGTAATTACCGGCCGGTTCCTGTCAAAACCTCAGGTGTGTTTTCTGTTGCCGTACTTTGAATTCTCCCAGAAACACACATGGAAAATAACCACCACCTGAACACTAGCACTTTACCGAGCGCGGCGAACGTGGCTGGGGCTCGTTTTTAAGCCCTCGGTAGGGGAATATTCGGCGTTTTCTGGAGGAAAGGGCGAGATTTGTTGTGAGCAGCGCTAAATGGCTCAGTAAACCCTGAACGGTGCAGATTCCTCAACTTTTTACCCTCAGGCTGCATCCATGGACTCTGTGTGTGTGTGTGTGAAGTGACGAAGTCACGAACGTACCTGGTTTCTTTTTCGTTCCGCTTGTTCTCACGGATCAGGTCGTACATCGGGTCTTCGTGAGCCTTGAAGACAACACAAAGGTTTGCGTCAGCTTTCACACCCGCCGACGAGCCGCATCTCCACTCCAGTGCAACCGCCGCACCGGTTTTGCTGCAGTCAGCGTTTTCAAACCCTGGGTGTAGGTTTGAAGGTAGGGCCCGGCTGCGTTTATGGTAATGACTGCAGAGGCTGCGAGCCCCCGCTCCGGGAGTTGTTCCATTCTGGTCACACCGAGGGAAGAAACCTCAGTGTAAACTAAAGATGGCCGACTCTATTTCCAACGTCAACAGAAGGTCGCAGGGGGAAATTTATCGCCGCCACGGATCCTGGACGTTGTCCTCACGGGACATCCAGCGCTTCCACTCCAGACTGTCATCGGATAGCTAAACAAACACGGGTGGGCTCGCTCTTCGCGGCCACCTCCAACACTCACCACCCTGAACTGCTCCAGTTTCTGGTTGCCTTTGATGAAGAAAGGACACTCCCTGTCTCCCGTCCTGTGGCCGTAGCGTTTACATCTCCAACCTGCGGGAAGGCAAATATCAGTCTCAGAGAAAGCCAAAATATCCAGAATTCACAATTCAAACAGGGAAATTTGTTTCGATCCTTTCGGGGGGACACATTCTACTGCTACAGGCAGCTTGTGGACAGAGCACATGTGGATCGGTGTGCCAGTGTCGCCGCCTTCACAAAAAACAGTGGGACGAAGTCATAAACAGGCACAGAAAATAATAACGGTCAAAGGCAGAAGGTGGCCCCAGTAAACACCGGTCTGTAAACCTCAGAGAAGAGTCGGACAGCGAGCACAAACAAGACGGCGGCTGGCGTGGGAGAACTGTCTCGGGGGAACGAAGGCAGCACAATCACCTTGAGGAGGAATAAACACACCGTCTCACCGAGATGCCTGAAATGTTTCTGAGCTAGGTGTTTCAAACCTGCATCAGCAACTCCTTCTATCAATTCGAACCCTGATTATCAGTGAAAAAGTGCCTGGAAACGGATCAGAAACCAAAGCGAGCCCTCCCGACTCACTTTGAAAGCCGTACGATCGATACTTTGACTGAATTCGGTGGATTCTGGTGCGTCCCGTAGGTGCTACTCACACTGCATCACCTTCACCTCCTTGCCCAGGGGCATCCACAGCCCCTTGGTGGGGGCTTGTGCCAGGAACCTCCTGGCGTCTTCGTTCCCAGGTTCAGCAGGAATACAGTCCTCTGGCTTCTCCTCATGCTCCTGACGCCGAACCAACCACAGCCTGGCGTTAACCCCTCGTCTTTCTAAGCACATGTTTGAGTTCAGAACGGTACCTTTATGAGTCCTGGAGGTGGTTTCTCGTAGCTGCATGACAAGACATATTATGACGTTAGGTTTTTGTCAAGCTGCAAAATAAACGACTTCTAAACTCGGCTGCTGTTTGTTCCCGGATAGATCAGAAGACCAGGCGAGCGTTGCACATGTACAAATCATTTACAAGTTTGCAAGGGTTATTACTTACAAAGTCTCCACGTGTTTGATTTTCTGGACTTCTTGGTTGCGTTTTTCGGTGTCTACGTGACGTTTGTCCAAATCTTGTTTGGATGTCTTGTGTTTTTTGTAGTCGCCCCTGTCCTCCCTTTCTCTGGTTCTTTTTCTGTCCGACATTATCTTATTTAAATAGGCAGCGAGTTTCTCCAGTAATGAAACCAGTAATATAACATCGAAGTCTGCAATTACTGGTGTAAAAAAGTAAAGGTAGCAATTAAGCTAACCAACAGCTAACATAGCAACTACTTCTGTGGTGTCGCTCTACTTCCTATAGGTTACAGTTCAGCGCCACCCCCGGGGCACAACGAGTACTACACCTTGTCCTGTCCAACGTTTTCCACAAAAAACGTCTAATTTTTATCTATAGGAGATTTTATGACATTTTTAAGAGTAAAATTTTGTAAATTTTTCGGACATATTTTTTCAAACAAATTTGCTGATTAATACTTAATTAGTACCTAAAACTATGGCGTTTGTCTTTTTCATTCTGAGATATTTGCATTGCAGAATATTGGAAACAAAAACTCATAAAACAGTTTGACAGATTGAAAAAATTGTTTTTATTTAGCTATTGGTTAGAAAGCAAAGTTAATACAAATGAGGTATTTCAGCATTAATACAACAGCGAGCTATTGGGGAACTAGCTGGTGAGTAGAAAACTCAAGAAAGAAACATTTCAAAAAATGACTGGAAAGAAGACACAAAGTCTAAACATTGACTGTCTTAAGGTTTTAGGTATGTTTGCTCTTTCACTGTAAACAATAGCTGATGAGCCCAAGCTTAGATGATAAATTCGGCTGTGCATACATATAAAACACTAATTAAGTGTGTTTAATTTATCCAAAAACATTACAAACGCATTCACACAATTACATCTCCATACTGTAGAGCGCTAACGCAAAATCCCAATAAATTTTTAGCAAAATGTACACATATACATTTTAAAAGAAAGAAATCTTTTTAAACAACTGGAGATATTCTTAAGTCGACCAGCGCGTCTGGCCGGTTTAACCTTCCCTTTATTACCGTCACGCGTGGGGAGAGGACAGGAGCCGGGGGCAGCTCAGTCTGCATCCCGGCTGAGCAGAAGCACCTGGCTCCAGGACACCAGTAGCACCGTTTCAAACAGCTCAGCAACAACTGTGTTGACAGGCCAAACTGTAAGCCACCCTCACTGCCATGGAGACTGGGGGGACGTTCCCACACTCGCCCTGACCGGAGCGGCAAACAGGCTTACAACACGGCCCTGACGCCTCGCCTGTTTGCGGGTAACGCCGAGAAAAGGTGCATCTGCAGGCCATCAAAGGGAGGACAGGAAATCTTTCAGGCCCCCCTTCTTGTTGTCTTGAGTATCATCTCGCATGAGGATCTTAGTGAGGCGCTGGACGACCCAGTTTTTAGTCTTGGAGGGGGGCTTGGAGGAAGATGAGCCGGAGCCTGGGGTGGAGGAGGAGGAGCTGGAGGGTCGGAGGGAGAGAAACAGATAGAGATAGAGAGAAAGATGTTTACTGTCAAGGAACGCTCACTTGTCTTTTTTGCAGACACGGCGTCCAGACAGGCAGCTGGAGCTGCTGATGCACAACAACTGCACTTGTGCAGAAGCGAACATGTCGCTGACACCTGCTCAGGACGCTTGCAGCTTAAATTGTAGCTCAGATATTTATACCACCTGCCCTTAAAAATAACTGACCGAGGTGTTTGGACGGGAGTCTTGTCTCTTCCGGGGGTCCGAGGGGTGTTGGACTTGGCTCTGCCGGTGGACTGAGGCGTCTTTGGGTGCTTGCTGGCGCTCCCCGGGGTGCTGAGGGACGCCATGAAGGCCCTGTTGCTCCCTTTGTGTCTGGATGTGACGTTGCAGGTGTGACAGGTGGCCATCTGGGAACCAGAAAGGAGCGCACGCATCAACACGACATCCGTTTTTTCACCGCTACTTTCACCGGGTCGCAGACGGCAGAATCAGCCCCGCCGCGCTGGCGTGCCCTGCTGAGGTCAGACACGTGGCTGACGTATGCGGTGGTTTACAACGAGGCCGGGGCGGCGAGGGGAGGTCGCAAACGTGGATGATTCACAGCTGAGGTTTTTCCCGTCAGCTCTGCCAAACATCCCAGGGATTTATGGTACAGACAGGAAAATACCTGGATTAGATAAAGTGAGACGGGAAACAGTGACCTGGTTTATTAGCAGGCGGGGGAGAGGGGGGGCTGTTGCTAGGCAGCGTTGCCTATTCATGGTATGGATTCTATAAGAGTCCACAGCCAACTTTTAGTGAGGTTCTACGGACCTTTTTCTTTTTGTAAAATAAGATTGTGAAGCAGAGTTACGGCCTCTCGGAGCCCCCAGGAGGCGTTCCAAACACCCCAGATGCTAGAAAAGGCTGAAGTTTTCAAACGCACGCGAGCGTTACAACATCCAGATGCTGCGTCGGCGGACCCCCGCCGGTGGAGACGGGTCCCTGGTGCTGTCTCAGGCAGCACGTGCGCTCTAGAAACCCCAGCCTCTCGCCAGAATTCAACACGCAACCTCCAAAAGAGCCGAACCGTCGGCACCCACCGAATTCCTGAACTCACCGACACGAAGGCGGCCATAGCGGACTCTGGCGGGCGTCTGCTGGAGGCTCCGGTTTCTGAAGGCACCTGGTGGCTCTGTCCTGCCTGCGAGTCCACTCCGTTGGAGTGTGTGTGTGTGTTGACTCCGTGGAGCCCGGCGCGTTCAGCTTTATACACACACCAACACGCACACACACAGAGCCTGGCAGCTCACACACACACACGCCCATCCTGACACGGGGGCGTGGCTGAAACCGGACTGACCAATTACACCCTGACTGGGGTCGACCCGGGACTGGAACGGGGGTCAATCTGCAAATCACCATTTTTTTAAAAAGCGATCTAACCGAATGCAGGAATGTTGCACGTGTTCCAGGGGGAAAAGGCAGATTTAGAACTTCTTCTAGGAACAATCACTATTTTTCGGGGCTTTTTACGATGCAGAAAAACTAGACTGAAGAAATCAGAAACTCGTGGACAACAGGACAGATTTAGGAGCTGTGTGTGTGTGTGTGTGTGTGTGTTTAGACTGTGTGTGGAGGACAGGGTGCCTGGAGAAAACCCACACTAGCCCAAACGCCATCTTGCAAGGGGACCACTCAGCAGGGGGCGTCCCTGCGTGCGGAGACGACAGCTTTGATTTATTTCTGGGCCTCCGCTCGAACGGGAATCGAATGTTTTGGAAAAGACTAAAAAACCTGGCCCAGCTGACGGAGGAGGAGAATCAGGCTAACCTGAAATGAAACCCAGGCCCTCACGTGTCAGCGTCCAATTTGACCTAATCCTCAGACGTGCGCGTGTGCACGTGAACCTGTGCCACGGGGAGATCTGATGTCCCCGACGCTGAGCTGTTGATCCTGGTCCGTGACCCCTGCAGCCTACAGGAACTTCAAGATGAGAGCGGGATAACCGACCACACACGCAGATGGCGGGGCGTTATCAAAGGATCCCGACATTTTAATCATGGAATTTTGCTCCGATACCCTGATGACCTACCGCTATCCGTGAACCCATGTGTCCGCCACGGAGACGCTTAACCGTGATCCGGTCACGTTCCCTATATCACAGCGGTTTAGCGGCTGCGCTGAGGTGGAATGTCGGCGACCAAACGCTGGTTTAGGTCTCCTTTGCGGCGTCACGAGGGCTGATTAAACCAGCGGAGCGTCTTTACATCTGGAATCCTGCTCCACACGTGGATTTGATGGCGTAGCGGGATATGACTCCTCTCCGTACCGCAGTTTCCTGAGTATTTAGGGGGCAAACGTCATGTGACACACCAACCACCAACACACACGCCCAGATGAATCGACTGAGCAGATGGAATGTTGTGTCTAATATTAACCCGCCGCTCCATAAATACCTGTTTCTGTCTTTCTCTGCTCAGCCAGAGGTCGACGGCGGGTTCGTACGTTTGACCGAAGCGGCGCGAAGCCGCCCAGGAAGGCAGAGCGAGCCGGTGATGGAGTATCCGCGCCTAAATGCACAATTTCCAAAGCGGGGACAGAGTTTTTTTAAATTGCGCATGCTCATGAGCCTAAAAATCTGTGTCATTTGCGAGCAGATCAATAAAACACGATTAGGCCGAAAAGCAGAGGAGGCCAGAGGAGGGATCGATACGGGCCCTGGTGAACACACCAGCGGCCACTCTGAATAAAGAGCCGCGGCACGTGGCTGTTAAAAACCCGAGTTAGGCATTTTTCTCCATTTTTCCCTGCCGCTGTCGACGCCGATAAAGGCAGCAATGCATTTAGCGTCGCGCTCCGGAAAAGAGCCGGAGAAAAGGTCGCCTCCGAGGGCTATTCAAGCTTCAAATGGCGGTTTTCCCCCGCGGCTCCGACAACAACATTACAAAATAAAAGACGAGCAACAAAATAAGAGATGATAGGCTTTCTGAAAGGGGATTTTAACTGCTGCTCTCACAACACAAGAGAAAATGGGCCAAACGTGCGCTAATACCTCCAGGAAGAAGCGCCACGACCCGTGTTTGTGTCCAGGTCTGAGACGAGATCAACACATCAGACATATTCTATGGCATTTTGGATAAACCATCAACAAAAAGAGCATGGCATCACAGCAGACCTCTGATTGGCTGGCAGACGCTGGCTCAGGCTCCCTTACAACAACAACAAGACTAGGGTAAAAATGGACGGGACTGCTTTGATCCGGCTGTAGAGATGCAGACTAGGTTTCAAATAGTCGGCCGGACGACGACCCGCCGCCACGCGGCCTCGGGTCGCCCTTTCACACCTCGGCCAAAGAGGCTGCGATGCCGAATGACATCATCGCCACGCGGAGGAGGCGGTTACGGCGAGGCAACGTTTGCCGGTCAGAAAGGCTCTTTGGTTTTCCTGGACGGCTGAGATCATCCGAGGTTTCCCGGCTGGCGCGGCCCCCCACCACACCTGTCCATCTCTCCTCGTCTGTTTACATACTCCACATGCCTGGGCGCAGACCCGGTTGAAAACTCCCGCGCACGTGAAACGTGAGCGGCTTACTGGCGCGCGTCTACAAAGGAAAAGGCCGCCTGTTGGTGCTGCAGATCAAATGAGGGGCCCCGTTAGCGAGGCCGTTGGCGCTCCCGGAGGGTGACCCCCGTCATCGTGAGGGAGTTGGTGATGGAGGGGAGAGACTGGAATAACGGAGGAGGAGGTCACGTAGATGGGTTCAAGGTAACACAAAGGGGGTGAGGGTGGGGTCAAGGACAGGCTGGTGTTTTCCATCCTTTATCTAGAAGAGCAGTAATATCTCCTCTTCCAGATAATATCTCCTCTCCGAGTCGGCCTTTTAGGGGCCTCTGGTGCCTCTTCTGCAGGGCCCTGATCCAGGCCGTCTCTCGTTGTTAGGCAACCTGCACAAACGTCTAAAACCCAACACCGCCCAGTGGAGCAACAAGGATCCCCAAGTTCCCTTGAAGGCATCGTCGACGCCCATGCCAGACAAGGAAACGTGGTGGGGAAATGGGGAAACAGAAGGAATTGTGAAGAAATCGGGGCAGCAGAAACAATGAATAGGCTGGTGGGTTTAGGTAGGAGACAACAGCCTGGCCTGTAAACCGTCTGAAGCGGCTCTCAGCCCGTGAGCGGTTTTGACGCCTAAAAACTAGAACGCGTCTGCAAAGGCTCAGCGGTGATGATAATAGACTTACGCAACAGCAGGCCTGGCCGATTTCAGCCTGTTTGCAGGGCTGCAGCCGGACTAACAATGAGACAGACGGGAATATCGCGTACCCGGCTATAACTCTCTAGTTTTGTCACACAGAAACTCACCAATAAAATGATGAAATGCTAACACGGTGAGCAACAGGCACGCTGCCGATGCAAAAATAGAACAGCGCATCACACACTGCTACAGAGTCAATTAGCCTGATGTCCCAGGTGTCACAGGTCAGGGAACACGCCGCAGGGTCTATTTGGTGCCGTTTGGGCTGAAGAGCTCATTAACAGTAAACAACGTGTTATTTTTTTTAAGATACTTGATATATTTGAAAGAAATGGGCAGCGATAACCAGAAGAAGTACCTACTGAAATCCCCCGTCTCAAGGTCTTCATCTCCACCCAAAACCCAGATTGATTAATGATCGACAACATGCTGCCAGGGCTGAAGCAAAGCAGGAGGTCATCAGGGCCTGGTGCTGAGCTCGGGCCTCCGCCAGGCCGTGGGCTCTGCTCCTCATCACGTCCTCGTCGGGCTAAAAAGCGAGGAGGTCCAGCCTCCCCGCTCTGCCTGGCCTGTTTTCGCCCTCTGCATTTGCAGGGTGTCGCCTCGCTATCCCCCCAGGCTCATCTGGCTTCTCTGGCTGGACGCCTTCCACCTTCAAGCTCCAGGCGGTGGTGTGTGTGTGTGTGTGTGTGTGTGTGTGTGAGCGTCTGTGAGTAGATTTAAAATGCGTCTCCGAACGGCATTTCTGCGTAAACTAACAGTTGAAACGTGACAAAATAGAGAAGGGGCGGCGCTTCAGGGCCTAACGCACACGCGCAGACACACACACACACACACACTAGCCTGTCATACTCTCCCAGTAGGGACCTCTGAGTGTGTTTTTAGTTCATTTACTGTTATTATCCAGACTACAAAGAGAAAAACCCTTTAAACAATGCTGCAACTCCAGCACCTCGCCGCTCCTTTGCTCCGTCTGTCCTCCATCCCAGCATCGCATCGCTCTGTTTTCCTCTCCTCTGTTCTCCACCGGTTTGCGCTAGCCTAGCTCCCCGACTCAGAAAAAAACATGCCGGCTCATGAAACGAATCCCACCCAACGGTAATGAGGCCGCGGCGTTTTTCAGCCCGTTCGCCCTTCATTAGACTCAGATCAGATCGGCAGAGAAGCAATTCTCTGCTTTCCTATCACTGCTCGCTGGAGTGCAAGTGCGAGTGTGTGTGTGTGTGTTTCCTCATCTAAATAAGCTTATCAGCGCAGAGCCAATATAGGCTTGCTAATTTGCCCTTGCTTTTTGCTGGAGGACTGAAAAAAGGCAGCTATCTGGTGAGGAAACAACTGACAAGCTGTGAGTTTTGAGTTTGACGAGTTGGAAAGATGTCATTTTAACGGCAAAATGAAAGAGAAAGGTGTAAAAAAGATGGAATCTTACACTTTTTTCCCCAAACAACTTAAATCATATATGATAAGTGACAAAAGAGGTGAAAGGATGGTAAATGTGTGTGTGTGTGTGTTGAGGGGAGGCGTGATGTCACCTCACCAGGGCTGATGAAGCTGTCTGGAAGCGGCGCAGCAGTTTTCTCTGCACCAGGCTGAGATGTTTGCCGCGGGCATTTCTGCGGAGGACGTTCTGCAAGCACGGCGAGGGGCGTGGCTTGGGCCTCAGGCGCATCCGGTGGTTGTCGGGCTGCAGCCACTGATAGCAGTGTGGGCAGACGGGCGTGGGGGCTGGCGAGGGGCTGGTCGATGCGGAGTTTGGCGGTCCTGAGGAAAACACAACTCCTGTTAGCAAGGATCCCTCAGCATTGACGTAAAAGTAGTTTATCAGGCTTTTACAAGCAACGTGCAAACGGCTCATTTAAAAACATGAAATACAGGGTTCCAGATTGAATTTCAGGTTAGGTTTTTCTAAAGAAAAGCATTCTGACAAATTAATAATAAACCACTAATTGGCACCACTAATTATCATAGCTGGCATGGTGTGTGTATCTGTGTGGTGTATCTGTGTGTGTGCGCAGTGCATCAGTCTGCACACACACACACACTGGCCGACTTAATTTGAAGCTTTAAAAAGGTTTCTCAACCTTGGAAATGCAGTTTCTCCTGCGTAAACATGTATTTTACCTTTCAGGGCTATTAGACGAGCGATAAACAAAAGGAAAACAACAAAAATACGTGATGATACAAACAGGAAAGTGGAAGGTTTTAAGGGTGTACAGCAGTAATTTTACCTTTGGATGTCTCGGACCACTGCCTGGAGGGACAGAGAGACAGAATTAATTTGATATATTTACATATGTGTCAAATCATCATGGAGTTATGATGGTTAATGAGGGATGTTAATGTTAATGTGGATTAGTTCCAAGCTTATTCTATTATGATATTTATATAAAAAGGCTCAAGCCTGTGTTAGAGTGGCTCTCTCGTGATAATAACTATTAACATCCGAGCTTTTTCCCAAATGTTTAATTCAGCATGAGGCCAACGAGCGCGCTAACAAATATGCTAGCAGCTGCAGGAAACTTCACATAAAAAGCAAACAGATCTCTTCCGAACAACGAAAGGCAGCCATCCAAACCACTTAACGCCACCATTCCCGCTGGGTCGGGGAGCTTTGAGGACGGTTTTTCGGCTTCTACCGCTGGAACGCTCGCCGTGGGCTAGCCGCGCAAACATTTTAACTAACTCCAGCTAACTGACTCCCACTAAAATTAGTCCCAGGATGTAATCAATGGAGGGACATTTCCTGCCCCCCCCTCTTTTCTTTCATGATCAGCCTCATGAGAGATGATTCAAGGAGCTCTGACAAGGATGGATCCGTCACCACACACATTCCTCCCATTCCCGCGCGCTGTCACACTGAAACGAATCCGTTCTCCGACGGGTGCAGATCCCGATCCCCACCGCTGATGACTCAAGGCTTCCCGCTGCGCTCGCAGCTCTCCGCAAAGACCGCAGCGCTAATCCTATTAGCATACTTGGCATGCATCTCCTTTTAAGCGCACACTTAGCTCTGGTGATCTGGTGAAGATATGAGCCGGGAGAAACAGACATCTGTGTCCATTTAAGACGTGGAAAAAAAGATGCTAAATATAAAGATGCTGCTTCTCGGAGCAGACTGGAGCTGTCATCATCGACAATGTGGCCGGAAATACAGATCCTGGTATGTTATTGTGAACGGCTTTTGTTGAAAATCAAGGAAACTAACAGATGAAGCAGTGGTACAGGTGATCCCGGTTTGGTCGTGATGCTCATCAGCAAATCTCACAGGGTTCCCGACGGGACTATCGCTGCTACTCGCCGCTTCAAAACAACAGTTCAGAGGAACCGTCATCTGAAGGGTCAGGAGACAGTAACACAATAGCAGACAAATGTGCTGTTGCTTTCACACACACACACCCATCCATGAAACCAACACCGCTGTGACGCAGAGGCCAAAACCATAACAGGAGAGAGCGAAGCCATCGGAAACCCCCTGAAGAACAGAGAGTGACGGTTGCGGTCGGCTCTTCCTGAAAACATTATGGACTCCTGTTCTCTATTCGCCTGGATACTGAAGCGAAACTCTGCCCTTTCCATGTGGCCCGTGCCTCCACCCAGAGCCTGGAGGATCACCTTCTCCAATCAAACTAGCTCATCACATTTTTTCCCCCCGTGGCTGCTAATTTGGGTCTCGTCTGCCCCCCACCCCCCGCCTGGCTCCAGACCTTCTCATGGTTAAACATTTCCCTCTGCAGAGCTGGTCACTGTGGTCAAATCGTTCCCTATAACTACAACCCACCGGAGCCAAGGAATCTGGGGAACGGCTCAAAATAATAAAGTGGTAGTAGTCGTGCACACATACACACACACACATATGCACCCATACATTTGTAAATGGACCCTGATTTTGGGCTTCGCTGTTAAATTTTATGTTATTATTTCTGTTCCCACAAATTTCCTGGCTCAGATGGAAGTGAAAACCAGCGAAAGGATGCAGGGACATGGACCAAACCCAACCAAAGCTCCAGCCCAATTAGCTCTCCTGTTACCACAAAAGCCGGACACTGGAATGACAAAAGATTCATCCCAAACAGATGACCAGGGAGGAGGGAAGACTGGAGTTCCCTGCTTCGGCTGCTGCCCCCTGTGACCTGACCTTGGGTTAGCGTAGTAGATTAGCGGATGAATGACAGATGACCACAAACTATCTTTTTTCATTTAGATGTCCACCCTGCTGCATAGGTTAGCATCAGCTTAACGCCACAGTGACAAACACACCGTAGCAACATAGATTGTGGTTAATTTGACCGTAAAAGAGTGGATCTCTCTCTCTACACGGTTGGACGCTCTTGCTCTATTCACACATGTACATTCAGGGTTCCAAAAAAAAGGCTGATTTTCTCTTTATTATTATCTATCAGTTTTTCTAATAAAAAGAAAAATACGCATCATTATTTTAAGCCGACTCTTCACCACCTCATCAAGAAAGCTTAAATACCACTTTTCTTTTCTTTCCAAGTTTGTAGCCTTTCTTTTGAATTATTGGAAGCAAGTTGTCGCAACACAGAGGGTAACAAATAAAACTGACGAAACTGCTCCACCTAGCGCCAGTAGTATAATATTACATAAATTGCCTAACAAAATGACCTGGCAGTGAAAACTGCAGATTAATGGTAAAATATTGAGAGGATTTCTTACAGGAGGTATCGTGATAGTTCCGGACAGGTATCCTTATAAAGCAACGAGGCGTCAAGTAAAAACGTCTTCGATTTATCTTGCTGGGAAGCTTTCATTTTTAAACAGGATAAACTAAAACTCTCACGTCCGACTCTAACCTTTTCTTGGATAATAATAATGTCAGACAAATTTAAAGCAAGTTCGCATGAGCTGACGAAAACCTTACAATAAATACTGGAACACTTATCTTGATAAAGCTAACACTGAGCTACAACATGCTAGCCATAGCCACTCAATCCCACGTGGGTCGCGGTGTTCTGACGTCATTCGCGGTGCACTCTGGGAAATAGAGTAACTTCAACAAAAAATGAGCAGTGCGATTTTTGGTTCTTCGTGTTTATTGTGTGTGTTTTTTAAGCTAATAATAATTATATTTAAAAAGATGCAAAGAGTTTGCGTTTAGTCAACATTAAAAACACTTTTCATACTTATTAACTTTGGATAATGGGTGAGAATCTGATTTTAAAAAATGTCTGCAGTCAATGATAAATATGCAATCAGAAATCTTTAAGTGAAATGATTTGCAATCCATCCAACAATAATAATTTTTTAAAATACTTAGGCTGAAACTGGGTAATAAGAGTCATCCTGGCGGGTGACAATTGCTGCGCATAAGGAGAACCAGATTTGACGACTCCGCATTAATCTATGCCACCCGACAATGATTTAACTCCCGACAGAATCAATTGATTTGGTAGCTAGAGATAGGAGGTAATGCAGCCTGGAGGAAAAAAAAAAACCTTTTTGAAATGAGATAATTCTAAGCAGGAGCGAGAGGAGGAGGCTGAGTGCGCATGCATGGATGCGTCGGCTAACCTTTGGACTGATACAAAGAAGGACACGGTATGGGCGCTATGCACACGAAGGACAACAAGACACAGGACACAGGTAACAGAGAGCTTCTGGAAACGTGGGCGACCTTGCTTGGCTGCGGCGACCGTAGATCTCCTGCTCATCGCCTCCGAGGACGGATCGTCGGTCGCGGCGCTTTTTACGCACGTTTGATCTTCACATTCCCGACGGTAGAGTCGCTTTTATTTACGGATGATAAACGTTTCAATCGATCACAAGGACAGATGCTTCTACATTTATAACATCAGAATTTCGAAATTTATATCAAACGCAATGTCTGCGACGCCACCCTTTGAGTTGGCACATCAATAATTCGTTGTTACTTTTTTTGAAGTTTGGCGCATTGTATAATTTATGCTGTCAAGTTGCAGCATGTTGGCTCAATGACGCTATATTTGCAGTCTGTTTGCATCATTAAGATTAAATCACAGTGAAAATTGTATATAGGCTAACTTTCTGCATCTTTGGATCCAGAAATTACATTTTGGTTATTTATAAAGCCTACCCTGGCTTATTTTCGTGGTTTATGAAAGAAGAGATGGGGTGTGACCAGACAGGGATATTAGATCACCAGGGCCAAGCAGAAACTGACGGAGTAAGCTAAAGTGAGAGGGATTGCTCTTCGCTGGGCCCCAGAGTCAATCTTCGCTTTATCAGGCGCTGTCAGGCAGGCACTTCCTCCCAGGACAGAAATAGGCAGGGCTGCTGGTGTGATGTGGTCCACGGAGGATACAGGCAGATGGGCGGTGGGGAAAAGGTGAATGCGACCCTCGTGACATCCTTTCTGCTGAATTCCTGAAGCACCAGGAGAAGGCTGGAGAGGTGGGGAGATGCGATCCCAGGCTGCACTGTGTGTGTGTGTGAGTGGACTGATTTTTCCATGCTGCATTCACTTAAAAGCTTTTTTTTTTTTTTTTTTTGTAGCTCTGCTCATCTCTGCCATCTGTTAATAACTGAGCCAAACCTTTGGTCTGAGGCCAGCAGGAGCCTCTGGGTGCTACAGAAAAACCCTCATAAAGGTGCAGCACCAGTGCTCCAGTCTTCAGAGGATGGGTGAACCTCTGGAAGAGAGTTTACCCAGTTGTGTGTGCGTTTGTGCTAAATCTGCTTCGGTCCGTCTTCCACCTTGGTGCTGATGGACGTTTGCGGCTGGATTCCACGCAGAAACTTCAGCCCAAACCTTTTGCGTGTGAAACAGGAATGTTCCTATAGGTTGAGGCTGCCGAACGCTCGCCCGTGTGCCAGACCCCCAACCGCAGCTTCTGCCAGATCTGCCTCCTGCCTCTTCTACACAACAAGCTCCGACAGCACAACAAGCACGTTTTTCCAAAGGTGACGGTTGTCGCGGTGAGTAGCCTTGATTGAGGCTTGTCGCCTTTTTATTTCCAGCATTTGGAGTCATTTCTTGCCCTGTGGAATCCATTTGCGGGAAGAGCTGAGTCACTGGAGTGCATGTGATCGGGAGCCAGGCATGTGTACGTCTCTATCACTCCTCCGTGCATCGGCGGGGTAATCTGTTTATTCGACCTTGTCACATGTTCCCTTTGTCGGCCTGTGAGGCGAAGCGGCAGAGGTGGGCTGCTGGGTTGGTTTGTTTTATTTATCGACATGGAACACGACTTTTTTTGGAACAAGGTTTGTCCTGTGTGAATGTGCGCCGTCGACGTGGCAACGGCGTGCATCACCAGGGTTGAGGAGAACAAAGGCGCCTGTTCTGTTTTGTTTTGGATCGGGACACCGGCATCTGCAGGAAACCGAGAACAGTGGCTCTTTCAGGGAAGGGCCGTGGCCGAGGAACCAGCCCGAGGCTCTTTCAAAGGTCCCCAGAGAATAACGGGGCCAGTCGGAGAAGAGCGCCACCTTCTTCTCATTTTTGTCCTCGTGGGAAATCAACCAGCACTTTGAGACATGCTGCCAAAAAGCGGATAAACTTTTTTTTTAATCGAATTTTTTTAGACGCTCTTTGAATTGGTATGCAGGGGAGTGAGTAAATATCCCAGCCTCGATCTTATCGCACCTGTCGCGCTGCTGCACAGCAGGAAATGTCATCTTCGATAATGCCAATTCAGGATAATTAAACAGTCAATTAAAGAAGCTCCCGCTGTCAAGTAGAAGTTTTCCACTTAAATATTGGCATTACTATATCTATATTCTTTTAAAATTCCAACATGACCAAAAAGCTGAAAAGTCCTCTCGACAAACGTCTACTTTCTTTGCGTTTACTTTGTTCCCTTGCCTCCTTCAGCTCCTTTCATCTGTCCTCCGAGCTTATGTCCCTGTAGTCTCAAATCTGGGTTGGACTCATTTTCATATAAAGAAAAAACGAACCGACGGAGCGAAACGTGTAGGAGCCTCGCCGTGAAAACCCATCTCGAGACGTTCTGCATGTTGTTTCACCAGCGAGGATGATTTCAGAGATCCACCCTGTCTGGAAACACACCTGATGGGAAGCAAATGTTGCAGGGACACAAAAGAAGAAGAGGAAGAAGAAAAAAACCCCACCAAAATGGCAGGTTCTTGCCTGTTGATGCTGCTCTGAGGGCATGTTGGTGAAGCCTTGGCATTTTCAGGCCTTTGTTTATGAGGCGCGCAGCTCAGAGTTCCCTCAGCGCTGACCTTTTCACGCAGAGCTCCTGGAGTAGAAAAGGAGAGTCTGACAGCGACTCTGGAAAATCGATGCGTTCTGCCCCTTTGATGATGAGCCATTTCCCCCCGTGAGACCCTTGGACAGCATTAGCGCCACTTTAGCGCACTTCATTCAGATCAGCGGTAATGGCGATAACCTGGAGTTTATCCTCAGCGGCGGCGGCTTCTGCCACTGACGACGCTGCGGAAAAAAAGGCAGATTTTTACTTTAGTGGACGGCTGCCTTGCTCCCCACAAGGTGAAAACGGCTATTTTCACCGTGCCGTTGATGGATGCCGCCTCCGCCGAGGTGCTTCTTCCTTTTGGCGGTCTCCGTCGCGCCCGCTTACCCCAGCCCATTTACATTCACTCCTCCATTCTATTCTAATTTTCCTCTCCTCCTATATATTTCTCCTGTCTCCTCCTGGATGTGCCGTGCAGGATCTATTGCGAATGACCCCCGGTCCTTCTCTCTCTCTCTCTCTCTCTCTCTCTCTCTCTCTCCTCCCCTCTTGTCTCCCTCAGCGCTGAGCCGTCGTCCTGAGCTGGAGGCGGCCGTCTGGCCGTGCCAGGGGCTGCAACACAGGACATGGGTCTTGCCTCTGCCCGCCGCTCGTGTCTTGTGTTGCAGCCAGTGGAACTGCCTGTCTGCCTCGGGCCCGCTGTGGGACCGAGCTCTCTGGACCGTGGACCGGATCCTGGTTTCCAAGGTCGAAAGGCAGCGGAGTAGGTTGAGGTATTGCCAGTTTGGCCTTTAATGGCATTACACCACCTTCTAAAAGTGTATTTGTCCTGCGGTTGCTCTTGAAAGATGACATTTAAATGCAAAGCCGGCAGCTCTGAGGATGACTGTTTTGAGATGGCACTGCAGTTCTGCGTCTGTGGAGTCACACACACTTTGCTCTGGGAGAAAAGGGCGTAAGGTGTGTGTGTGCTTTTCCCCTCCGTAGTCAAGAAAATGACTGAATTTCACAACAGGGATGTCACTTGATTGGAATGTCACTGCCTGTGTAGGTGCAAACACACACACACACACACACACACACACACACACGGGTTGAACTCAGGCCCGGCTGTGAATGCAGCTGGTCTGGCTGGACTCGGTTTACCCCAACTCGTCCCAGGTGCCTCAGATGCGTTGTGAAGGTTACATTATTTAAAGACACATTAGGACGTCGTCTGAAAGCAGCCGATTGAAAAATGACCCTGTAGCTGTTTAGATCAATGCCTCTGCTTCTGTTTAGTCTTTTTTTTTACCCAAAGTATAATAATGAAAGAGAACAACCCTTCTCTGCTCCACGCTTTTGCTTGACCGTCGAATGCACCAATTTCCAGTAATGTCTTCAGATCTTGCTTTATTTGACGCCCGGCTCGTATCCCATTGGTAATTGCCCCCCCGAAGCTACGATATTTGTGTTATAAAAAACCAGAAAATGAAAATCCCCCCTGAGTGCATCCACTGCTAACGACTGGATAATAAACCAGAATGTTGTCGTTGCAGATAGATGAGTATTTTCTCCACAATAAACCTCTTTTATGCTGGCCAGTCCAGTCTTTTGTTCTCTCTGGCACACATATCATATTTCCAGTCTCGATACTCAGTGGTATCAATTATTTCATCCAGCTTTTGGCAGGAAAGTCATCACGCATAATTCCCTGTACATCAAATTATTACTTCATAAAAAGGGTTTAGTTGCTCACGGTGGCCCTCTGCTGTAAAGTAGAACCTAAAGCCTGAGTCTGTGTTGTTCGTGGCACCAAATGGAAGGTTTGCCTCTTACGGATCTAAGGATTTGCCAAAAAGGACCTTTATTGCAGGTTTTGGACCTTCTTTGTGTGATAGGCTGTAGCAGCATGTATTTAATATTTATATTCTTCAGGTTGTTCAGCTCTCAGAGGAACTCTCAGAGATCACAGAGGAAGGGGATCTTTTGAGGAACTTTTACGATGACAGGAGTTTTTAAAAAGAGAAAGCAGAGAGGATGAGGTGGAGGAGGAAGCTGCTAAACTGGGAGAGGGGTTAGAGATTGGCAGCTAGAAGAGATAAAAAGAGAATGCTTTTTAAAGGAGACAAGAAATGCCAAATCAATGACACGAAAGCTCTTCCTCTGACAGCGCCGTGACTCTGATGGAAGGCCATGAAACGGTGCAGCAGAAGTTAGCTGTGGCTGCTCTTATCTCCGCTGGGTAACTGCTACTGCCGGCCAGGTTGTTGGGATGGTTTTAACCGAGGGTGAGAGCATATTTAAAGAGTTGCGCTGGAAAATCTACAAGTATTTAATTGGCTTTAGAGGGATAAGATGAAGGCACACGAGACATATAAAGTTAGAGAGACGATTCGCTGGAGAGTTTTCCGCCCACAAACAAGCACTCAGATATTTATCTGTCTTTGAATGTGCTCAGATTGTTGGACCGTCATTTTTAAAATGAACTAAATCACTTTAGTTGCAGTTCACAGATTTAAAAACAAGACAAAAACTCTGTTAGAGGAAGTTAACTTGAGCCTCTTTTAACAAGCTCAAGCAGTTTATGCAAAGTAAATAATGAACCGGGCTTTAGGCGTCACGCCTTCACCTGCTGGCGGAAGGAAACGGTTGTTCTTCACCATCTGTTCATCTCCTGTTCTGCTGGAGGGTTGCCATTCTCCTCCATGCTACTTCTGACAAGAGCCTGTCTCAGCTTAAGGGCTCAAAGCGAGCAGGGTGGAGAGGCGTGTGTGCGTTTTTTAGATCTGCGTGTGCATCAAGATAAGCAGGGAAAGGCGCAGCAAATATCTGCTGAAACGGCGCAGGGGCAAAAGAGGCGACAAAGTAGAGCATTAAAAGGCCGTCCCCATCCAGGGATGAATGGTACGCTGTGCCAAAAGACAGAGAAACGGGGGACGGCTTGAGTGATGTCCACCTCAAAAGAGGAGAATCTCCAGTGTCCTGCAGAAGCAGGTCAGTTCCAAAGAGACCCCCTCCCCCAACTCTCTTTGAGTCGCTGCTGAGTTATCGGCTGCCGAACTGCTGGTCAGACGCTATACAGATGCAACGTGAGATCCCACAGTCTGCTGACAGTGACAGGGAGTCACTTTTATGCTTCTGCATTGGTTCTGATGAGACGGGAGACCTTTGTTTTCCTGGATTTCCTATACATTGCGCGTGGGGAGGTGCAGAGGCCACCCAGGACACCCAGCAGGTGCTTTTTATAGCAGGTGATATTAAATCAGGCCGATGGAATGCTGCTTATTATCAGTGGACCGCAGTTTAAGCTTTGGCGTGCCAGTCGTGGCACATGGGCCAACGGTTGCCGACCCTTCAGGATAAAAAAATAAGACCATAAATCAAATACTCTGCACAGTCTGCTTGGGATTACCATAAATCAGGTAAACAGCAGTTAGAAAAAAATACAAAAATAGCTGTATGCCTGCTACAAAACTATAAAAAATGCTTTTTTTAACATCCTGTGCCTCTGTATTTTGATTAATTTTTGCTATTCAAGTTAAAGCCACATATATATATCAGTCAATTGTGTATTTATTGGGCTTGGTTTTCAGACCACAAGGGAGGTGTACCACCACACACGTAGTGGCCCATACGATGAACTGATATACATACGTATATACATATACGGTTGCACCATTTGATACTGATATCACTGTTATTGGTCCTAATCACTACTGTTTTACTGTAATTTTGTTATTTATACAAGGAAAATACTGACTTGTGGTATGTCTTTTATACAGTAAACAAGTCCATAAAGGAACTATGTAAATCAAGCTTGGTTTTTCTTTCTGTGTGTGTCCTAATAAAGGGAACTGTTCTCCTGTGTTTACCCCTGAAAAAAAACCCTTTTTCACTGCACTAAAACTACCAATTGATGTGACCTTGCTGACTGCATCCATTGCCTCTAAAAAGAACATCCACCATCCTGTTTTTTCCCCACCGCTGACTCTTTTTGACGTGCTGCTTTTTAATAAATCGGAGTGCCTATAAGTCAGAGGGGCGCGGTGATCACTATCGGAGTGGTATCATTACACAAAGCCCGGACGCGTAGCCTCATCCTCGGCAGCGGTGCGGTTCCCTCCGTCGGTTATCAGACTTCCTTTCAGTTAGAAATATGGCGCCTTCCCTCCAAACGAGGCCGATATGAACAAATCATTCCTCGAGCTGTCAAATCTGCAGGCTGTTGGCTCCCAAAATGACGTTCCTGAGGAAAGCAAACTAAACACCCTGGAAGTGAGGAAACCATTTAAAGAGAAGGTTATTAACGCCGTTTAATAGTTGTGCTGATTTCTCTTTCAAAGGAGCAGCTCTGGCTTCCCGCCTGGCACTCAGATCCTTCTTTCCCCCTCCGTTACCCTTTCTCTCCTCTCCCATGTCTGATGGAATCGTTTTCAGTGGATCCCCTTAGCTGGCGACGACCGACCCGCTGAGTGGGCCGACTGGAACCCTGACGACGAGCTCCCTCTCCTCCGACTTCCCCCACAGTCCTCTCCTTCTTGTCCTTCTCCTTCCCGACTCTGAGTTCCTAAGTCGACATTAGCTGCATGATCAAGTGGCTGCTGCTTTGTCAAGAAGACACACACACACACAAACACACACACTTGTCCTCATGAGGACTGGATTGAAGTCTTTTTTCACACGCCACCCACGTTCAGAGTGCAGGTCTATCCATCAGTAACCTTAACAAGCTGCTTCTACTGCAGAGACGACTAGCGCAGGAGAAATGGGAACCTAGTGTAGATGTTCTAAAAGGGACAGTCCTGATTTACATGCGTAGTGGGTCGCCTGACCCGTTTTTGACTTGCAAATACGGAGACCCGGAGCCTCTGATAGCTGTGTGGTTGACGCAGGCTCTACAGAGGATGTTGGAACTCAGTCCTTGAGGCTCATAATCCAATGGGTTTTGTGACCTCCCAGGTGAAAGCCCTTCTCTGCCCGAGAGGACCGAGCACCCGACTGGATCGGACCCTTTTAGTTTCTTGCTACTGGGCCGTTTTACCTCTCCCATTCCATTTACTTTTCTGTGGAATCAGGTTGAGCTCATTGGGCGTGTGTGTGTGACCTGTGGTGGACTAGTGACCTTGAACAAGAGAAAGATCTGACAAAAGAGAATCCCGGCATCATTCAGCTCCTATCAAAGTCATCAAAGCGACCCAACTTATAGTTTTAGCTTCGTTCACTGGTCTTCTTGCTCATCACTGAAGATCGTTGTGTCGATACAGAGAAACATGGGCCAGAATTCATCTTTGTTCAATTAAAGTGGCCCAGTCACGTGTTGGAACCAGCTGTTTCTTACAAGAGGAGAATAAGTGAATGCCAAACCATTGCTCTGACATCTTTGGGACATGTGAGCAAAGCTGAAAGTTACTGGACAGGTGGGGAGGTAGAAGTAATGGCAGCTTAAAATGGGGCTTTCGAAGTCAGAATTTGGGGCTTTTGCTTCATTAACTGTGGTGTAGGAAAACCGAAACGCCAAAACTGTGGTTTGCAGAGAAAACGCCACCTAACGCTTTCCCACAATCACTAGATGGCGCTATCTGCTTGAACTCTTCTGACTGAGCTTCCTGCCTGCAGCAGCAGGTCAAACGTTGACCTGTTCTTCAAATCCAGCCTGAATTATACTCTTCACGTCCGTCAAATGAGAGCGATCTCCACCAACTGCGGATTATCTTGCTCCTAAAGGCACCGAGGCTTACTCTGCTGCTGGGCATGACATGAGGAGGATCAGCTCACATCTACAAGAAACCCTGGGAAGACTCCCCTCTTGTTTGAGCACCAATTGCCTTTCATTTTAATCGCAGCGCGGCTGATCTGTACAAGAGGCCCTCTTGTCACTGTGGAAGCCAGAGATCCCCATCGGGGGGGAGGCTGGTCAGCCTTGCTGAGAGAAGTGTCAGTCAGTTTCAACTGAGGAGGAGGAGGAGGAGGAGGAGGAGGAGGACAACAGGAGGAGGAGAGGAGTGAGGGAATACAAGACGCTGGCAAGTTACCAAGTAGTGCAGGTGTCTGCCAACAACAGGCAGCGCCTGTGCACACTGTAGGCAAGTGTGGTCCGGCCCTGAGCAGGACCTGGGCTATGGAAAACAAACCAAGCCTATAATGGCAAACACACAGATAGAAAAGTGTGTGTGTGCTTGTGAGTGTGTGTGCGTGTGTGTGTGTGTTCCCCCCCCCTCAGAGAAGTGTCAGTCAGTTTCACCTGTGGGGACTCCCACACCAAAAAAAAAAAAAACAGGAGGAGGAGAGGAGTGAGGGAATAGAAGACGCTGGCAAGATACCAAGTAGTGCAGGTGTCTGCCAACACACAGGCAGCGCCTGTGCACACTGTAGGCAAGTGTGTTCCGCCCTGAGCAGGACCTGGGCTATGGGAGACAAACCACGCCTAGAATGGCAAACACACAGATAGAAAGTGTGTGTGTGTTGTGGTGTGTGGTGAAAAAGGGAAAAAAAAAAGAGAGAGAGAGAGAGAGACAGACAGACAGACCATAAATGCACCCTTTCTTGCAAACATGGAGAGTTTTAAGATATTTTGTAACCTTAAATGCACCACCACTTCATAAAACACAGAATTCTGGTGTTCACCCCTCTAAAATAAAACCGTGTTTGCGTCATTGTGTGAAGAACGTACAATTTGCTAACTGTATCTGAGGAAATGAACGCTAATATTGTTGAATCATCCATTATTTAGTCGGAAAAAAAAAATAATTTCCCACATTCTTGATCATCAGATACGGTTTTTCTGGCTGAAATTTATTGATCGATGATAATCAATATGCTGGAATAGCGCTGTTGTTGATTTTATTGGAAAACAATCCAGAGACAACAAAACACTCATATTCACTTGAAAATGCACTCATGATCTTCATGAAATATCGCACCCCCGAAAACCTGCATTCAACACATACGTCGCGCCTGAAAGTTTACAGCCTGCCTCGCTGTAGTTAAAGCTTGTTAATGGAAACTAACGCCAAAAACACACTCAGAAGTTATTGACGTATTGATTATTGCTTCAGGCAAATCGCGCACAAATGACAGCTAACTGGTTAGCATTTCGCGGTGTGTGAAGTTGACGGAAAACGATGCTACCCGACCAGAAGTACGTGTTATTTGTGAAGGCATTCAAACGCTTTGTTAGGGGTTTTATTTAGAAAATCATTTACCTAAAAAAAATACTTTTTCACCGAAACGAAATAAGACTATTCTTGTCCCCTGTTTTCTTTTTCGTAAAGGCACAACATTTGTTTAAAAACTCTTAACAGATCTTATTTCGAAAGCCGTCACAGGAAGCGGTAGTAGGCCACCGGGGAACTTGACGCAGCGGTTCTCACACCGAAGGTGGAGGAGAGGGGTTGGCTACGCTGACATCTGCAAGCCAGCGGTTCAACTTTAAAAAGATGTCGCACTTTGTCACGAACAAACCCCGAGACATGTAACTCCTTGTCAAGGTAAATCCGACAACCACATCTTTCGGTTCTACGGGCGTAGATTTCTATAGGTGACTGTTGTGTAAGGCTACGCTCAAAGTACGCTTCGTTCGTTAACGTTGTAAACTTTGTCTGACTTTACTTCCTCACCGCTTCGCCTCTAATATTTGTCGGCGCAGTGTGTCTTGAAGCAACGCACTTCTCTTTCCAAAGTGTACCAGACAAATCACCACCAATCTTTATGAATTAATTCATTTTTAGAACGTTAATCGCCGCGTCCGACTTTAACTTCTCCATTTGGATGTTCATTCATTGTGTTAGAGTAGTTTTTATTGCGATGCCATAAACCAGTGGTCAGATGCCTTTAACTGTATTCACGGGCCTAATTTGTTTATTTTTGTTTAAAAGTATTTAACTTTTCATAACTGTAAAAAGAGGTGATTTAGGGGTAACAGAGTACCAAAGAATGTGTTCTGGAGGCCAACCGTGGTGTATCTCTCTACTTGGGTGTCCTCTCGGGCAGGGTAAGGTTGTCTTTAGGCCCTTTTTTGAAGGCAACCAGCCCCAGAGAGGGATGGAGGAGCAATGGAGGCTGATAAAAGCTGGGTTTGTCTGCAGGCAGCTCTCTTTTGTAACCTCAGGAGTCCTCCGGCTAGTTCTCTCTCTCTCTCTCTCTCACACACACACACGCACACACACACACAAATAAATCTCCTTCCAGAGGTTTGGCAGGCTAACAACCAAACAGATCATCATGTTCTGGTGTTAAAAGAGCCGTTGATGTATTTGATATGAAGGCTTTGGAGTCCCTCAAGTATGTGGTTTCACTTTCTGGTCTCCAGGACTGTCACCATTAGGAACTTCTGGAGATGATTAATGGTCAGAAAAACAATCGTGATTAATTAGTACCGGTACATGGTTTATTTTTTTTTTTCCTTTTTTACCTCTACTGTCATAGCATCATAAGCTTTAAAAATACACCTTCTGTACTGTAACCCTGAATGAAAAACAAGCATGTTAATGACTTTTTATACAGCAAAGTGGTTGTTGTATATAGGTGCGTTGCTGTGGATGATGCGTCTGTAGGCGTTGTTTTAAAATCTGTTGTGTTTGCGTTTTTGACTGGCACTTTTTTACAGCAAATTTTACACATGGCTTCCTCCAGGTTACTGGGTGCTCCTTTATCGTTAGGATAAAAACCAAGATGCAGCCACAGCAGTGCTGCAATAACAGAGCCTCCCCTTCTTACTTGTTTTTACCATTGTAGCCATAGCCTAATAACTTACTGCAAACCTGTTATCCTAGCCGTAGCCTGTTATCCTAGCCGTAGCCTGTTATCCTAGCCATAGCTCGCTGCTGGTCCGATTGAGGCGAGAGGTAAACGACACGTGGCTGCAACCTTACACAAACAAACCCCTCACAAAATGAAACAGGAAAGCAGACACCTGGAAAGAGAGCCGTTCCTTTGGTTGCCAGCCCAACTGGTTGAGCTGGGCTGTTGCGCAACCTCCACTTGTGCATTGTGACGTCTTTCTTTTGTACGTTGTGCGTCTGGAAAACAAAGAAACCGGGATTCAGCTTCTCTTCTTGTGCTCCAGCGGTTTGTGTCCTGCAGGGGCGCCTCGACGCTGGGCCGGTGGCAGCCGACGTTCCGATCCTCCTGTCATGAGGTTCCGCATCTCCCGGAAGCTGCCCGTGCTGGCCAAGGCGGGCTGTCTTCTCTGGCTGCTCTGGCTGGGCTACCTCCTGTTGGAACGTTCCTCCTTCCCTCCCGATTCCTCCGCCGAGGACGAGGAGGAGGCCCGCCGTCTGGCGGCGCGGCGCCAGTCCCTGGAGGAGACGGGCTCCGACGGACAGCTGGCCCGGCCCCTCTACGTGAAGCCGCCGGCCGACGGCGACGCGCCGGGGGAGTGGGGTCGGCCGGCGCGCCTCCACCTCAGCCCCGATGAGAAGAAACAGGAGGAGGACAGCGTCGAGCGCTACGCCATCAACATCTTTGTCAGCGACAAGATTTCCCTCCACCGACACATCCAGGACCACAGGATGAACGAGTGCGTGAGACAACCAGGAGAGGAGCAGAAACCCAGCCCGGCCTGGTTCTTGAAGGGAACATATGGCCTGCATCGCTGCGCTAAGCTGACAGCCATGCTAAAACCGTGTCAGGAGCAGAGAGATTAAGTCTTAATTCAGAGATAAAAGGTCTCGATGATGCGCTCTGCTGTTAGCGTAGCCCCCTTCGACGCTCGAAGGATGAAGCTAGTGTTCGGTTCTCTTGGCTTTAGGCCTTCATCGTGACAGCCTGTCCCACTTTTCCAGGATTCTCCCTGTCTTTTGTCATCATCACTAGAAGAAAGCAATCTTTTTTTTTGTTTTCTTTTTAATTTTTAGCTAATTTTTCGTCCTCTTCTGCTCTGACTTGAATACCCCTTCAGATGCCGTAGCAAGGCCTTCGACTACCGACGGCTGCCCACCACGTCGGTGATCATCGCCTTCTACAACGAGGCCTGGTCCACCCTGCTGAGGACCATCCACAGCGTTCTGGAGACCACGCCGGCCATTTTGCTGAAGGAGATCATCCTGATCGACGACTTCAGCGACAGAGGTGGGGCTCTGCTCGGCGACGCGCGGCGTGAACCGGTTAGCTCGGCTACGGACAGGTGTGTGTGGAGCCTTTTTGACTCCTCCACGTGGATAAACAGGAAGGATTTCTGTCTGTTCTAAAGATGCTACACTATTTTAAAGCAGTGAGTAGAGACGATTCCCGTCTTTGGAAACTGGACCAGAAACAGGTCGGAGGACTTTCCTTTCAGTGAAAGGCTGTACAAAAACACACCCGATAACCCGAAATAACACACTTGACACCACCCCTTCAACTTTACAACTATGCGGTTGCTCCAGCGTCCGTCTAACTCAGGGGTGGGCAATTATATTTCCCCAGGGGCCGAATGAGAAGCAGAAAAAGGCCAAAAGTTTGAAGCTCCCAGAGAGCGCGTCGCTGGCGTTCAGAAACGAGAAACGGAGACGCTTTTTCTGCAGCCGCGCGTCTTTGTAGCCTTCCTCCCTCATCCTGGAGCGCATCGGTGTGTTTTCCAGTCGAGTGGCCAGCGCCAGCTTGGCTAAACTGGGGTAATTCTACCTGCCCTCCACCATCTGGCAAACACACGGAGGCTTGTTACTAGTATCAAACCTGAGAAAGGAAACCAACCTGGTGCGTTGGCTTGACTCGGGGCTCTAATCTCAGACTCTCAGCCGCTCTGTTTGCTCTCGGCGCGTCCTGATCGCACCTCTCCCACGTTTGAATTTCAGGGTACCTGAAGTCCCAGCTCGCTGGCTACATCAGTGATCTGGAACGCGTGCGTCTCATCCGCACCAAAAAGAGAGAGGGTCTGGTCCGGGCGACGCCTGATCGGCGCCACCTACGCTACCGGCGAGGTGCTGACCTTCCTTGACTGCCACTGCGAGTGCGTGCCCGGGTGGATAGAGCCTCTTCTGGAAAGGTTAGCCTTAGCATTAGCTGCCTTTTCCCGTTTTCACAGAATTGCGGGGCCACACTGAAGTGAGCTTTTCGCTTTGTTGTAGGATCGGAGAAAACGCCAGCACCATCGTGTGCCCGGTGATCGACACCATCGACTGGAACACCTTTGAATATTACATGCAAACGGACGAGCCCATGATCGGAGGGTTTGATTGGAGGCTCACCTTCCAGTGGCACTCCGTTCCCGAGAGGGAACGCAAGAGGCGCAGCTCCCGCATCGACCCAATAAGGTGACGGATCTGTTCCCGGACGAGATCCCGTCATCAGACAGGCTCCACAGGCGCTGTTTATCCTTTGATATGCTTTGTTTACGCTGACGTGGCCGCTGTGTCGTTTCAAGTCTCCGACCATGGCGGGAGGATTATTTGCCGTAAATAAGAACTACTTCGAGTACCTCGGCACCTATGACATGGGCATGGAGGTGTGGGGAGGAGAAAACCTGGAGCTCTCCTTTAGAGTAAGTTCCAGCAACGTGCTCATGACTACAAAAAAGTATCACACTCTGAAGTTAGTCCTCTCAAAAGGAATATTATCTTTTCGCTTGTCTTGCCACAAAGGGGCTTAAACTCTAATTAAGCCGGATTAGTTTAACCTTTGAAAGACGAGGGTAATTGTGCAATCAAGACTGAGTAACCTGGGAGGTTCTTGGTGCCTCTCGCTGGTATTTTTTTCCAATTATCTGTCTGAAAGATGGAGCGTCGGCCCAGCCTCGGGCGCTTAGACCTGCTGCCCGCAGGCCTCGTTGCCGCGGCGCCCTCGCTGCTATGTCGCTTTCGCTGGCGTTTCGGGAGATTAGAGGGAACGTTTTTCCCATACGCGCAGTTTCCATTCCATAATGACTCTGCTGTCATCTGCACTGGGCCTCTTTTAACTGGAAATTGATAGCTAAGCTACCGTTAGCACTGCGGTGCTAAGATTTTCCTGCTAATATGGTATTAGGTGGTCCGAGAAAAGATTCTGTGTTCATCTGGACGTTTCAATTTTCTTCCAGTCCAGATGAACACAGAATCTTTTCTCGGATAACTATGACCTGGATGACTGAGAACCTACACAGACGTATTAGGTGGTCATATTTCTGCTTATGACAACAGTAACCTTACGCTGACATTTATGCTGAGCAAACTTTAGCCGTTTGTTGTGTGATTAGGTGCTCCTCAGCTGGACCCACCCATGCATAGTGAAGTGGGCCAATAAGGAGCTTGTGTGTTCAAACGGGAGCTCACTACCCAGCCGGATATGGATACGTGATCGTTGGGATGACGCCTTTTCTCTCTCCTCTATGTTGTATCATGAAAAAAAGCAACAGATTCAGATTAGTCGTTTAGCCGTGCGGTTAAACCGAGGCCGGTTGAACCCGTCACACCTCCGTGAATCAGGCAGTTTTTTCCCTCCCCTTCTCTGTTTGTCTTTCCACAGGTGTGGCAGTGCGGGGGCAGCCTGGAGATTCATCCCTGCTCCCACGTGGGCCACGTTTTTCCTAAAAAGGCCCCCTACGCGCGGCCTAACTTCCTCCAGAACACCGTTCGGGCGGCCGAGGTTTGGATGGACTCGTACAAGCAGCACTTCTACAACAGGAACCCGGCGGCCAGAAAGGTAAAGAAGCCCTCAGCAGCGAGCATCCGGAGCTGCAGCGCCGGGCGAAGCACCGCCCCGGGCGTGCCTCCGTGGCTAATTAAAGATTCCAGTACTGACCTTTCACCTGACCTTTCACCTACCTGAACCGGTAATTACGGCTAATGACTCCAACCGGTCTTAGTTTGCCTCTTCAATCACAGCACAGAATTTGAACTTTTTCATTCATGTTGGTGGGTGTTTCCACACACGCTCACAGCACCTGGCCTGGCGCTAATGGGCTTAGCTTAGCGTGCAGCTCCGTGCTTCAGCAAACAAGGGCTCATCCTGCTCACTCGCCACCCGTACGTCCACGTGTATCAACGGCGTCCGGCCCTGAATGCACCACCCAGACGCCGCCGATGACTGACCGCGTTTCCCCGCCTTGGCAGGAAACCTACGGGGACATCTCCGGGCGGCTGCTCCTCAGGGAGAAGCTGAAATGTCAGAGCTTCACCTGGTACCTGAAGAATATTTACCCTGAGCTGCACATACCAGAGGACAGAGCAGGCTGGCACGGCGCGGTGAGCCTGAGATACACACCTGCGCTAGCGCCCGCGCGTATGCATGTGTGATTTCTTCTCCTTTTAAAGGTGCGGAACTTGGGGATCAGCTCCGAATGCCTGGATTACAACGCTCCGGAGCACAGCGTGACAGGAGCCCAGCTTTCTCTCTTCGGCTGCCACGGCCAGGGGGGCAACCAGGTAGCTCAGATGGCTCCGAGTTTCACTTCTGTCGCCGCCGCCGCTCTCAGAACCGGCGGAACCTGTGTTTTCTTCCAATATGGACGCTCCCTGACATCTGATGTTGGAGTTAGACAATAGAACTGAAGAACCAGGGGTGAGGTGATGTATTTTGCGTCGTCATGGGCGGATGTTTAAGGCGCGCCATGTGATTAATGTTCACTCAGGGCGCCGAGGCTTTACTGATGAGATCTGTGCAGTTATTGCTAAATCAGGACGCAGACAAACACCCTGTAATCCCAGCAGAAACAGGCAGCCAAACTGCTGCCTGTTTCTGCTGGTTTAGATGGGTTTTAGTGCACCAGAGAGACCGATGAATGACGAGAAAGGGCTGGAAAAGCAGCCTGAGCGCTGCCTTTTTCCTCTCGTCCTCTGTTTTCACTGCGGCCTCTCTCTCTCTGTCTCTCCCTCTCTCTGCGTCTCTCTCTCTCTCTCTCTCTCTCTCTCTCGCTTCAGTACTTCGAGTACACGTCTCAGAAGGAGATCCGCTTCAACACGGTGACCGAGCTGTGCGCCGAAGTCCTGGAGGGGAAGGTGGCAGTGGGAATGAGGCACTGCCCCGGCGACGGCGAGAGCAGACCTGCCAGCATCCTCTGGGAGTTCCGACAGGTGCGCCCGCCCTCCCTACGCAAGGAGAGAGAGAATAATGAAAAACCGGTAGCCTCTGGTGGTCGATCTGACCTCTGTCCAATAATCTGACGCCAACAGGACGGGAGCATCTACCACCCCCACACAGACACGTGCATCACCGTTTATCGCACATCCACGGGCCGCGCGGACGCCAAGATGGCGCGCTGTGACCCGGGAGACAAGACCCAGCAGTGGAAGTTTGAGTAACGCGGCGGACTCAGAGGAAAGAAGGAACAGCGGGAAACCTCAAGTGACCTTAAAACAAAAAGCTTTTGCGCCTTCGCGTTCCTGCAGGGCTTGGACCCAAGCGTGTGTCTGCATTACCAGTCCGACGAGGGCGCGGCCCAGTCGGACCGGTAATGGAAACGCAAACCCGCCAAGCCTTTACTAGCCAATTCTGTTTCTCGTGGCGCGCGGACGCCGTCTGAAGGCGGAAGGAAGTGGAAAAGAGCCACCAGACGCCTGCGAATGTTTGGGTCGGCCAGCGTAGCTGCAGTACCGCAACCCGCCAGCACACGCGCAAAAGTGCCTCAGACTAAAGTCAAAGAGATGTAGCGTAGCGCGAACCCTAGCAGCCTCCTCCCCCTCTGCTCCGTCAGGCGAGAGGGAAAGGCTGCGCTCGTGCTCGGCCGCTGGGCCGGTCCCGTCTGCAGAAGACCTGACGTCCTCCTTGACGTTTGTATCAAGTGCAATTTGCCCCCCAGAGCTGCAAAAACGGAAAGAAATGACTCCAGACTGCTGTTTTCTCTTCCTCTCCCTGTCGTCTTGGGTTTGTAGTCGGGAGACTGGCCTCGCTGCGTCTCGGAGGGAACCAAAAAAAAGCGAGGAGGTGTCCGGGTGTTTGAAATGGCGTGACACTGATATGATGCACTTAGTCGAGTTTAACAAGGCAAAAAAAAGAGCCTTAAAGGCAGCGACTGTTTTGTTTCATCCCTCTGTTTTGTGTGCAACCGTACTTGAAAAGACATCCAAAAGAGAGACTTTTTTTACCCCCTCTTCTCTTTTTCCGTGTTCAAGGACCAAGATGTTTGTCGTCGTTCTCGGAACGTCGTGTAGCAGCTACACGTGCGGACCGCTGCTGGTCGCCGTGCAGGGTTTAGGTGTTGGGTGGACACGGTGGGAAATTGTTAAATGACTCCTGGTGTTTATTATGTCTGAATTGATCCGATCATGAAGCAAGCACTCTTAAAAACTACTGATAAAGAAAAGATAAAGCCTAAAGATGATGATGATGATGATGACGATGACGAGGGTGGTGATGGTGATTACTTGATGTGAAGGACGGGGATGATTAAAAGAAACTGTCTCAGTTGCCTGGTGGCTTGATTGTGCATCTTACTGTAAGTCGCTTTGGACCAAAGTGTCATCCAAAAGACTAGATTTTTATTTAGAAAGAAAAAATAAAGCGTAGAAGCAGATTTTATTTGACCAGATTGGATTCTGCGGTCGCACACCTGCTTTTGGGAGCTGTTTGCGCTAGTCTTTGCTGCAGGCTGTCCTAAACAGTCACACAGAGCATTGGGCTATGACTGGTTCTGGTTCTAGTTCTGGTTCTGGTTCCGGTTCTGGTTCCTAATTGCTGTATCTGCCGCCACGGCTCAGTCTGCTGTAGTATTTATTGTCATTTGGCGACACCTGCTGGCATGAAATCGAATAACATGTAAGTTATTGGAATAATAAGGTTTTAAATTGATTCATACATAAACCAATCTTGAATCGTGCAGAAAGGCTAAATACCACTCTACACCTTGTATCTGTGCTCCAAAGATTGGAATTTTTGATGATACCTCTGCTCTGATCTACATTTACAGTAGTCCTATGTACTCATCTAACAGAAATGTAACATCAAATTTCCAGAAATAAAAGGAATCCTGCACACCAGGCACCTATTCAGCTCGTTTTGGTTCTTTTTTGCTTCCTGGGTACCTTTGTGACGAATGTTTGTCAAATAGAAAATATGCTTTATCATCCAGCCACTAATAAAAATGCACGTAGTCTTTCTGGAAAATCGGGATGAGTCTGATCTAGGGTGGCAGCATCACAACGCTGGCTGCCTCGTCACCTCCCTTTGTAGTTTTGACACTATGGGTGATCGATCGAAGCTCGGTGCCGCTCAGATTACCTTTTCACCCTTGACTGATCGTCTTAATGACCTAGCCTTTTAATTTGCTTGGACGCCCATTTTGTGTCAGATTTCATCTCCCAGGCTTTCAGACCACCCACCGGCTGCTGTACAGGCCGAGTGCAAAGGGCAGCAGTGAAGTTATCTTACACACATAAACGTTAATGATAAACTCCAGCGGGGTCTTCAAAACTTCAAAGTTCTAATGAAAGAAGGCAGCTGTTTTCCATTTTAATGGTTAACTCCTTTCACAATGACGAGCCCCATCATAAAACCATCATGAGGTGTGTAGACCAAAGGTAAATACGGCTGTAAAATAGTTCCTCAGTACTGATAAATAAGGACTAAAATGAAAAATGATGCAAATCAAGGTTTTCTTCAGTTGAGGCCGATCCTTGTTTTGCCTCTTTGCCATCTTTGCAGGCCTACATCCTCTTTTTGTAAATGGTAATGCTTTCAAAATGTCTTTAAAAAAAATCAATTTTTTTGGCCGAGTAATATGTTTTAATTGTATATTCATTAATAGCTGAAGTGGCGCTTTATTTTGAAAAGGAGTCAAATAGCTCGGCTCAAGTCTTTATTGTGAAAACCTCAGCGGAAGCGCAGCAGCGGATTTGGCAGTTCTTTGTAACTTGACTCAGCTGCGTTCGCCGACACAAAGTTCTGCTTTTGATGTCAAGATGATTTTAAACTTCCGCGTTCAGCCTCCGATCGCTGCCTCAGCCGCGGCGCAACTTTTATAAAGTAGTAACAGTCCCGAGACTTTTTAACGCGTCAACGGAAAAAAAAATGAAATAATATTAAAAGAGTAAATAAAGAAACCGAGCGCGACTTTTGATTTGACCTACTTGGCTTCCAGAGGTTCGTCACAGATTAGCCAACTAATCCAGTAACCGGGAGGTAACTAATCCGCGGAGGAAACTAATCCCTCACACCTACCTTCGGGGGAAGAGGAGGACGTGAGGGAAGACAGGCAGCCCGGTTGGTGACAGAAAACGTCCCTTTTCCCCTCAACGAGTCGTTCGGAACTAAGCCGAAGCTAGTCTGATGTTAGCTGCTCCCGAAGCCACAGTCCCGGTGTGAGCAGGAAGCCCCTCGGGGCTCCGCGGAGGCTTGCCGGGCTTTGGTGAGCGGGTCAGCGGCGGGAGGCGCCCCTCCTCCCCCCGCCGGGGGCACCCAGCACCGGGGCGACACCATGGCCGTGTGCGGAAGGAGAAACCGACCCAAGTTACTTTTTTGCCTCTTCGGCGTCACTTTCGTGGGCTACCTGCTGTTTTCTGGGAACAGCTCGTCGGACGTGGGCGCGACCGGCCGGCGGGGAGCCCCCGAGGGGCCGCAGGCGGACGACGGGGACCTCCGGAGGCCCGTCTACGAGAAGCCCCCCCAGGACTGGAACGCCCCGGGTGAGATGGGCAGAGCAGTCCGGCTGACTCTGAGCGAGGAGGAGAAACAAAAAGAGGAGGAGAGCCTCCAGAAGCACCAGATTAACATTTATGTCAGCGACCAAGTGTCGCTCCACCGCCGGCTCCCGGAAAAATGGAACCCGCGGTGAGTAAAAAACCCAGTTTTCTGCTGAACACCACTGGAAAAGGCCTCTGATGTACCTAAACTTGGATCAAAACGAGTTAAAACTTTTAATACTGCAAAATGTTAAAGATTACAGCCCACAGACAGAAGCATATAAGAATTAAACCTGCTTGATCTTTAATAATTGGACTTTAAATCAAGGTTTATGGCTGACTGGCACCCTTTCCTATCTCCCAACAGCAAATAAGCGGTTTTGCTGTGACAAAGGTTTGCAGATGTTGACCTGATGTTGGCGCCTTCCACTAACCAAACCTCCCCCCCCACCCGCTGCAGCTGCCGGGAGCTGGAGTACGACTACAGGTCCCTGCCCACCACCTCGGTGGTCATCGCCTTCTACAACGAGGCCTGGTCCACCCTGCTGAGGACCGTCCACAGCGTGCTGGAGACGTCGCCGGACATCCTGCTGAAGGAGGTGGTGCTGGTGGACGACTACAGCGACAGAGGTGTGTCTTTGTGTGCGTGTGTGTGTGTGTGTTGTAGGAGTGTGGAGCAGCCTGTTTGCCTTAAGGAGCAGAGCAGCCGCGTCAGGGTGGCGCCATGTCCTGATTGCTTTTATTGACGCCGGAACGAAGCGACGCCCGCGGGCTGTTTATTTCTGTCATCGCATCCATGTTTGACGCGCAAAGATCACCGGCATCCGCGTTTGGTCGGCAACGCCGGCAGCGCTTTTGAAACGAGCGCCGACCGGCTGGTTTTGAATCCCTCCAGCCCATTTGAAGGAGCCCCTGGAAAAGTACGTCTCGGGTTTGAAGAAGGTGCGCCTGATCCGAGCCACCAAGCGGGAGGGCTTGGTGCGTGCGCGCCTGCTGGGGGCCTCGATCACCACGGGGGAAGTGCTGACCTTCTTGGACTGCCACTGCGAGTGCCACGAAGGCTGGCTCGAGCCCCTGCTCCAGAGGTCAGGAAGCCCCTCGTCCGCTTGAAAGTGGAGGACTCCGATTGGGTCTGCTGGGTCAGCTGCTTCTGTCTGCCCGTCAGAATCAAAGAGGAGCCGTCGGCCGTGGTGTGTCCCGTCATTGACGTCATCCACTGGAACACCTTTGAGTATCTGGGCAACCCCGGCGAACCGCAGATCGGCGGGTTTGATTGGCGTTTGGTCTTCACCTGGCACATCATCCCCGAGTACGAACAGAAGCGGCGTCGGTCACCCACCGATGTCATCAGGTACGGGCGTTTGTTCAGAACCCTAGCGCTAAGGGCTGGCAGCTCTGACGTCCCCTCTGCTCGCCGCAGGTCTCCGACCATGGCCGGAGGACTGTTCGCTGTGAGCAAGAACTACTTCCATTACCTGGGGACGTACGACACGGGGATGGAGGTGTGGGGAGGAGAGAACCTGGAGTTCTCCTTCAGGGTGAGACACCGAGCCAGCGCCGCGCCACATCACCGGCGGACGTTTGCTAGCCCAATGTGATCCCCGTTGGTTGACCTTTCCCCAGCAGAATCTTTTCTCGGACCACCTAATACCATATTAGCAGGAAAATCTTAGCACCGCAGTGCTAACGGTAGCTTAGCTATCAATTTCCAGTTAAAAGAGGCCCAGTGCAGATGACAGCAGAGTCATTATGGAATGGAAACTGCGCGTATGGGAAAAACGTTCCCTCTAATCTCCCGAAACGCCAGCAAAAGCGACATAGCAGCGAGGGCGCCGCGGCAACGAGGCCTGCGGGCAGCAGGTCTAAGCGCCCGAGGCTGGGCCGACGCTCCATCTTTCAGACAGATAATTGGAAAAAAATACCAGCGAGAGGCACCAAGAACCTCCCAGGTTACTCAGTCTTGATTGCGCAATTACCCTCGTCTTTCAAAGGTTAAACTAATCCGGCTTAATTAGAGTTTAAGCCCCTTTGTGGCAAGACAAGCGAAAAGATAATATTCCTTTTGAGAGGACTAACTTCAGAGTGTGATACTTTTTTGTAGTCATGAGCATGTTGCTGGAACTTACTCTAAAGGAGAGCTCCAGGTTTTCTCCTCCCCACACCTCCATGCCCATGTCATAGGTGCCGAGGTACTCGAAGTAGTTCTTATTTACGGCAAATAATCCTCCCGCCATGGTCGGAGACCTGAAACGACACAGCGGCCACGTCAGCGTAAACAAAGCATATCAAAGGATAAACAGCGCCTGTGGAGCCTGTCTGATGACGGGATCTCGTCCGGGAACAGATCCGTCACCTTATTGGGTCGATGCGGGAGCTGCGCCTCTTGCGTTCCCTCTCGGGAACGGAGTGCCACTGGAAGGTGAGCCTCCAATCAAACCCTCCGATCATGGGCTCGTCCGTTTGCATGTAATATTCAAAGGTGTTCCAGTCGATGGTGTCGATCACCGGGCACACGATGGTGCTGGCGTTTTCTCCGATCCTACAACAAAGCGAAAAGCTCACTTCAGTGTGGCCCCGCAATTCTGTGAAAACGGGAAAAGGCAGCTAATGCTAAGGCTAACCTTTCCAGAAGAGGCTCTATCCACCCGGGCACGCACTCGCAGTGGCAGTCAAGGAAGGTCAGCACCTCGCCGGTAGCGTAGGTGGCGCCGATCAGCGCTGCCCGGACCAGACCCTCTCTCTTTTTGGTGCGGATGAGACGCACGCGTTCCAGATCACTGATGTAGCCAGCGAGCTGGGACTTCAGGTACCCTGAAACTTTATGCATCTGATTTTATCATCTTTTCTCAGGTGTTTGTAACTTGTCTGTGGTCTCATTCTTGCTCTGTTCTCTCCTTTATCCAGCCGGTTTGTATCACCACAGACGGGCTCCAGTAGTCGGTATATGGGCCAGCAGAACAGTCCAGTACCCAGCCCGTCACTCACCACCACCCGTGACCCCTCACCCTGTGGAAAACAAGGGTGCCCGTAGTTCCCCCCGTCTGCCACAGGAGGGCGCCCCAGACCACGTGGGCGTGGAGGAGAGGAATAATTACAGCTGTTTTGCGTCTTCCTGCAGTTTTTTGAATACTCCAAGGACGGCGAGCTCCGCTATAACACCAGAACACCTGCCGGGTGCGTCATGGGCGACAGCGTCAGCACCTACCTGACCATCCAGCTGTGCAGAGGTCACGGAGAACCCGTCCCCACGCACCAGAAGTTTGTCTTCAGAAAAGTAAGTGTGCGCCCGTGAAATCCAGCGGGATTTATTATAACATGAGGGATCGAATCAAACTCTGTATTTTTCCCCGTTTGCCTGTTCTCAGGATGGAAGCCTGTACCACGTCCTGAGCCAGAAGTGCGTCCAGGCGACCGAGAACACGGATAACGGCGTGGCGGCGCCGTCGCTGCAGCCCTGCACCGCCAGCCTCCACCAGCAGTGGTTCTTTGTGGAGAGAAGCTGACGTGATCCGGCCCCTAACCCTAACCCGGAGCCGGACTCTCTGTCAGGGGGATACCTCAGTCGCTGCATTTCTGCATGCTGCTGCAACCTGTGTGAGCGGCGCAGCCTTCAGAACACGTCCGTTCCTGTCTTCTCCGCTAGAGGGAGACAGTGCTCCTCTGCTGCTGCCCTCCTTTGCTGTTAACGTTGGGAAAAAATGGGATTTGGCCGGGAATCGTTTCTACCTGTTTATTTGCCTCCAGACTGACTCCTCACATCGGAGGCCTCAGACACCACAGATTTATTTAAAAATGGGGTTTTTTAAACGCTTAACTGAACTGAAACCACTTGGCCGATCATGTCTTTTAGCTTCCCCATCCCTCTTTTCCATTCCTTTTTCCATAAATTGTGCCTGATGCTGAAGGAGGCCTTTCAGATTGGCCAGAGGGTGTTTTTCCATGTGCACTAGAAGGCAAAAAGCACTCGCCAGAGCAGCGCTCGTCCCCCAGGAATGCCGGGAATTCGTGATGCGCAGGGAGGAAGTTCCCTGTGCCTGGAGCTTGTCGCCATCCATCAGAATCTGCTGCAGGAACCGAGGTCAGCGCACGTCTGGTCCCTCCAGCGGGCCGAGCGGAGACGCTGTTTCCCTGCGTGTTTACATCACAGACGGGATCCTGATCCATTTATTGATTGATTTTTTTTAAAAATTATCTTTTCATGCTTTCCCAGCAACTTTATCACTAGGACACCTAAATGGGAATTCCGACGCAGTGGGTGAGCGGTGTCCGGGATGAACGGTCCGGTTCTGGTGTTTGGAATGGTTTTGTAATAAAGCTGTGAAGGGCTGTTGGGTGTGTGTGTGGCTCTTTTCCTTCCTCTGTTTTTTCCGACATGTCTTCCGTGTCGGCGGGAGCGGGTCAGCTGCACTGAAGTGTGTGTTTTTTCCTTGCGCGGCTGTAAAGGGCTTTTCTAGCCACCAAATGTGTGTCAGAAGAGCGCCGTTATCGGCACTCCAGGCTGGATGAGAGGCTGGATGGATGAGGACGTCTGATGGAGCTGGAAGGAGCCCCTCTGGCCTCAGAGCTGTGATCCGTGGTCTTCCCGTGAGGAACGATGGGATCGATGATCTGCTTGTTGGATTGAAAGAACAAAAAACAGGAACTGGTCAACGGCGCCCCCGGAGGAGGCAGTGTGTAACTCCGGCACCTGCTCAGATTCCTCGTGCGCGTTCCCGAGGACGACAGGCGGCCTGGGCTGGCGTCTGGAGCAGGCACAGAGGCGCAGATGGCGCGCATGCAAATTAGCGGTTTTAGCCTAGCTTGTGGTCGAGGGACCGCCGAGTAACCGGTGGCGACAGCCGTCTGACATGCTGAGGCTGAATCAACGAGCTTGTCTTTTTCCATTAGTTTCTTTTTTTCCCCGGTTTTCCGTTGGGCGCGTGGCTGGCCACCTGTGCTGCCGCCGTGCCGCATTTACAGCCTCTTTTTTATTTATTTATTTATTTATTTTTCTGTCGCGATTCTATAAACCTCTTCCGTTGGCGATCCACCGTTCTCAGTCATGCGCCCCTCCCTCTGATTGGAGCCTCTCCTGGGGGGGAACTTAGCACGTCCTCCCACCCAAGTTTTTCTCTCTGTGGTGACCGTGGACGACGCCCTGGGGCCAGAATATCCTCCTGTTGGGTCCCCACAGGCACCCGAAAGGTCAAAGAGAAGGCTGGGTGGGGACACAGTGGTGGGAACCGCTGGGGAACCGCTGGGGAACCGCTGGGGAACCGCTGGGGTTCCCCCCCCCAAGGTTTTGGCCGCTCTGACGGTGAGGCCCTGATCACGTTCAACTCGACCGATGTCTCCTCGAGCACCGCGGTGGACGGGAGTGGCGGAGGACGGGTTAATGTTCTCTTCAGAGAGACGGCAGCACTTAGGGCTCCAGCAGATGCTAAGTCTGGGGAGGCAGCAGCAGGGGGTGGGGGGGTGGGGGGGGCAATCTCTGGCTCTCCATAATTCATCACCTGTGATGATGATGACAACGATGATGATGATGAGCAGCAAGCCCCCGCTACAGAAAGAAAAGGATGTTTGGTGGTCTCGGGTCGGGTTAGCACTCTGACGCTGCAGAACTCCGGAGCCCAGAAAGTGGACTCGGCATCGTTAGCCACATGCTGCGGTGCAGATTTCCAAGCTCGCAGTTCCAGCGAACACCAGCGCGCTAAGAGGTGGTGGTGCTGGAGGTGGGTGGCGGGGGGGACCGGCGCGGTCTCCAGCAGCGTGCCAGCTCCCTGACCTTTCTGACATGCCGATCGATAAGGCTCAACATCACAGGGCTCCGGAAGATCTCCCAGCAGAGGGAACGGGAGCAGAAGGGCCTGCGCGGTGGGACCAGCCGCTAATTGCCCTTGGTTGCTAATCTGCCCCCTCCCCCCTCCCCCCCTTCCCCCCGCTGGGTCCATCTCAGTGGTACCATCCAACCCCCCCACCCACCCCACCCAGGTCGCCGGAGTGGGAGGAGGAATTGGGCCATATCCAGGGATAGTTGGCCAAAGTGTGCATGTGCATGTGTTTGGGGCTTTCTGAGGGATGGGGGGGGGGGGGAGGGCACTGGGGACCCTGA